>CAUJNA010003299.1:357774-580501 GCA_963377175.1 Effrenium voratum | reverse complement strand
TGGGGTAACTTTTTCCCTTCAACCCACTGGGGTAACTTTTTCCCTTCAACCCACTGGGGTAACTTTTTCCCTTCAACCCACTGGGGTAGCTTTTTCCCTTCAACCCACTGGGGTAGCATTTTCCCTTCAACCCACTGGGGTAGCTTTTTCCCTTCAACCCACTGGGGTAGCATTTTCCCTTCAACCCACTGGGGTAGCATTTTCCCTTCAACCCACTGGGGTAACCTTGACCACTGACCATGGCCAGGTTTTCATCCCCCGGCTTCGCAGGAGACATCACCCTGCTGGGTCCCTTGGACTTGGACCCCTCCTACAATCAGGCGGGCGCGCGCGCGCGCGCGCGTCCAGCTCGTGAGTTGCAAAATTGGAATTTCCGTGGGGCGGAGAGAGGGTTGCACTCCAAGGAAGCTCCGGAAAATTCCCCTTCAGCGAGCAACCGGGGAGCCGTTTGCGGGTTCGAGTTTGGCGACCTCGCCCTGACAAATGACGTTTCGGGTCAAGAAAAGCCGCCAGAACCACCGTCCATGTACCTTTAGGGAATAGGTTCGGTCAGAACATTCACTCCACGATTTGGAGGCTCACTCAACTTCCCCAAAGAAAACCAAAGCAGCCGCACAATGTCCACTACAGGAACAGTATAGTTTGACCGTGTCTCAAATGTTTGCCCCAAAGAAAACATGTTTTTCATGTTTTTGGCAGGGAGAAGAGTGATCCCACTTCATGTTCATGGTCCGCGTTGTGTCGTGGGATGCTTGAAGATCACATTAAGCCATCAGCATAGGAGGCAAACATTCAGCAACTATATGGCCGCTCATATGCCCTGATTGCAACAACAAGCCAGGCTGTGAATGGACAAAGATCCATTTCACACCAGTTAGTAGTTTGTTTTTTCTTTTTCGGTTGGATGAAGCCCAACGAGCCAAAAGCAGAAATCAACAGATGCGACAGGGGTTTTGTCCGCCGCAGGGGGCGCTCTGTTCTTCCTCTTTTCCTCCTTCCATGGATCGCCTTTTCTTTCGAGGCCCCGAGAATCACGTTGAGGTCGCCGGGGGCTCGGAGATGGCGAGGAGGTACTGATCCGCTTTTCGGGATTCTTTCCTTGTTGCAAGGATCGTTCTCTGGCTTGTTGGAGAGGTAAATGGATCGGCTGGGGAAAACCAGCCCCAGAGTAAAACGGTGTTTTGTGGGGGGGGGGGGGGCAGTGCGTGAGTATGCGCGTTTGTGTTTGTGTGTTCATCGGTCTGTGGGGTTTTCCGACCAGGCATCTCCTCCAAAATTCAACATCCCCCGTTGATGAACCGACGTAAAGGGAATGGCAGCGTCTACTTTCGCCCAGGTGTACTGAATGGCACGGAAGCACCACTGGAAGGGCCGAACTTCACCCTTTAGCCGCTTCATGCCAAAAAGCAGTCGGGAGAAAGAGAAGCAAGGGCTCCAGCTGTTTTGAGCCGCAAGTGGTGGTTGCTTTTAGCGGAAGAAAGCCGCTTCGAGGCCCATGGGGGCCGTGACGGATGTGGATACATGCGGCTTGCGGACCGAGGTCAGGTGTGAGACTATGGGACATCATCGTCAAGGACCCCGCTTCAGGCTTCCCCGGCGATGCCCCCTGCTTGGCCTTCAACCTGCATCAGGGCAGGTTGGAACCCTTGCCATGGTTGTTTGACGGCCTACCAGGTTTCATCACCATGATGTTTTGATGTTGGTAGCACCATGTTGGTAGCACCATGTTGGCAGAACCATGAAACCTTTACCATGTTGGTAGAACCAGGAGAGTCAACGAGTTTTGGGGGCTCTGCTCAAGTGCCCGGATCAAGCAATCGCCCGGATCCAGAGTGGACCCTAGGACCTCTACGGGGGCAACGCCCTGGTTCTGCAAACGCCCTCGGGCGGAAAAGTCGCGCCGGGCGCCCCAGGAAAATGATTTGGGGCGCGGGCTGTGACGTTTTTGGTGTCTTTTGGATTTTACCTACTCTAAGAACGTGGCTTTAGCTAATTGTCTCACTCCTTGAGTTCCTGGACTTGAAACACTTTTGGGTTTGGACCATTTCAGTGGTAATTAATTTCAAAACGTTTGGACCTTTTCTTGGCCAATCCACTCAGGAAGTGAGATGGGTCAAACTCAAAAGTGCGTTTCCGCTGGGGCTCATGATTGAGGTCCTGAGACTTGCGGCGGTAGGAAGAACTTTGCCAGCGATGTGTCCAACTGTTTGCCCCCCAAGCTGTCCGGCGCCATGTGCGGCCAAGACCCATACGGCCACCTTAGTAGCGAGTTCTACTACTTGACATAATGGGGATTGGTAAGGCCTGGATAGGCTTGTATGACCATGTTGGTTTTGGGCGCTGCTGTGAATTGTCTGTTTAACGGGCCCAAACACATGTTGACGTCCCGTTCTGTTTTGACCCGTGTGTATTTCACCCGACATGTTCGGCGCGCGTCCCAGCAATCGGGACTAAATCAAATCGGGTATGCATCTCACGGTTGGTACCGCAAAATGGCCGTTTCCTTGGGCTCGGCACTAACCACGAGGCCTGCCTTTGGCGAACGAGGTTAGCGCTTTTTTCCTGGCTGCCCTTTGGCAACTACCAAGATTTCGGGATCTTGGCTTTGGCCAGCACCGAGAACCCCTGCTCGGAGCCTTTCTGTAGGCCCAGTTGATAGGGGACATCGTTTGGGCACGTGAGTTTGGGTTGGCATTCTTTTGGGTGGTGGGCGACTTTTCAGACATGAAGACATCGTTAAAAGAGATGTGTCTGCGTGTAAGTATGTAGCCCCCCGGCATCGCCAACGAACAGGAAGACCGGATGGCGGTTTTGTAGCTTGAACCCGGTTCTTGCTTGCAAGGTTCACACCAGATGACGAGACCTTCTTCAACACCACCCTCTCGGTCCTGAGAGAGGCGGACATGGGTGATCCGGGTCGGGCACCCCTGATCTGCGGTCTCCTCCAAACACACCTTTCGTTTCAGGGGTAGAAGTATGGAACATGAGGATATGTGTACATGAGGGCCAAGTTAAAAGGGGAACATGAGACATTCTGCAAGTCCACCCGTGCCAAGAAGTAATTAGGCATGCAGGCTGCATCGGCGATTTGCCACAGCGGAGACCAGTTTAGGTTGATGGACGTTGGAACCGAATCTTGCAGCTTTGGAGGCTTTTGCTTTGCAGGACGCTCTTTCGAATCTATCCCAACACTTTCAGATATGTTCCAGCGCCCCGAACGATTTTTACAACAAGCGCTGCCCAAAAAGGAGTCGTTGGGAGGGGGGGTGCTGGTTCAGAGGCTTTAAATCTTCGACTTTGTCAGCTTGCAAGTCCTCGGTTTCTCAGCAACATGCTAAGTTGCCAGCCTGTGTTGCACACCTGGTGGAAGGTTGGGAAAAGAGGCCCCTCTTCGGGTGTGCTTTGTTGTTTGAGGCTCGGTACCCTTTTCACCTAAGGGGAAGCCAAAAAATAACACACACACACACACACACAGAAAGGGCAGAGCATGCCCGGCATGCTCTGGAATCGCGCAGGGGATTTGGGCAGATGTCCGAGGGCTCCGTTTTCAATACAACCACCTCCCCCCTCCCCCATTCCCCCGCGCAGGTCAAATTAGGGGGGTCGCTGTCAGTCTTTGACACGGTGCCGCCCTCAGCCTGCCTGCCTTCTGTCCCGTCGAAACGAGGAGGACGCCCTGACCTCCAGAGCTGTTCTTTCTGCATTTTGCTGTGGGTCAACACCAATGGTACCATTTTGGGGTAGGTGCACCACAGGTGCACGACAGTCGTTAGTAAAGGGCTTCCTAGGCCACTGATTCAGCTTGTCTAAGCCATGGTAGGCACTCCCCAGACGTGGAACTCAAAATGGGGGGCACTCAAAATGGAGATAAATCGAAAAGTGCGGGTTATGTCAATTCCATGTGCAGGTTAGATTTATTATTCATTGGCTTGATCCCGTCTTGTGTATGGAGCCCTCGTTGGGATTGCATGCGGCATTTCAAGTAGAGCTATCGCAAACTCTGGTACAGTATATCACGGCGTTTCCCTGTTCCCTACTTGCTTTTTGTTTACGGAGCCACCGTGTCTTTGGGGAAGCCCTTGTGACCAAGTACTCACTTCGAGATGAATTCAACTCCAAAGAGAACGGCGGCCTCATATCTGAGGTCAACATGGGGGGCAGAGTATCCATCTACTCAGCCACCACCTTGGGTGGAACACTCTCCGTGTTCCTGCCTCAGAGACATCTTTTTGGTGCCAAGCACCCGGCCGGCTCTGGGGGTTCCTTCATCCGGATTCGTTTGCATTGGTACCTTCTTTGTTTTCTTTGTTAAATGAAAGGAAAGCCAAGGCAGTTTCTTGGGTCCTCCTATTTTGAGACATACGCATTTGGACATGTCGATGCGTCAAGACCAACCAATGGGATGACAAAAACACTTACAGGGCCAAGAGAACAATTGGCAGCTGTCAGTATAGAAGCCTCGTAGTGTATGCTGCCAGCTGTTCCCTCATATGGCTTTGGAGGTTCCATCGGGATGATCGCATAGCGGTTGACATGTTGCAAGCGTTCATTCGGAGAGTGAGGTTTTTGCGGTGCCGAGTGAGTCACCTCCGAGGTACAACCAAGTCAACCTCGGCAGTGTCCTCTCTGTTTTTGGCCCGGCGCCAAAGACGGGCATTCCACTCTGTGGCTGGGAGAGTCCGCTTTTTCTTTTCTTCTTTGAGACGGTTTTGGGATGGGAAGGTGTGAACGGATCACTTCGCGTCGCTTACTTGTTGGGTACCAACTTTGAATTTATCCTTCAGACTTTCAGCTTTGAACTGCGTTTCGGTGGTTGTCTGGCAGTTGTGTTGGTTTGTTGCTCCGGTTTCGTGACGACGTGGAACTTTTGTGGTTCCAAGCGCTTCCCGACTTGTGCGGGTTAGAAGGAGGGCCCCTGACAAGTTGCATCCGGCAGGTGATCGGAGAGACCTATGGCATAGGGTACTTGGTTGTTCAACCTGCTTGGTGGGTAGGTCATGGACGCTTATCATTCCAGCAATCATTTGCCCATTTTTACGGCGAACTCAACATGTAGGTCCTTTGACTGGAGATCCCTTATTTCAGGTTTCGGAGTTAGAGTAATCCACAAGCAGGCGTGGTGAGGCCCTTCCAAGAGGGCAGTCTTCCAAACCTTTGCTGTCGCATCCGACACATTTTGTCGCGTGTAGAACTTCCAGCCACAAACATTGGGGGGGGATACTGGACCAATATCTGTGGTGGGTTCCATGGCAGCGTGGAGAGGGGGGACGGTATGGGGCACTTGTCTCGATGCAGGTCACACCAACTTTGCATCCACAGTCTCCGTCAGAGACCATGCCTGACGCCCAGTGAGTCGGGGCTTGGGGCTTGCTTGTGAAGTACCAACCCCTAGCCCAACAGGGCCTTTGACCTGCCAAGGGTGTCAAATGAGACCTTGGAACGCTGAAAAACATCTAGCAGGCTCGGCAAAAGGTGGAACCCGCTGATGTTTTTCCAAAAGGCCGCTGGGTCATGACTGGGGCTGTTGTGGGCTGATGTGTCTAGGGCTGCGATAGTTTTTTTGGGGGCTTCCCATGATTCGCTGGTCGAGCAAAGGGCGGAGAGGCAACTGATGTGAACAAGTTCCAGCTTATAAATCAGCCTAAAACCGAACCGCAGCCAATATTTTCCTCTTTCAAGAGACCCCCACCCCACCCCACCCCCCACCCCCACCTCCACCTCCACCCCCACCTCCACCTCCACCGAGGTGCAGCTCGGTAGCTCGATCAACATCCAGGGGGATGCCATCTTCTTGGGCCCGGCACCCCAGGCGTTTCAGGCGTTTGTGGCGGGTCCTTCAGGTCCTGCGGGCGGGAGGTTCCACCAAAAGGCAGAGGCAAAGGCCGCCTGCGGTGAGGGTCACCTGAGGATGTTCCATGGAGATCCGTTCAGCTTCGATGTTTTTCTTTTTCTTTTTGTGAGTGTGACCCAGTTTCTTTTGCACAGATGGGACGCAAAAAACCACCACAGGACGGACCTCAAGCGGTTTGGGGTTTGGGGCTGGGGACTTTGCCGTTTCGGTTCACTTTTGGTTCAGCTTGTATGGGTTTGCTTTTGGTTTGCCTTCAAACACCAAAAATGGGCTCTTTCATGAAAGCACCCCCAGAATATCGAAAGATATCTTCGGCTCTAGTCCATTTTTGGGCAAAGCCAGCGCCCGCTGACTGCTTGTTTCCAATCTTCAGTTGTATGAGGGCCGCATTTTTGGACAGTACATGATTTGTAATCTGCGGACGTCCATGATGAATGAGGATCAATGGTAGGTTCTTTGCAAGTCTCCCCATGATTCACTCGAATCTGGGAGGTCTTGCAAGGTTCACAAAGCATGCACCAGCATCAAACAGCTACTGTTGGTTCGGTTTTCAAAAGCTGAAGCATGAATTGCTTGCGAGGAGACTGATTCCTGATCCACAGATGCTTAGTATCATGAAGGTGATCTCCGGTGGGTGAAAATTCTGCTTCTTTTCCGAGGACAAACATTTGCTGTGAGGGATTGCCAACACACAAAGGGATGCATCCCAAAGCCGCTGTTGAGTTGGCAGGTTTCCTCGTCAAGGAACAAGTGTTGGCGACGGCAGCTCCCAGGACTTGGACTGGAAGCTCCATTGCCGTGGAGCTTCCAGGGAAAGCTTTCTCCCAAACTCGGTTCCGCTTGTAACCTGACCCGGCCATATCTGGCATGAAGACTTCGACGCGCTTCGGACCTGAAAAGGCCCTGGCATCAGGTTGTCGGATGCCTGAAGGCACTGGAGTTTGGGGAGGGTAGAAATGCGGGTGACCAGTTACGAATCAAAGGGAACACCCCCTCTCCCCGAAAGAGGCCCCTCTTCACAAAAGAGAAATGTTCGCTTTGTGGAAGAGCTCTGGAAAGGCCCCAGATCCAGCAAGGCGGATCGCCTCGACCTGGGTAGCACCATCAAATAGGGTTTTTGGTGGCTCACGGTTATGGGATGTCCGGAGCTCGGCTCACGCTTATGTCAAGCCCAAGGGTAACCTCAAAAGCACCGGACTCCCTGCACCTCCGTCGCCCCTTGTTCTCTTTTTGGGGAGCTATTCGTGTTTGAACCACGGAGAAACAGGGCCGCCTTCCTTTTTGGAATTTAAGCATCACCTTTTTGGGGCAATAAAAAACGGGGGGTCCCCCTTTGCTGGGGCCATGTTTCCAGGTTGGAAAAAGGAACCTTGAAAAAGAAGGCCACAGACCCCCTCAACTGGCCCCATCTCCCAAAGAAGGTTGCTTCACAGGCCATTTGATAGCCATGGATTGGGTGGTCCGGCTTGAATACTTGTTTTTTTTCGGACATTTCCACGAGAAACGTGAGGATGTGGAATGGTTCTTCCTATAAACCCCCAGGACCAGTCCATAACTTGGTGGCTTTTAGTAATTCCCTTGGGTTTCCAGCTGTTTGAGTGCTTAATTCGCGGTTGGGCTTAGGTCCCAGATCTCCAAACCAACCACTGGTTTCCCCCCCTCACCCCCCTCGGTCCCGCCCGGTCGACCGGACTGGACCGGACCGGACCGGAGCGGTAGAGACGGCGCGAACGAGGCACGGTCTTCAGCGTCCAAAACCACGCCAACTTCGGCAGCTCTCTGAGCATCGCCTCCTTCGCGCGGTTAGGCGAGCCAGCGAAGCCAGCGAAGCGCCGGGGGGGGGCAGGGGCAGGGGCGCTAAGTTGGGCGGGGGGGAGGTCGGTGTATGCAGAAAGGTCCTTTTGGAAAATTGTTCGACCCCCTCGTAGTGAAGGATTCCTTTTTAAGGGGGTCGCCAAATGTCTCACAAGAGGTGGCAAAAAGACCCCACTGGGGTGCAGGAGTTCCTGTTTCGCCTACCTCTACCCTCAAAAAAAATCCCTTAGACATGGGTTGTTGCCCCAGTTGTCCCAGGCTGAATCACGACTAGGGAACCGCCTCAAAGGTAGCTGGACATGAATCATAAAACCCTACCCAAATGTGTCCGCCAGAGGGTCCTGAATCGAACGTATGCCAGGTATGTGTCAAACTAGCGGCCTACAACTGAAAGAAAGAAGAGACAACAACGCGTTTTTGTTTGGTTGGTTTATTGAAAGCGGTTGATTTGCAGAACAAGGGTGCCCTCAAAGCATGTATTCGTTTGACCCCTGGCTTCTGTGGGAAAATTGGTGAGCCCCCACTCTCCTTCCGAAACCAAGAATCGACTAGGACATCTACAGCCCGTTGGTTTTTGAAGGCTGATCGAATCACATGCAAAAAGAGGGGGTTGGGTTCCCATGGTAGGAGTGTGATGTTTCTTGGACGTATCCCTAAATGACACACACACACACAAGCCCAAAGGCTTGCAGTTGTTCAATGTCGGCGGAATCACTGGAACTCCACTCCCCTATCCATGATGCAAAGGCCTCCACCCCTCGGGGAGCAAGGTCAGCCGCAACTCATACACCCACCTGTTTCGAAACATGTCAACCCTGACTAAACAAGGACATATCCGCCACCGGAAAGCCGCGCTTCTTTTCTCAACACATACCCAAGAATGCGGGTGACACTCAATAAACCACATGGGTTCTCTTTTTTGAGGGTATCCTTTTGGGGGTGGGGCTTAACAGGGGACACAAGCGGAAGCTGGATCCCTGTCTTGACGCGGATTCATGGAATCACCACGTGCACTGTGCAGGCCCCACCACGCCTGTGTCCGGCGTGGCTCGAACTGGTAGCGCGATGCCCATCAAGGCACGGGCGGTTCCACCGGAAGGGGGGAAGGTGAAAGGAGAAGCGTCGTCTCTGGACTCCCCGCCCATGTAGGGCAATGGGGGAAGGAGGGGAGAGTTGTTTGGGGGCCCAAAGGGTTTTCTTTCTTCTTTTTTCTTGGGGGGGGGGGGTCGAAAGTGCTCGCATTTTGAGCTGTTCTAGAAGTGACATTTTGCACCCTCGAAGGAGGGGGTCCCAGTTACAGATAGCTGTCACATGGCCCCAGTTTGGCTCAAAGTCTTTTTTTTTGATAGCCGTTGCCGGGCGGCTGGTTTGAACATTTGCGCAAATCCATGATTAGCTGGATGGAGGATAAGTTTTTTGCAAGTGTCCAGATCATTTACTGGAACCTGGAATCTCTGTTGAACCTATTTTACATTTGAAGGCTTGCATAATATCAACCAGACTCAGCTGAGCAGATCTGCCCCCGTCATTGCCTCCAATTGCCTTGTTCTTCTTTTTATTTTTTTTTGGGGGGGTCCTGACATAAAAAGGACCACCTGAAACTCCATGGGTTTACAGGTTGCAGCTTGAGGGGTCGCAAGCGCCAACCACATCCAAAGAACCGCGTGAAGGAAATGGCCCCTTGGCTGTGGGTTGACTTGGAGCAAGTTGGCAGGGCTTAGGCGAAAGCAGCTAACCCTTTGGGCGAGTTCCCCAATGGTGAGACCGCATGGTCGCCTTTTTTCAGCCACCCGTTTTGGGGGTTACCCTGAAAAGAACACAGACCCAGGGTTCAACTCCCATTAAACGAAGGATTGAGCCAGTTTTTGGATGATGAACCCCCTTAGGTAAACAATGGTTATATTCACCCAACCCCTATTTTTTTGGTTTGAATCCCAGGACAGACCCAATGTTATGGAGTCCCTAAGGGGGGAGGTGATCCAAAAGGGGGGATTCCCGAAGGCTCCCTAGCGAACCTTTAAGGATTCCTACAAAATGTTTTTCAGAAAGCCTAAGGAACCCCATCTCAACTACCTGCACCAACCGCTTCGAACAATTTCCACAATTCCCTCGGAGTGTATCGCTGGATGCTTTGAATCCTAGGGACCCCGACCAATTGGAATCCGCCCCTTGAACGTATCCCTACTGGGATTCCTAAAAGTGGGATCCCTCAAACCCTGCTCTCAATTGCCCGACTGGGATTCCTGATCAAAATGGACCCGAATCGGAGTGAAGCAGCTGGGCCCTATTTTGAATCCAAAGAGAACTCCACTGGATTCCCCCCCCTTGTACCTACCCCCCCGACCATGGTTGTTGTTGGGAAACATTTTACATGTTTGCTTATTGCGGTTTAGTGGTTGAAATCCCCACTTAGCTGCTAGCATTTAATTTGTTGCTCCCCTTTCAACGTCAACCAAGCGACTGGGATTCCTCACAAAAAGAACGGATCCGACTCAATCCGATTCCGCGGTTTGAGGACTTCACTTTGCCGGGCAGCTCTCCCTCCGTGGCGTGCTTCGCGCGCCCGGGCAGCTCGCTGGCGCTCTTCGAGCAAGCCCGCCCGGGGCACCAGAGCCCGCGGCTTCATGGGAAGGGAAACAAAAGGAGAGCCGATGGAAAACCAAAGGATGCCCAATGTCTTTTTGGTTGTGCTGTTTGTAAGACTTCTTTTTTCCTTCTTCTTTTTCTCTGTCTTCAAGAAATCTAAACACCCAGGAGATCCAAGAAGGACAGAGACTTTCCTGTTTGGAGGTTGATAGATCTCTTTTTTGGGTCGGAATGTTGCCAGTTGCCAGGGAACCCTGCTTTCCTTCCACCTTCGATTCATCAAGCACTGATATTTGCCAGAAAGGCGCGCTTTCAGTGCAGGCTTCCTGGTGGGCCCGTCAAGAAAGCTCTGACCTTTGTGGAGAATAAGAATTAAATTCGCCTCTCTTCAGCAACTTCACTTGGTTGCGGGTCGAAGACCAACCTATTTGCTTAAGGTGCATGATTGCGAGTTTCCCCAACAGCTACCCCCCCGTGAGGGTTCTCTTCCCAGATCGGCTCCAGAGAACGGTTCGGAGCGGCTTTGGGCTACGATTCGCGAAAGGTTTGGGGGTTTGCTGTTGGGATACCACCTGGCAACTTTTGACGGGGTAAGGACCGTGGGCTTTTCATTTGGATCTTTGGGCAGCGAGCACGCACGTGGACGCCTTTGACTTTGGTTTGACAGGAGCATGTGGCAATTCCTCGGATGGGCTTCAAGGGGAAGCAGCGCTCTCTTAGCATAGAAAAGGGGGGGATTCTCTAGCTTAGGAACGACTCACATAGAGGCCCTGCTCAAAGAGGCGTTCAAGAATTTGTGGGGTTCCTTGTGTTCACAAAGTGAGGGTGGTCCAACGCTGCAAACACCAACAAAAGGGTTCGTCTCCCCAAGAGATTGCGGATGAGAAGTGCCATGATTTTTGTGGATTTCTTTTTCGGAGTGTGAGGATCTTCTGGATCAGTTGAACCCCCCCACCCCCTTTTGGCCGGTCTTCAAATTGGGCTTCCAAGAGCATATGCAAGAGAAGCCAGATCCACTGAACAGAGCGCATGCTGAGGTTTGGGCTCCATGCTGCCGGTCCTGGATTTCTCTCACTTCGGCTTGTTGCCTCCTGCGCGTAGCCTTTCTTGATCAGGTTCCGTTGTGTCGATCTACGGCATCACCCGCCCGGACGCATCTCCGGCAACCCCAGACTTTGTGGACTTTGGGTCCTCGTCGGTGCCGCGGACGCCTATCCGCCCCGGCGCCGCGATGTCTGCCTACGGCATGAGCCGCCCGGGTCCTGCGACGTCTGTGCCGGAGCTCGCGAATTGTGGGCCGGCTGCGCCACCTCGTAGCTTTGTGCGGCCTGGGAGCGTGCCATCGGCTTACGGCATGGCGCGCCCCGAAGCCCCGCTGTCTGCCTTGGACCTTGTGCACCTTGGCTTCTCCACTTCGCCTCGCGGCCACGTGCGCTTTGGGCCCGCCATGTCGCCCTATGGCATGTCTCGGCCAGGTGCTCCTTTGTTGGTGCCCGACCACGCCCACCCTGGCAGCGTTCTGTTGCCTCGTAGTCCCGCATGATCAGGCTTGATCATGTCCGCATATGGCAGCGTCCGCCCTGGACTTCCGTCTCCCGTGCTGGATTTCATCCACTTGGGCGCCTCTCTGTCCCTCAGGACTCACGGCCGCCTGGGACCCGCACTCTTGGCCTATGGCCTGTCGCGCCCTGGCTTTCCCATGTTTACGCTGGACTTCATCCACCTTGGCCTCACCATGCTGCTACATGGCCCTGCCTGACTGGGAGCTTCTCCTGTAGTCTCTGGCATGTCCAGGTCAGGGTCTTCGCTTTCGGCTCTGGACTTGGTGCAGGCCGGATCCCTTTTGTCTCTGCAAGGGCCTGTGTGTTGTGGCTTGTTGACGTCCATCTATGGGACGACTTGGCTCGGAGCCCCTCCGCCCACCCTGGACTTGTTCATGCCTGGTCCTCCGCCCTTTGCGCGCAGCCCCGTGCGCCCAGGAAGCTTGCTGCCCGCTTATGGCATGAGCCGTTCGGACGAGCTGCTGGCGACTTTGGATTGCCTGCACACTGGCCTTTCGCTTTTGCTCCATGGCCCCTCGTGACTTGGCCCTTTGCTTCCCACCTACGGCCTGGCGCAGCTCGGTGCTTCGACGCCTGCCTTGGACTTCGTCTCCTTGGGCTCTCCGACATTGTCGCGGACTTACATTCGTCCGGGGCCTTTGATGCCCTCATTTGGACTGGCGCGCTCGGGGCTTGCCATGCCCACCTACGACTACGTGGAGCCAGGAAGCGGCCTGCCCGTCACGAGCTTCGCGCGGTTGGGGCCATCTCTGTCGGTCTATGGTATCACACGCCTGGAAAGTTCCCTGCCAGCCACGGACCTTTTCTCCCCAGGTGCTCCTTTGTCTCTTCGGGGCTTTGCAAGGCTTGGGTCGTGCCCGCCCGTCTACGGCCTGTCTCGTCTAGGGTCGATTCCGTCGGCACCTGACCTTGTTCACCCCGGCTCCTCGCCTTCCGCGAGAGCCCACACTTGCGCTGGCCCGATCATGTCCACTTATGGCGTTGCTTGCCTGGGGCCAAGCCCGCTTGCTCTGGATTCTGTTCAGCCAGGCTCACTGCCGTCCCTTAGGAATTTCGCTTGCCTTGGAGTATTGCCTTTGGTCTATGGCTTGGTTCAGCTTGGGCCCTTCTTGTTGGTATTGGATTATGTGTCTCTGGGCTTTCCCGTGCCCACGCAAGGCTTCGTTCGCCTGGGCTCAGCCCCTTTGGCCAGTGGTATGTCCCGCACTGGCGCTCTACTGCTGGCACTGGACTCTGTGCGCGTGGGTTCTTCCATGCCTTTGAGAGCCTCAATGCGCTTGGGGCTCATGATGTTCGCCTACGGCATGTCTCGCCCGGGTCCTCCTCCGTTGGCCCTTGACCTCACCAGTTCTGCTTCTTCCATGTCGGCCAGGAGCCACGTGCGCACGGACTTGGCGTTGCTCGCCTATGGCATGTCCAGCTCGGGCTCCCCACTTTTGGCGCCGGACTCTGCGCACATGGGAAGCTCCTCGTTGCTGCGGGCCTGTGGGTGTCCAGAATCTTCCGCCTCCATCTATGGCATGGTGCGCCTTGGATCTTCGCTTTCGCCCTTGGACTCCGCCCACCTCGGCTCCTCCTCTTCCCCCCGCGCTTTCGCGCGCATCGGCTTGTCGGCGGCTCTCTACGGCGCGGCGCGCCCCGGCCCCACGATGCCGATGTTGGACTTTGGGCTCGCCGGATTCTCAGCTTCGTTGCATAGCTCCCTTTGCCCAGGCTTGGCGCTCTTGGCCTATGGCATGACCCGCCCAGCCTCACCAATCCCAGTCCCAGACTATGTCCATCCTGGCAGCGTTGTGCCATCCCGAGCATGCCTCCATCTTGGGTTTCCGCTCTCGGCTTATGGCATGACCAGGCTTGGCTTGCTGTTATCGCCCCTTGATTTCACTCACATGGGGTCCACAATGCTGCCGAAGAGTTTTGTGTGGCTTGGCTCCCCACTCCTTGTCTTTGGACTGAGCCGTTTGGACTTGACTTCGCTGGTCCTTGATCCCATCTTAGCTGGCAGCCCCATGTCTTCGCAAACCCTCGCCTGAACCGGTCCGATGCCTTTGGTCTTTGGCTTGTCACGGCCAGGGCCCACTCTCCTTGTGTTGGACCTCATCAATCTGGGACCGCCCATGCCTTTACGCAGCTCGGCGCGCCTGGGGCCCACGACTTCGCTCTACGGAGTTGGCATGCTCGGCTCCTCCACGCTGGCCTTGGACCACGTGTGCTTTGACAGCTTCATGTTTTCACACAGCTACGCGCGCACGGGCCCCATGATGTCGGCCTATGGCATTAGCCGCACGGGTTTCGTGCTGTTAGTGCCTGACTTTGTGCTCCTCGGGTCCTTGCCTCCTCTGCACAGCCCGGCTCAACTCGGGCTTGCCACGACGGCTTATGGGCTGAGCCGTTCGGACGTGCCGTTGTTTGCCCTGGACCTTATTCACCTGGGCTCCGCTGTTTCTCTGCGCGGCTCCGCTCATCCCGGCTTGAGCTCGTTGGTCTTTGGGCTCATGCGCTTAGGCTCGCCCATGCTGGCGCTAGACCACATCCAGATCGGCCCCTCTTTGGTGCCGCGCACGCTCGCACGCCCTGGAGCCTCCTTGGCTGTTTCCGGGCTGACGCGCCTTGGCTTCTTATTGTTCGCCTCAGATTTCGCCACCACGGGCTTCTTGCTGCTTCCTCGTGCCTTGGCTCGGCCAGGTGCCTCCATCCCCCTGTACGGCATGACCTGTACAGGTCCTTTGCTGTTTGCGCTGGACTTGGTGCAGCCGGGCCCGCCGACACCACTGCGGACTTCTATGCGACCCGGCGCCGCGACGTTGGCGTACGGGGTGACGCACTTGGGCTCGCCACCGCTCGCGCCGGACCTTGTTTCTTCGGGCGCTTCGCTTTCGGCACGAGCCTTCGTTTGCTTGGGATTCACCTCGTCTATCTACGGCATGCATCGCACGGGCTCGTCACCTTTGGCGCTGGACTCCGTGCACCTCGGCTCCCCGCTGCTTTTGCGGGCGTCCTCTCGGCCTGGCTCGGCCTTGTCACCCTACGGCATGAATCGTTCGGGCTCGGCGGCTTCGGTGCTGGACCACTCCAGCTTTGAGTCCCCAGCGTCGTCGCAAGCACCTGGCCGTCCCGGCCTCGCCTCCTCCGCCTATGGCATGGCACGACTTGGGCCCTCACCGCCCCTGTTGGACTTTGCTCACCTAGACTCCTTGCCGCTGCTGAGAAGCCACATCCACACCGGGGCCTCGATTTCAGCCTACGGTTGTGGACGCCTTGGCTTGAGCTTTCCCACACTGGACTCTGTGAACATTGGGTTGACCATGCCTCCACGTGGCCTCATGCATGCTGGGCTGATGCCATCAGCTTACGGTATGAGCCGACCTGATAGCTCCATGCCTGTCTTGGACCTTGCGCATCTTGGCTCATCCTTGCCAGTGCAAGGCTCCGTTTGTTCGGGCTCCTTGTTGCCCCCCTACGGTGTGACCCAGCCCGGCTCGTCTCCTTCAGCCTTAGACCACGTGCAGCTGGGCCCAGTACTGTTTCCAAGGTCTTACATGCAAATGGGTTTGAGTCTCTCGGCCTATGGCATGCTCCGTACGGGCCCTCTGTTGCCGACCCTCGACCTTGTGCATTTGGGCCCCACGCCACTGCCCCGCGCACCTGGCCGCCTTGGCTCGGCGCCTTCAGCCTCCGGCATGGTGCGCTTAGGCCTTCCGCCGCCCGCCTCGGACTTTATCGCCTTCGGCCCCACCTCTTCGCCCCGCAGCACGGCGCGCCTGGGCTCGGCGCCTTTGGCCTACGGCCTCACGCGCTTGGGGCCCTCGCTGCTGGCACTGGACTCCTTGCACCTGGGCCTTTCCCTGCCTTTGCAGGCGCACTGCAGGACGGGCTTCACCTCATCCGCCTTCGGCGTGACCAAGCTCGGCGCGTTCCCGCCCGTGCTGGACCACGTGGGCTTTGGGCCATTTTCGCCCCTGCACAGCCCCACGTGATTTGGGAGCGCGTCCTCGGTCTATGGCCTCTGCAACCTGGGTGCACCGACTTCGCCCTTGGATTTCATGCACTCTGGCAGCCCTTTGCCCATCCGAGGTCTTCAGCGGACCGGTTTGGCGATGCCGGTCTATGGCATGTCGCGGCTGGGAAGCATGCTGTTGGTGCTGGATCACATCCATTTGGGCAGCCCTCCGCCATTGCACAGCTCCATCCACTTGGGGCTCTCCTTTCCGGCCTACGGCATGGCCCGCCCGGAGGTTCCGCTGTTGGCCCTGGACCACTTCGCCTTGGGAAGTACCCCATCCGCACGCAGCATGTCGCGCTTGGGTCTGATGCCTTCTGTGTACGGCCTGGCATGCTTGGGCTCCTCGCCTCCGGCGCTGGACCTTGTGACTGTGGGCTCGGCCTCTTTGTTGCAGGGCTTCGCACAGCTCGGGCCGTCCATGTTCATCTACGGCATGTGCGTGGTCACTGAGGGCTTCAGGACTAGAGGCTATGCCGAGTTCCTGAGCTCGTACTCAGTTCGGAGCTTTGCACGCCTGGGATTTTCGCCGTCGGCCTACGGCGTGAGTTGCTCGGGCTTGTTTCTGTCGATCTTGGACTCTGTGCAGCTTGAGCCGTTGCTTTCTTTGCAGGGCCTTGCATGACCTGAGCTGCCGCTCTCTGCTTATGGTCTGGGCTGCTTGGGGCTGCTCTTGTCTACCTTGGACTCTGTGTGTATGGGCCCTCCGACGCCTGCTGGCAGCTTCTTGCGCACCGGGAGGATGCTGTTGGCCTTCGACTATGGCAGCATGCAAAGCTCTCTCCCGCTGAGGGGCTTTGGCAGGCTTGGTTCCTCCATGCTGGTGTACGGCATGACCCGGCCCGGCCTGCTGCTGTTTGCCCTGGATTCTGTGCACATGGGCCTGCCCTTGCCTTTGCGCAGCCTCTCTTGACCAGGCTCCTCGGCATTTGTGTATGGCATGGTTTGCACGGACTCGCCCCCGTTGGCTCCTGACCACGCCATCATGGGCTCCTCCATGTCCACGCGCGGCCATGCACACCCTGGACCGGGGCTGTTGGTCTATGGCCTCACCCGCCCAGAGCTGCCCTTGCCTATCCCTGACCTTGTCCAGCTGGGCCCTTCCTTGCCACTGCAGGGTCTAATGTGCTTGGAGTTGCTGATGTCTGCCTGGGGCATCAGCCGCCCTGAGTTGTCTTTATCAGTGCCAGACTACACTGTGACAGGCAGCTTTCTGCCCTCGCGCGGGCTTGCACGTCCAGGCCTGGTCTCGTTGGCCTATGGCTTGGTGCGACTGGACTCGTCGCCTCTGCCGCTGGACCCTTGTCACGTCGGCGCCCCCTCGCCAATGCAGAGCTCCTCTCAGCTGGGTTTGGCCTTGTCCGCTTACGGCATTGCCAAGCTGGCATCCCCACTGCCAGTGCTCGACCTTGTGCAGCTGGGGCCCATTTTGCCCTCGAGGGCGTGGATGCGTTTGGGCCCGGCCTGCTCGGCCTACGGCATGGCGCGGCTTGGCTTTACCTCGCCAGTGCTTGACTCTGTCCACTTGGGGCCTGTGATGCCGCCGCGGTATCATTTGCAACTTGGCTTTTCTCTGCTGGTGTACGGCATGACTTGCTTGGGCTCATCCCTTTCGGCCTTGGACTTCGGGCACTCCGGCCCGCCGCCGCCCTTGCGATCCCACGCGCGGCCTGGCTTCATGATGCCGGCCTATGGCTTGAGCTGTCCAGGAGCTCCAGCGCTGACCTTGGACTTTGTGCTCTTTGGCTCTCCTCTGTCGCCTCGGGGCCTCGCGCGACTGGGCTCGCCCTTGTCGATCTATGGCATGTCTCGCACAGGCCCACTGCTGCCGGTGCTGGACTTCCTTCACCCAGGCGCCTTGTCGCCCCTGCGCGGCTACACACAGCTGGGCCCGACTCTGTCGGCCTATGGCATTTCTCGGCTTGGCTCCCTCTTGCTTGCGCTGGACCTTGTGCACATGGACCCGCTTTTGCCTCCGCAGGGCTACGCACGCCTCGAATTGCCCCTGTTGGCGTCTGGCATGACGCGCCTGGGCTTGTTACTGCCGGTTCCGGACCTGATCTCGCTTGGCTCTTTCTTGCCGCTGCGGTCCTTCATCTGGCCAGGGCCCATGCTACCGCTCTACGGCACGGCCACTACGGGTCCTTTGCTGCTGGCTTTGGACTTCATCCGCACCGGCCCGGCCACGTTTCCGCGCAGCTATTTGCACCCAGGTTTCACACCTCCAGTCTTTGGCTTGACGCGGCCGGGCCCTCCCACGCCTGCCCTGGACCTTTTGCAGCCAGGCGCCTTGTTGCCTTTGCAGGGCCCTTCGTGCCTGGGTTTGTCACTCTCCATCTACGGCATGACTCAGCCGGAGCCCAGCCTGCCAATCTTGGAGTTCCTCAGCGCTGGCCTCACCCTGCCCCCCAGGAGCCTCATGCACATCGGCTCCACGACACCTGCCTTTGGCATCACCTGTCCCGGCCCGCCGCCGCCGATCTCGGACTTCGTCCACTCGGGCCCAGTGCTGTTGCCCAGGGGATCCATGCAGCCCGGAGCCTTGATGTCCATTTGGGGCATGTCGCGACTGGGCTCGCCATGCTCAGCGCCTGATCCCATCAGTCTTGGCTTGGTGCTGCTGTTGCACGGCCTCATTTGACTGGGCCTCTTCTTGTTGGCCTACGGCATGTCAAGGCCAGGCTTTCCTGCCTTTGCACTCGACCTTGTCCACCCAGACTCCACCTTGCTTGCACGTAGCCTTGTTCAACTTGGTCCATCTCCCTCGTTGTGGGGAATGACTTGGCTGGGCCTGCTGTTGCCGGCATCGGATTTCCTGCACTCGGGGTTGCCCATGCCACTTCAAAGCCACATGCACATCGGCTCAGCTTTGCCCGCCTACGGCATGACTGTCCCAGGCCTTCTGCTGCCAGTGCCAGACCACTTGTCTTTGGGCTCAATGCTTCCTCCCCGCAGCCACGCACAGCTGGGCGCGCCCACGTCGCCCTATGGCTGCCTGAGACCGGGTTTGTTTCTATTTGTTCCGGACCATGTGAGCTCGGGCTCGAGCCCCTCAGCACGCAGCATGGCGCGCTCGGGCCCTTCCCCGTCCGCCTACGGCCTGGTGCGGTTGGGCCCTCCTCCCTTGGCGTTGGACCACATGGCGATCGGCCCCTTGTCGCTGTTGCGTGGCCTCATGCGCCCCGGCTTTACCTCGCCGCCCTCCGGCTGCGCGCGGCCAGGCTCCTCCATTCCAGCGTTGGATTTCATTCGCCCTGGCAGCCCCTCGCCAACGCGCAGCCTTGTGTGCACGGGCTCGTGCACCTCTGCCTACGGCATGTCCTGCTTGGGCTCCCCGCCTTCAGCCTTTGACCTCATCCATACCGGGCCCATGCCTTCACTGCAAAGCCTCTTCTGCTCAGGGCCGCTACTGTTGGTTTTTGGCCTGACTTGCCCGGACCCCAGCTTGCCGACACCGGACTTTATGACCGGCGGATCCGCCATGCTTGTGCAAAGCCTCTGCAGGCCTGACCCGCCTTTGCTCGTTTATGGGGTGACTCGTTTGGACTTCTTTCCGTTAACTTTGGACCTTATGCATTTCGACAGCGTCTCGTTGTTGCAAGGATTCGCCTGCTTGGACTCCCCCTTGTCGGTTTACGGCCATGTGCTCCTGGGTTCTTTGCCACCGGCCTTGGACTCCGTGAACTTGGGCCCGTCCCTGCCCACGCACAACCTCGCGCGGACCGGCGCGCCTCCGGCACTCTTCCACTCGGTGCGCTCCGAAAAGCCTCTGCCCGTCCCGGACCTCGTCCACATCGGCGCCTCTTCGTCTCCGCGCAGCTTCGGGCGCTTCGGCTTCACGGCGCCCATCTATGGCCTGACGCGCCTGGGCTCGGCGCCCTCCACTCTGGACTACTGCCACTTCGGGCTGTCGGCCTCCTTGCGGGGCTTTGCGCGCTTGGGCTTGGTGCTGTCCATGTACGGGATGTCCCTGCCAGGGCCTTCGCCTTCGGCGCTGGACCTTGTGTCGCCTGGCTCGCCTTCGTTGCCTAGGGCAAGCTGCCGCATCGGGCCGACGCCGCTGGCTTACGGCATGATGCGCCTGGACCCGCTGCCGCCAGCCGCGGACTCCGTGCGACTGGGGAGCCCGTTGCCGTTGCAGGGCTCCTGCCGATTGGGGCTTACACCGCCCGCCTTCGGCATGACGCGGCCCGGCTTTCTGTTGCCGGCCCCTGACCTGGTGCAGCTTGGGCTGCTGCTGTCACTGCAAAGCTTTGCTCGCATGGGCAGCTCCATTTCGACCTACGGCGTGATGCGCCTGGGTTTGACCCTTTCGATGCTGGACCACATCTTCCTTGGACCGATCTTGTTTATCCAAAGCCCTGTTCGTGCGGGTCTGTCTTCGCCCGTTTCCGGCATGACGTGCCTAGGCTCTTCGCTGCCCCCTTTGGACTCCACGCAAATCGGGTTCTCGCCACCTTTGCAGTCCTTCATGCATTTGGGCCCGGGGCTGTCCGCTTTTGGGCTTACGGCTTTGGGCCTGTTTTTGCCGGCTTTGGACCACGCGAATCTGGGGAGCATGCCTTCCACCCGAGCCCTTGCGCGAATGGACTTCTTTTTGCTGGCCTACGGCGTGGTTCATCTCGGCAGCAGCTTGTCAGCGCTTGACCACCTCAGCTCGGACTCGTTCTTGCCGCTGCGGAGCCATATTCGCCTGGGCTCTTCGCTGTTGGTTTTTGGCATCACCCGGCTTGGCCCGAACCCGGCGGTTAAGGACTGCTTTGTTGGGGCGAGCTCGCTGCTGGTGCGGTCTTACGCATGGTCAGGGTCTAGCCCTTCGGTGTACGGCATCATGCGGCCAGGCTCCTCCATGCCTGCACTGGACCTTGTGCACTTGGGGTTTCCCTCGCCCATGAGGTCCTCCATTCATCTGGGCTTCACCCCTCCAGCGTACGGCCTATGCCGTCCGGGCTCGTCGCTCCCGGTTTTGGACCTTCTGCACCTGGGCCTTTCGCCGCCCTTGCGCTCCCACTGGCGCCCAGGCTTCACCATGTCCCCCTACGGTACGGCGCGGCCCGGACCTTCGCCTCCAGTGCTGGACCCTGTGAACTCAGGGCCTTTGGCGCCGGTCCGCAGCTCCGTTCGCTTTGGCAGCGTGTTGTCGGTGTATGGCATGGCCCGCCTGGGCTGGGGGCTTTCCACCTTGGACTTTGTGCACATGGGCTTCAGCTCCTTGCTAAGGAGCACGGCGCGCCTGGGGTTTTCGCCGCTGGCCTATGGGGTTGCGCATTTGGACTTGCCTTTGCCCGTCTTGGACTCCGTGCAGTCTGACTCCTTGTCGCCTCTGCAGGGCTCCATGCGCATTGAGCTGCCCCTGCCGGCCTTTGGGCTGGCTTGGCCGGGAGCTTCTACGCTGATCCTGGACTTCATTCATCCTGGCCCCACCCCACCTCTGCGAGCTTTTAGCTGTTTGGGCCTCACCTTGCTGGCCTATGGCATGTCTTGTCCAGGCTTCGCCTTGCCTGTGTTGGACTTCATGCATCTTGGCTCGGTGCTGCCCCTGCACAGCATGCTCCGCTCAGGGCTTTTGATGCCCACTTACGGCGTCACTTGTCTGGGCTCCCCGCCCTCGACGCCCGACCACTTGAACCCAGGCCTGCTGTTGCCACCGCGGTCCCACATGCGCCCCGGCTCCTCTTTGTTGGCATATGGCATGTGCCGTTCGGGGCTCGCAACGCCTGCGGTGGACTACGTGCATTTAGGGTCCTCACCTCCTCTCCACAGCTTCTCGTGTTTCGGGCCCGCGCTCTCCGTCTACGGCATTGTGCGCCCAGGCCTCTGCCCGTCGCCCTTGGACTTCGCCAACCTTGGATTCATACCGTCAACGTGCAGCCCCGTCCGCACGGAGGCTTCTCTGTCGGCCTACGGCGTGACTTGCCCGGGGCCCAGTTTGCCTTTGCTTGACCGTATGCACGCAGAACCCACTTTGCCTCTGCATAGCTTCCTGCACTTGGACTTGCTGTTGTCCGCTTACGGTGTCACGCGCCCGGGGTCCACCTTGCTGGCGTTGGATTTTGTCAACATGGGCCCGTCTTCATTGACTCTGAGCTTTGTTCGCACGGGCGCCTTGCTGTTGGCCTACGACAGGACGCGTTTGGGCCCTTTGCTGTTGGTTCTTGACCTTGTGCACCTTGGGCTGTCGGCGCCTCTCCGTAGCACGGCGCGCTCCGGGCCTCTGTTGCCCACCTACGGGCTGTCGCGCTCGGGTTCGCCGCTTTTGGCTTTGGACTTTGTGCACACTGGGCCGGCGCCGCCGCCCCGGAGCACGATGTGAATCGGACCCGCCATGCCCGCCTATGGCATTGCAAGGCCCGAGTTTCCGGCCTCCATACTGGACTCTGTGCTGCTAGGGTCTCTGTTGCTGATGCACAGCCTTTGCCACCTGGGGTCCCCGCTGTTGGCTTGGGGCATCAGCAAGATGGGCCTTTTGCTGCTGGCCTTGGACCACTCAAGCCCAGGACCCAATCTACCCTTGCATGGCTCCGTGCGCTTTGGGCTGCCGCCCCCAGCCTTTGGCATGACTTGTTTGGGTTTGCCACTGCTGATTCTGGACACTGTCACTCCGGGTGTTCCACTGTCCTTGCACTCCCTCATCCGAACTGACCTCTCCTTGCCACTCTATGGCATTGCCAAGTTGGGCTCTCCTTTGCTGGCGCTGGATCCTGTGAGCGCCGGGCCGGCCGCGTTACCGCACAGCCCTTTGCATCTGGAGCCCACCTTGCCAGTGTTTGGCCTGACCAAGCCGGGCTTCATGCTGTCAGCTCTGGACCCTATCAACATCGGATCCTCTCTGTCAACCCGTAGTTATTTGCAACCTGAGTCCACCTCGCCCGTCTATGGCCTGATGCGCCCTGGCTCCTCTATGTCACCCTTGGACTTCATTCACCCAGGCAGCTCGCCCTCCATGCGCAGCTCTGTGCGGCCTGGGCTCTCACCCTTTCTCTATGGCATGCAGCGGCCTGGCCCCACTTTGCCGGCTTTGGACCTCTTCCACTTGGGCCCTCCCATGCCACTCCGCTCCTACGCGCGCGCAGGCCCCATGCTGCCGGCCTATGGGGTGCTGCGCCTGGGCTCGTCTCTGTTGGCGTCGGACTGCTCGAACCTCGGCAGCACCACGTTTCTGCGGTCGCTCATCCGCCTGGGCGCCCCGATGCCCACCTACGGCATGAACCGCCTGGACTCGTCTTTGCTCGCGCTGGACCTCTTGAACCCTGGCAGCCCAACGCCCTTGCACAGCCCTGCGCGCACTGGGCTATCTCCACCGGCGTATGGCATGACTCGCCCGGACGTGCCGACGCCCACACTGGATCTCAGCCATTTGGGGCCCTCCTCGTTGATGCGGGGATCCTTGCACTTAGGACTCGCGCCTTTGGCCTTCGGCATGTCCCGGCCGGGCCTTTCGCCTTCTGCTTTGGACTTTGTTCAGCCTGAGCCACCGCTTTCTCTTCGGAGCTCTGCCTGCTGCGGTTCTCTGTTGCTGCCATATGGTATGGGCCGCCTGGGGCCGCCACCCTCGGCGCTGGACTCCGTGTTTTCGGGCTCAACACCCTTCCTGCAAGGCCACTGCCGTTTTGGGCCTTCCACGCCCATCTATGGCATGAGCTGCCTGGGTCCGGCGCTTCCTGTCCCGGACTTTCTGCACCCAGGGTCCTCGCTGCCGCCTCGAAGCTTTGTTCGGGTGGGGCCCGCCACGCCAGTGTATGGCATGACACGGCCTGGGCCAATTCTGCCAGCCCTGGACCATATCACGGCGGGCTCCTCTCTGCTGCTGCAAATGCATGCTTGCGCTGGGCCCTTGTTGTTGGCCTATGGCGTGGTGCGACTTGACTTTTCCATTTCGCCGCTGGACTTTGTGAGGTTGGGCTCCGGGCTGTCGGCGCGCAATCCTGCCCGGATTGGCTCTGGCCTGCCTGTCTACGGCATGGTATGTCTCGGCTTTTCGCCGCTTGCCACTGACTTTGTGCACACGGACCCGCCCTTGCCCTTGCGGAGCTTTGGGAGGCCGGGCTTTCCGGCACCTGTCTATGGTTTGGTGCGTTTGGGCTCCACCATGTCAGTACCAGACTTTGGTAGCTTTGGCCCCACCACGCCCCTGCACAGCTTTGCTCGCCCTGGCGCCTCCTTGCCCGCCTCCGGATTGAGCCGGCCAGAGCCTTCCATGCTTGCTCTGGATCTCATCCAGTTCGGCCCTCCGGCGTCGCCGCACACGCCTGTCCGCTGCGGTTCGGCCTTGTTGGTGTATGGCATTACGCGGTCGGGACCTATGCTGTTGGCGTCGGACCTTCTGCACCTGGGCCCTCCTCTGCCGCCCAGGCACCCTGCCAGGCTTGGACCGTTGCCGTCGGCTTTCGGCATGTCGCGCCTGGGCTCATCCCCTCTGGCGCCTGACTTCGCGCACCCAGGCCCACCGCCGCTGCTGCGGAACTCCATCCGCGCCGGCGCACCTCTGCTGGTGTATGGCATGACCCGGCCAGGCTCTTTGGTGTTTGCCTTGGACCCCGCCTGCATGGCATCCTCCGCATTTTCGCACGGATTCATCAAGATCGGCTCCACTCTCCCCACGTTCGGCTTGTCACGGCTGGGCCTTTTGCTGCTGGTGCTGGATTTCATCCAGTCTGGATCCCCGATGCTGCTGCAAGGCCCTGCGCGCTTGGACAGTGCCTTGTTGGCCTTTGGCGTGTCGAGGTTGGGCCCGGCGTTGTTCGCTCCGGATCTTGGTTGCCTGGGGCTTTCGCCTTCTCCGCGCTCCTTTGCTCGGATGGAAGTCTTTTTGTCCCTGTACGGCATGGTTTGCTTGGGCCTTCCCTCGCCCATCCTTGACCTCATCCACCTTGGGCTTTCGCCTCCCCTGCGCGGCTCCACTTGTTCGGGCCTCACGCTGTTGGCCTACGGCATGTCTCGGCCTGCTCCGCCCACGTCAGTGCTGGACCTTGTGACGATTGGCTCCTTTCCGCCGCTACACACCCACGCGCAATCAGGGCTTGCGGCGCCCATCTACGGCATGACACTCTTGGGCTTTCTGCCGCCGGCGCCTGACCTCACGCAGCTTGCATTTCCGCTGCCTCCCAGGAGCCTCATCCGACTTGGCAGCTCTATGTCCGCCTATGGGGTCTGCAGGATGGGACCGCCTCTGCCGGTGCCGGACCCTGTGAACACCGGCCCCAGCTTGCTGCCCCAAGGCCTTGCTTGTATTGGCCTCGCGCTGTTGGTGTATGGGATGACCAGATCAGACCTGTTTTTGCTGGCCTCGGACTTCGCCAACATGGGCTTGCCCTTGTTCACACGGAGTCTCTTGAGGCCTGACTTCTCGCCCTCCGCCTACGGCCTGTCGACCTTGGGCCCCTTTCCGCCCACCCTGGACCTCGTGCATATGGACAGCAGCCTGCCTTTCCGATCTCACATGCGCCCTGGCTCGGTCCCGCCAGTTTATGGCATGTGTCGCTTGGACGTGAGCCTTTCCGTGCTGGACCGCATCCATTTGGGCTTTCCGACGCCTCCCCACAACTCTGCGCGTTTGGGCTCCACTCCCTTGGCCTCTGGCATGGCGCGCCTGGGCTCGTCGCTTTCGGTGTTGGACCACTCCATCTCCGGCAGCCCCTCGTCTCTCCGCGGCCCTCTGCGACTGGGGCCCTTGCCGCCCGCCTACGGCATGAACCGCCCAGGGCTGCCTCTGTCGGCTTCGGACTCCGTGCGCCCGGACAGCTCCTCGTCCTTGCGGGGCCTCTGCCGAACGGACCTGATGACGTCCGCCTTCGGCCTGTCGCGCCTGGAGTTGCCGCTGTTGGTGCCGGACTCTTCTCACCTAGGCCCCCTGCTGCCCCCAAGGTCCATGTTCCACGCCGGGTCCACTCTGTTAGTGTACGGCATGGCCCGCACAGGTTTGCCGCTCTCCATGCTGGACCTCATCCACTTGGGCTCCCTGCTGTCGCCTCAGTCTTTTGTGCGACCTGGGCTTTCGACCTCTGTGGCTGGCCTGTCCTGGCTGGACGCCTTGCCGCTGGTGCTTGATTCCATCCACTTGGAGTCCACCCTCTCCCTGCGAGGCTCTGCCCAACCTGGTCCAGCCATGCCAGCGTCCGGCATGTCGCGGCCAGGATTTCCCCCGCCTGCGCCGGACTCTGTCCATTTGGGCTCATCCTTGTTGCCTCGGTCGCCCGTGCGTTTGGAAGTGCTGGTGCTGGCCTATGGAATGACTCGCTTGGGCCCTTTCCTGCCAGTGCTAGACTTTGTGCACATCGGCTTGTGCTTGTTACTGCAAACTTGGGCGCGCGCTGAGTCTTTCATGTTCTCATATGGCCTGGTCTGGTTGGGGCTTCCATCATTTACTCTGGACCTCTTGTCAGCTGGCAGCTTGTTGTCATTGCAAGGTCATGCCAGGTTAGGTCTTTCGACCTCAGTGTATGGAATGACTGCCATTGGCCCTCCACCGCCGGCCCTTGACTCTTCCACTTCCGGCAGCTCCACTTTGCTGAGGAGCCACCTCCAAATCGGGCCGTTGCTGTTTGCCTATGGCATGCACCACCTGGAGCCGTCGCTTTCCGCCTTGGACCTCGTGATGTCAGGTTCGCCGCCTTCCCCTAGAAGTCTCGCACGCCTGGATTTGCCCTTGTCGGCCTTTGGCATGGCACGGCTGGACCCTTTGACGCCGGCGCTGGACTCTATCGCCCTTGGCCTGCCGACGCCTCTTCGGAGCTTTGCGCGTTCGGGCCCTTTGCTGCCAGCCTCCGGCCTGTCGAGCTTGGGACCTGTGCTGTTGGTGCTGGATATGACGAACTCCGGCAGCCTGTCGCCAATGCGGACGTCCGTGTGTCTGGGCTCGGCTCTGTTGGTCTACGGCCTGTCTCGGTTGGGCTTGTTGCCGTCAACCCCGGACTCGGTGCACATGGACCCCTCCACGCCCTTGCACACCTTTGCTCACCTTGGCTCCTCTCCTTTAGCCTTCGGGTGTGCACGCCCTGGCGCGCCACTTTCGGCGCTGAACCTCATCAACACTGGCAGCCTGCCGCCCTTGCGGTCACCTGCGCGCATGGGAAGCCCGATGCCTGCCTATGGCGTGTGCTGCCTGGGGCCGCCCTCGCCTATTCTGGACTTCCTCAGTGCAGATGCCTCGTCATTAACCAGGAGTCCTGCTCGACTGGGACCCAGCCTGCTCACTTTCGGCATGGTGCGGCTTGAGTTTTCCCCGCTATTGCTGGACTCCGCAAACATCGGCTCGTTGCTGCCAACACGGTCCCCTGTGCATCTTGGCTTGGCAGTCTCTATGTACGGCATGACTTGCCTTGACTCAATCCTGTTGTTACTGGACTCTGCGAGTCCCGGATTTGCACTGCCACTGCAAGCCTTCGCTCGTTCGGAGGCTTTCTTGTTTGCCTATGGCATGTCGTGTTTGGGCCTGGCTCCTTCCACCATGGACTTCATTCACCTGGACCTCTCTCTCTTGCTGCGCGGCTACTTGCGGGCAGGCTTTTTGCTGTTGGTCTTTGGCATGACACGCCCTGAATTCCTCCTGCCAGCTCCTGACTCTGTGAGCCTCGGCTCTCCCATGTCGCTGCAGCACCTCCTATGCACTGACCTCTCCTTGCCAACCTATGGCATTTGTCGCTTGGGGTCCCCACTGCTGGTTCCAGATTACGTTCATCTTGGCTCCTTTGCGCCTGCGCGCGGGTTCTTGTGCATCGGCCTTCTTCTGCCGGCCTATGGAGTAGCGCGGCTTGGCCCGCCGACGCCCACCTCGGACTTCGTCCACTTGGGCCCGCCACCTTTGCCCCGCACTTTTACGCGCTCTGGGCCATCACCGTCCGCCTTCGGACTGGCGCGGTTGGAGCCGCCGCTTTTGGTGCTGGACACTGGGCATTTGGGGCCACTGCTGCTGTTGAGGTCTCCCTGCCGCACCGGACCCTTGCTGCCTCCCTATGGCATCATGCGCTTGGGAGCCCCGCTGCTGCCATTGGACCTCATTCACGCGGGCCCCCTTCTGCCGCCGCGCACGCTCAGCCAGGCGGGCCCGCCCACTTCTGTGTTTGGCATGGCGCGGTTGGGGCTGTCCTCCTCTGCCTTGGACTTCATCATGGCGGGCCCAGCGCCCTCTGCTCGGGCCTTCCAACGGCTCGGCCTCCTGCTGTCGGCCTACGGCATCACTCGGCTCGGCAGCTCCCCGCCGCTTTTGGATCACATCACCACCGGTCCGACCCCTTTGCTGCGCGGCCACGCCTGCTTGGGGTCCTTCCTGCCGGCCTACGGCCTGAGCTGCGCCGGCGCACTGTTGCTGGTGTTGGACCACACCCACACTGGCGCCTTGTTGCTGACGCGGGCCCTTGTGCGCATTGGCCCACTGGCGCCGGTTTATGGCATCGCCAGGCCGGGCTTGTTGCTGTCGGTTTTGGACTTGATCTCCATCGGCTCCTCACCTTCGCCTCGCACCTCTGCCTGCTTGGGCTTGCCGCTTTTCGCCTACGGCCTCTCGCGGATCGGGCCTTTCCTGCCAGTGCTTGACCTCATCCAGCTGGGCTCCTTCCTGCCGCCGCGGAGCTTCCTGCAACTCGAGCTGGTTTTGCCCGCCTACGGCCTCTCAAGGATGGGGCCGCCCTCACCTGCGCTGGACCTTGTGCACATTGGCCCGCCTTTGCCGACCCAAGGGCACCTCAGACTTGGCTCCACTCCTTTGGCCTTCGGCCTCTCGCGCCTGGAGCCCTCCTTTTCTGTGTTGGATTCCATCCACCTAGGAAGTAGCCTGTCCTTGCAAGGACACTTCCGGACAGGCCCCTTGCTGTTGCTCTATGGCTTGGGATGCTTGGAAAGCATTTCGTCAACCCTGGACCTTATCCACGCGGGCTCTTTGCCATCGCCACGAAGCCCTGTGCACATGGGCTCCTTCTTGCCGGCCTTTGGCATGTCCTGTTTGGGTTCCTTGCTTTCGGCATTGGACTGGGTGCAGTTGGGCGTGCCTTTGCCTTTGCAGACCTCCGCGTGTCTGGGCAGCACCATTTTCGCATACGGCCTGACCAGGATGGGCTCCACGCTCCCGGCGCCGGACCTCGCGCAGTTCGGCTCCAGCGCTTCGCTGCGGACCTCCGTCCGCGCGGGTTTGGTGGCGCCGGTGTATGGAACCTGCCAGCCGGGCGCTTCAACGTTGGCGCCAGACCATATCCATTTGGACCCCCCGATGTTGCTCCGCAGCTTCATGCGCCTGGGCAGTGCGTTGTTGGCGTATGGCCTGATGCGGATTGGTTTGCCGCTGCTGCCTTTGGACCACGCCCAGGCCGGCAGCTCGCTCTTGCCCAGAAGCTTCATAAGGCCAGGACCCACCTCGTCCGCCTACGGGCTCAGCAGACTTGACTTTAGCCTGCCTATGCTGGACTCGGCCAATCTTGGTCCGGCGTCGTCGCTGCGGGCGTCCATGCGGCCCGGCTCCTGCTTGTCGGTGTTCGGGCTCACCCGACCGGGCCCGAGCTCGCCGACTCTGGACTTTGTGAGCCCTGGCTTCAGCCTGCCACCCAGGAGCCACATGCGTTTGGGCCTTTCATTGTCCGCCTACGGCTCGGTGTGCCTGGGCTCCCTTTCGCCGGCCTCGGATCACACCAGTTTGGGGCCCAGCATGCCTTTGAGGAGCTTCTTGCAGATGGGCGCGCCTCTCTTGGTGTACGGCTTGTCGAAACTGGGCCTGCCCTTGCCGGCGCTGGATCCTGTAGACCCAGGACCCATGCCGCTGTCGCAGGGCTTCCTTCGTTCAGGGCTGCTGCTTTTGGCTTTTGGGCTGGCACGCCTCGGCCCTTTGACGTCAGTACCAGACCTCAGCATCTTTGGCAGCAGTTTGTTTCTGCGGAACTTTGCTTGGGTTGACCTGCTCCTGTTGGCCTACGGCCTATGCTGCTTGGGCGCTCTTTTGCCGCCCCCTGACCCGGCCAACATTGGGCCTGCGCCTTTTCCCCGCAGCTCTGTGCGGATGGGCTCCTGTCTGCCGGTCTCCGGCATGACTCGACCAGATGCCTCGCCACCTTTGCCAGACCCTCTGCAGCTGGACTCGCCGCCGCCGTTGCGCAGCTCCATTCAACTCGGCTCGGCCGCGGCCATCTATGGCATGACACGCCTGGAGCCGTCCCTGCCCTTGCTGGACCACGCGCACTCAGGGCTTTTGTCGCCCCCCCGCAGCCCTTCGCGTCTCGGCTTCAGCCTCTCGACCTACGGCCTAAACCTACCGGGCTCGAGCCTTTCGGTGTCGGACCTTTTGCACCTTGGCCCTGCCTTGCTGTTGCGGGCTTTTGCCAGGTTCGGCCTGTCGCCCTCCGTCTATGGCATGTGCAAGCTCGGCTTCATACCGTTGGTCTTGGACCACTCAAGCCTTGACTCGCCTTTGCCTTTGAAGTCCTTCCTGTGTTTGGGCCTGATGCCTCCCGCTTATGGCATGACCTGCTTGGGCTCTTCGCCACTGGCGCTGGATGTGGCTAACCTTGGCCCCAGCCTGCCCTTGCAAGGCTCTGTTTGTTTGGGGCCGTCTCTCCCTGCCTACGGCTTGTCACGGACGGGGCCGCCACTTTTGGCGCTGGACTCCATCCATATCGGGTTGCCGTTATTTGCTCGTGGCTTCGTGCGTCTCGGCCCAACGCCGCCGGCGTTTGGCCTGACGCGCCCCGGTCCATCCTCGCCGGCGCTCGACCGCGCCACGCCAGGTAGCGCCCCTTCAGTGCGCGGGCCCGTTTGTTTGGATGCCTCCTTGTTGTTGTATGGCCTGACCTGGCCTGGCACATCGTTGCCGGTCTTGGACTTCTGCAGCGTCGGCTCGTTTCCGTCGGCCAGAACTCCCATGTGCCCTGGCTTCCCGCCTCCTGCCTTTGGCCTGTCGTGTGTAGGCTCTTCTTTGTTCGCCTTGGATCTTGTCAGCCCGGAACTGCTGCTTTCGCCTCACAGCTTTCTTCGAACTGGGCCGGCGCCCCCAGTCTACGGGCTCACCTGCCCTGGGCTGCTGCTGCCCATTCCGGACGTGATGCAAACGGGCCCGCCGCTGTCAACCCGTAGCCATGCAAGGCTGGGTCCTTCACTTTCCACCTACGGTCTCTCGCGACCAGAGGTGTTGCTGCCACTGCCGGACATGGCGCAGCCTGGACCCGCGTCGCCCCCCCGCAGCTTTGCGAGGCTTGGGCCTGCTCCGTCGGCCTATGGCCTGGTGCGCTCGGGGCCCTTGCCTCTGGCGTTGGATGCCGCCCATTCCGGGCCCACCTTGTCCTTGAGGAGCCACATCCGTTCGGAGCTGCTGCTGCCCGCTTTTGGCATTTCCAGCCTGGGCCCACCCTTGTTGGCGCCGGACCTTGTGCGGCTGGAGCCGATCATGCCACTGCATGGGCCTTGCCGACCTGACTCTCTTTCGCCAGCTTATGGCGTGTCTAGGCTTGAGCCCTCACCTTCAGCCCTTGACTTTGTCAGGCTGGGCTTTCTGATGTTCCTGCAGAGCCACGTGAGGCCTGGCCCGCCAATGCCAGCCTTCGGGCTGTGCCGGCCAGGCCCCTTGCCGCCGCTTCTTGACTCTGCTCAGCTGGGGCCATCGCCGTCACTCAAGAGCTCCTTGCAAATGGACTTGCCATCGCCTGTGTATGGCCTGGTTCGCCTTGAACTGTTGCTGCTGATTTTGGACCTCACGCACTCTGGCAGCGCCTTGCCTCCCCAAGGCTTCATGCGCCCTGACTCCCCTTTGCCGGCCTTTGGCTGCACCTGTCCCGGCCCCTCCTTGCCCGTCCTTGACACGAGCTGCTTCGGGCTTTCCACGTTGTCACGCACCTTCCTGCAGCCGGGCTCTCCCACGGCTGCCTTCGGCCTTGCACGCCTGGGAAGTCCGCCGCCCGCCTCGGACTCTGCCTGCCTCGACTCCTCGTCGTTGACCAGGTCCTTCATGCGACTGGGGCCTCCGCTTTTCGCCTATGGCGCCAGCCGCTCGGACCTGCCGCCGCCCACCTCGGACCACGTGCAGCCGGGCTTGGCCGCATCTCTGCGGGCGCCCGCAAGGCCCGGATTCATGCCTTTGGCCTTTGGCATGACGAGGCCTGGCCCCATGCTGTTGGCCTTGGACTTCATCAACTTCGGCTTTCCGCCCCTGGCTCGAAGTCACGTGTGCTTTGGGCTTGCCTTGCTGGTGTACGGACTTAACCGTCTGGGCTTCTTGTTGTTCGTGCTTGACCCTGTGCATTTGGAGGCGCCGATGCCAATCAGGTCGTTTGCGCGTTTGGGGCCTTCTCCACCTCCTTATGGCATGACATGCACCGGCTCTTTGCCGCTTTTGCTGGACTCTGCGCATCCAGAGAGCTCCGTATTGCTGCAATCCTTCTGCAGGCTAGGCTCTTTGCTGCCGGCTTACGGCATGGTGACCCCTGGCCCCCTGCCGCCTGTGGTCGACTTCGCGAACATCGGGGCACCTTTACCGCTCCACAGCTCCGTGTGTTTCGGCCTGGCGCTCCTGATTTACGGCTCTACCCGGCTGGACAGCACCCTGCCAACCCTGGACCCCATGCACGCAGGCCCGCCGCCTTTGCCGCGGTCGCCCGCGCAGTTGGGGCCTGCCTTGCCGGCATTTGGCATGGTGCGCCTGGGATCTTTGCTGCTTTTGCCGGACTTTGCGCAGTTTGGCCCACCCACGCCGCTGAAGAGCTCTGTGCGCCTCGGCCCCTCTTTGCCCACCTCCGGGTTCTCGAAGTCAGAGTTCTCGCCTCTGGTCTTGGACCTCGTGACAATCGGGCCAGCCCTGTCCTTACGGTCCCTTGCATGCTGTGGCTTCTTGTTGTCTGCATACGGCTTGCTGCGTCTGGACTCGCCTTTGTTTCCTCTTGACTTTGCCAACCTGGGCAGCTCTCCTCCCTTGCACTCCTTCCTGCACATGGGTTCCGCGCCTTCGGCCTACGGGCTCTCGCGCTTGGGACCTCTGCCTCCAGTTCCTGACCCGGCCCAATTCGGCTTCGCACCTTCTTTGCACGGCTTCGCCTGCCTGGGCTTCTCCATGTCGGCCTATGGCATCAGCCGTCTGGGCCCGTTTCCTTCTCTTTTGGACTCGGCCTGCACGGAGGCTTCCCCTTCCTCGCGCTCCTTCTTGCGCGCGGAGCTCTCTCCTTCGGCCTCCGGCCTGGTGCGTCTGGGGCCTCCTCTGCCGCTCTTGGACCGCGCCAGCCTGGGGCCGGGGCCGCTTCCGCGGGGATCTCTGCGCCTGGGCTCGGCGCCCTTGGCCTACGGCGCCAGCCGCCTGGGGCCCTTCTCGCCGGTGCCGGACCTTGTGAACATCGGACCGGCGCCCTGGCACTGGGAATTGGGGAGGTGCCGTCCCAGCTGTAAACCACCTTCAGTTGGGGATCTATGATTTATCCTTGTAGTTTCGGTCTAACATTGGCAGATATTTCGGGGTCAGCTCAAGGTTGTTGTTCTGGAAGTTGATCACTCGCCTGCTCAGAAGTATGTTCTGCGTGACCCATCTCTGCGTTTTGAAGTGGGCTGCTTAGCACTTGGGTTACTAGTCACATGGAACAAGAGGGGTGTTGGGTTGCACTTGTGGAATCTTCAACAGATTGGCCGAGGGACGACGGAACAGAACAACCTCCCTCTTGTGTTGCTTGCCGGTGATGTTCATTCCCGATCTTGTTAGCTTGAAAGGGATATGGGCCAGATTGAACTTATACGTTTTGTGCTGCTTGGTAGCAGCCTAAACAAATATGATAGATGGCTGTTCCTTGAGAACTCGCTTGAATGACAAGCACCTGATATTGACTGCGCGTGTTGTTTGTTCGCAACACACCCGGTTCCTTGGTGTCGCAGCGACCAACTGTACCCAATGTCAATCGACGTTGAGCCCCTTGAAGGAACCCCATCAACATGGGTGAAAAAGTGTGTAAAAAGGTCGCGCTGTAAGCCGATGGGGTCGGGGGTCGCACCCTTTGCTGACCGGGCAAGCAGATACTTTCCCCCCCCAAACACAGTTGGTGACCCCATAGAAGCTATAGATCTATTGGGGCTGTGGGCTCTTCTGGTAAGGTGGATGACACAACTCAGGCCTCCCACTTCCGCCCCTCCGTGCCTTGCCGAGGCATTGCTCCTGCGTGGCTTCTTGCGCACTGGCTTGGCGCCTTCCATGTATGGCATTTCCCGGCCGGACGTTTTGCCTTCGGCTTTGGATTTCGTGTCGGCGGGTTTGGCCATGTCGTTGCAAACTTTCGCCCGCTGCGGCGCTTCGGTGCCCTCGTATGGTCTGGCGTGCTCGGGTGCTCCGGCGCCAATTCTGGATTTTGCAAACACTGGACTTCCGCCCTCGACTCACACCTTCACCCGCACTGGGCCGGCCTTGTTGGTTTTCGGCATCAGCCGCCTGGACTTTTCACTGCCGCTTTTGGACCCGGCCAGCTTGGGGCTGTTGGTGTCACCTCGTGGATTCGCCAGATTGGGCCTGGCCTCGTCCGCCTATGGCGTGGTGCGGTTGGGGCTTTTGTTGCCCATGTTGGACCCCGCCTGCGTTGGTTTGGCCATGCCTTTGAGGTCTTCCATGCGCCCAGGTCTGGCGCTGTCCACCTATGGCATCAGTCGGCTGGAGTTTTCGCTGTCGGCGCCTGATCTTGTGCTCATGGACAGTCTGTTGTTTGTTCGGGGCATGGCGCGATTCGAAGTGTTGCCGTTGGTGTATGGCATATCGTGCCTGGACTCGTCGCTGCCCGTGCTGGACCTCATACATTTGGGCTCTTTGATTCCCTTGAGGTCCATGGTACAACCCGGGCCTCCTCCGCTGATGTATGGCATGGGACGTCTTGGCTTCCCTCTCTTTGCCCCTGACTCTGTGCATACCGGCTCTTTGTTGTCCATCCAAACACCTGTGCAGCTCGACCCTGTTATGTTTGCCTTCGGCATGACACGCTTGGGCTTTTTACCTCCGATTTTAGACTTCATGCAGGTAGGCTTCAGCACGTCCTTGCACAGCTCCCTTTGGCCTGGATCGTCGGTCTCTGTCTATGGTGTCGCTTGGCCTGAGCTGACCCTGTCAACCTTGGACCCTGTGAACACAGAGTCCTTCTTGCCCTTGCAAGGCTTTGCTTGTCTTGGGCCGCCTTTGTCTGTGTACGGCTGTGCTCAGCCGGGCCTGCTGCCGTTAATCTTGGACTCTATCCACACCGGGCTGCCGCTGTTTCCGCGGAGCCATTCTCGCATTGACCTGGCGGCACTGGCCTATGGAGTGGTATGCCTGGGCTTGATGCTGCCAGCACTTGATCTTGTAACGACAGGTTCCGTCCTGCCTCTGCAAAGCCTTGCGCGAGCTGCTTCTACAGTTTTGGCCTTTGGGTTGGCTTGCTTCGGTCTGTTGCTGCTGGCTCTGGACAGCGAAACTTTGGGCTCCGTCCTGTCCGCACGTGGCTTCATTCGCCCCGCCTTGTCCTTGTTGGCACTGGGCGTCTCGCGCTTTGGCCTCCTCACGCCACTGCTGGACCTTTCCCATCTGGGCTTGGCTCTGCCAGTTCGCGACCGTGCGCGTGCCGGCGTAGCTCTGCCCGCCTTCGGCACTGGCTGCTTTGGCCTTTCGCTCTTGGCCTTGGACTTCCTGCATTTGGGCCCTATTTCGTCGCCCCAAAGCTTTGGCCGTGCGGGCTTTGCCATGGTGCTCTGCGGGCAAGCGCGCTCCGGCCCGTCAGCACTCATCCCAGACCTCCTCCACACGGACTCCCCACCCTCCATGCGGGGCGGTTCGCAGCCGGGCTCGGCGCCCTCCGTCTCCGGGGCCTCGCGCACGGATGCGCCGTCGCCTGCCCTGGACCTGGTAACTGCGGGCGCGCCGTCGCTGCCGCGGGCTATGGGGTGACCCGGGCCAGCTCTGCCCATCTTGGGTGTCAGCAGGTGCGGCCCATCCACGCCCCTCTTCGACTTTGTACACTTTGGCCTGGCCTTCTCCACTCGAAGCAAGGCGGCTCCTGGCTCCTCCACCCCCATCTTCGGCAAGATTCTCCTGGGTTTGACCCTGCCTGTGCTGGACTTTGCCCATTTGGACTTGAGCTTGTCTCCCAAGAGCCCCGGAAACCCTGACAGCTCAGTGTCCGTCTTCGGCTTGGCACGCTCCGAGCTGTTGGTGCCGGTGCCGGATCTCAGCGATTTGGGCAGCATGATGCCCATGCGAAGCCTCGGCCGTGCAGACCCAGCTTCATCCGCCTTTGGCATGGTCCAATGTGGTGCTCCCATGTCCCCTTTGGCATTTTCGCACCTTGGGCTGATGTTGCCTCTGCACAGCATGGCTCGGCTTGGCTCCACTTTCTTGCCCTTCGGCCTTGGTCGCTTTGGCCTCTTCATGCCGCCCCTGGATATGGCGAAGTGTGGCTTTGCCATGCCTGTACGCAGCACGGCCCACATCGGCCCCTCTGCGCCGACGTTCGGGCTGGGCTGCTTTGAGTCCTTACCGCCGGCGCTTGACCACGCCCAGTCCGGCTCCGTTTTGTCATCCCAAGGCTCCAGCTGTTTGGGTCTGCCACCCTCAGCCTACGGCATGACGCGCTTGGGCCCTCCTTTGCCGCCCTTGGACTTCGCCACGCCGGGTCTGGCCTCTTCAGCCCGCAGCTCTGCTTGCCTGGACCCAGCGCTGCCGATTTTCGGTGTGGCCAGGTCCGGGTTTTCGACGCCAACGTCCGACCACTTGCAGCCGGACTCTTTGCCTTTGGCGCACAGCTCGGGATGATGTGGTGCACCGCTTTCGGCCTTCAAGCTGAGTAGGTCTGAGTCCTTGACGTCGACCTCTGACTTCCTGAGCACGGGCCCCACCTCCTCGCCCAGGAGCAATGCGCGCGTGGGCTCTGTGTTGCCGGCCTCCGGGCAGGTGAGAGTTGGTGCGCCCATGCCGGTGGCAGACAGCCAGCACATCGGGCCAGCCGTACCCTTCCGAAGCCCTGCGAGGTATGGCTCTACAATGCCGGCATCCAGCGCAGCTCGATTTGGCCCGTGCCCACCCGCCTCAGACACGGTGATTTTTGGTCCCTCTCCGCTGCTGCGGTCCATGTCACAGCCTGGGTCTGTGCCGTTGCTCTTGGACTTTTCGCACCTTGGGCCATCGTTGCCCGTCCGCGGTTTGGCTTGTTGTGGTGCTCCTCCGTCTGCTCTTTCTGCGACGCGGATGGGACCCTTGCTTCTTGCCTTTGACTCCGTCCACTTCGGCCCGTGCTTGCTGCTGCAAGACCTCGGGCGCTCGGGTGTGCCGTTCTCTACCTTTAGCAGAGTTCGGTTTGACTTGTTCATGTTGCCTCTGGACAGCTCCCACATGGGGCTCACGTCTCCTGCAAGGAGCCTTGGATGTGCTGGAGCCTCTGCGCCTCTCTTCGGCTTGACCTGGTTTGGGCTCTCCCCATCTGCCTCCGACTGCGCTGCGCTGGCCTCCTTGATGCCGACCCAAAGCCTCGCTCGCCTGGGGCTCTTCGTGCCAGCCTTTGGCGCGGTGGAGCTGGGCAGCCCCTTCCCCACGCTGGACTTCGCGCATTTGGACCCGCCGCTGCTCATGCGGTCCCTTGGCCAACCGGGCCCAGTCATGCCACTGGAAGGCCCGGCAAGGTTGGGGCCCTCGACTCTCGTGTTGGACCTTGCCTTCCTCGGCTCCCCACCGCTGCTGAGGTCCTCCAGCACTTTGGGCAGCTCGATGCCTGCCTTCAAGTGCGCGCGCTCCGGGCCGCCGGCGCCAGCTTCGGACTTCACCAACCCCGGCCTCTGCTTCTCCGTGCGGAGCTCCGGCGCTTTGGGCAGCACCTTGCCGGCTTTTGGCGTGGCGCGCTCTGGGCCGCCCTTTCCGCCGCTGGACTTTCTGAAGCCCGGCCCCACCACGTCCCTGCGCAGCACGGCACGCACGGGGCCCACTCCGTCCTGCGTGGGCATGTCGCGCTTAGGAGCTCCGGCGCCGGCGCCGGACCCTGCCCACTCCGGCAGCCCGCTGCTGCTGCGAGCATTTGCGCACTCGGAACTGCCCTTCCTTGTTTTCAGCCTGGGAAGGTTTGGGGTGTCTCTGTTGGCACCGGACTCCTTGCACCTTGGATCCACTCCATCCTTACGCTCCTTTGCCCACCTTGGCCCTACCCTGCCCACTTGGTCGTGTGTACGTTTGGGCTTGTCGACGCCCCTGCTTGACGTGGTGAAGACTGGCTTGTTGCTGCCTCTGCGATCCTTCGCACGCCCGGGCCTCACCTCCTCAGTTGTGGGCATGACCAGGCTGGGCCTCCCCACGCCAACCCCGGACCACGCGAATCTGGGCCTATTGCCACCTGTCCGGAGCCGCGTGCGGCTTGGTTTTGTGCTGCTGGTCCTTGACTCCTTGCACCCCGGACTGGTGCTGTTCGCGCACAGCTTTGCGCGCTGCGGGCCTTTGATGCCTGCGGCAGGAGTCTCGCGGTTGGGTGCGTTTCCGCTGGCCTTGGACCACGTGATGCCTGACCCACCGCCCTCCTTGCAAGCCTTTGCATGCTCAGGTTTCGCTTTGCTGGCTCTGGACCTCCTGCGCCCTGGTCCACCCTTGCCGGTGCGAGGCTCCGCGCGATACGGGCCGATGCCGCCCACCTCCGGCATGTCGCGGTTTGGCTTCACACCGCCAGCCTTGGACTCTGCGAAGCTAGGCCTCACCATGTCGTTACACAGCTGCGCGTGCATGGAGCCGTCGGCTTCTATCTCCGGCTTGGCTTGCATGGGCAGCTTTTTGCTGACCTTGGACTTTCTGCATTTGGGATCCCTCCTGTTTATCAGATCTCTTGCGTGTTTGGATGTCTCGTTCCTAGTGTTTGGCAAGACCATGCTGGGCTCGACTCTTCTTGTGCTTGATCATGTCTACATTGACCTTTCCCTGTTTGCTCGGAGCCCTGTGTGCTTGGACTTGTTTATGCCAACCTCAGACCTTGTGTCAGTCGGTTTGACCCCACCTGCGCGGAGCTGCGCGCAGCTCGACTCTGCCACGCCGGCCCTGGATTCTCTGCATCCCGGCGTTTCGCTGCCCGCGCGCAGCTCTGCGCGATCTGGGCCTACGCTGCTGCCCCGGAGCTCTGCCTACGCAGCCTCGGCCTCCTCCGCCTTTGCTCCTCTGCGCCCTGAATCCTCACTTCCAGCCCCGGACCGGGCGCACTTGGGGTCAAGCCCTCTGGTACACAGCCACGCACGCTCTGGCTTCATGGCGCCAACCCTCGACCTTCTGCATCCCGGGCCCATGCTGGTTTTGAGATCTACGGCGCAGTGTGGTTCGCCCTCCTTTGCGTGGGGCAGCAGCCGCTCGGGTTCCACGCCGCCTGCCTCTGACGTCTCCTTTTTGGGATTGTGCCTCTCCCCCCGCAGTTCCGCCCGACTGGGCAGCTCCTCCCCAGTCTTTAGCCGCACGCAGCCAGGCTCTCTGCCGCCCGCCACGGACCCTACCTTCACGGGCTTCATGCCCTCCTCGCGCAGCGTGGGAAGGTTCGGCTCCGGGTGCTCCGTGATGAGCGCAGCGCGCTTTGACGTCCCTTCGCCCACCGTGGACTACCTGCACCTCGACTTGTCGCTGCCCTTGCGGAGCCCTGCGCAATTCGGCCCTGCAGCGCCCACCCCAGACTTGCTCAACCCAGGCTCGCCCACGGCGTTGCGTGGCTGTGCGCACTCGGGGCCCGGAATGCCCGTCTTAGGCCTTGCGCGCTTCGAGTTCTCCTTGTTGCTGCTGGATGTGCTGCTAACTGGCTCCGTTGCATTGTTGCAAAGCCTCGGCCGCATTGGAAGTGCCGCGCTCGTCCTTGACTTTGCTCATTCCGAGCCAGCGCTTTTGTCGCGGAGCAAGATGCGCTTTGGCCTGTCCTGCTCAATCTGTGGTTCGGTGAGGCCTGGCTTGTTGCTACTAGCACTTGACCTCGCAAAGCCGGAGTCGACGCTGCCTTTGCGCAGCCCTGGCCGTCTGGAAGCTGCCTTCCCAGCCTGCGGGGTGACGCGACTCAACCCGTCTCTGCCAGTTCTTGAACATATGCAGTTGGGAGCCCCGCCGCCCATCAGGAGCTTCTTGCACGTCGGCCCGGCCATGTCGGCACTGGACTTTGCGCACTTTGGCTCGGCTCCGCCCCTGAGGAGCACGGCGCACTTGGGCCCGGCCTCGCCCACTTTCAGCGTGGGGCGCGCTGGGTCGCCGCTGCTGGCTTTGGACTGCGAGAACCTGGGCCCTCCGCCATCTTCGCGGAGCTCCGGGTGCTTGGGCTTCGCGCCTTCGCCCTGCGGCCTGGCACGCTCTGGACCGTCGCCCCCGGCGGCCGACTTCGTGGCCCTGGGCTCTGTGGTGTCTGCTCGAAGCTTCTCGCGCCTGGGCCCAGCGGCGCCGACTCCGGACCTCTTCCGGCCTGGCAGCTCCCTGCTTGCGAGGTCCCACACGCGACTGGGCTCGCCGCTCTTGGTGTCCGCCGCCACCCGGCCGGGCTCGTTGCTGCCGGTGCCGGACTCTGCGAACTTGGAGGCCTCCTTGTCGGCTCGGTCATGCGCGCGCTCTGAAATGCTGATGCCGCCCTTTGACCTCTCCAGCCTTGGGCCGATGCTACTGCTGCGTGCTGTCGGGCACTTGGGCTTGCCCTCCCCCACCTTCAGCAGAACACATCTCGAGTCATCCATTTCGGTGCCCGACTTCTTGCACTTGGGGCTCACCATGCCCATGCGACCATTTGGCCGAGCAGGCAGCCCATTCTCCATCTACAGTGCTTCACGCATGGACTTGGCACCTTTGCCGCTGGACCACGGGCACATGGGCTTATCTTGCTCAATGCGATCTTCTGGCCGCGTCGGGCCTACCTCATCGCCTTGTGGCATGCTTTGCCTGGGCTCCACCTTGCCCACCCTCGACATGGCCAAGCTCGGCCCGATGTTGCTGCCCAGGTCCTTTGCCTGAACGGGCCTGGCAGTTTCAGTGTGGAGCTGCAGCAGGTTCGGCCTTCCAGTGCCCACCTTGGACTATTTGCATTTGGGCTCCTCTTTGCCCTCAAGGTCTCTCGGCCACACCGGCTCCGCTTCCTTTGCTTTTGGCTTCAGCCGCACTGGTTCGTCCCAGTCCACCTGTGACTATGTGACCATGGGCCCAGCGATGCCAATGCAGAACTCCGCCTACCCGGGCCCGACCTCGTTGCTGTTTGGCTTGGGCTGCTCGGAGTCGATGACTGCGGCTCCAGACATGGCCAACCCGGGCTCAACCCCGTCGCCCCACAGCCGTGCCCGCCCGGGCTTGGCCTTCTCGGCCTGGTCCTGGACACACCTGGATGCGCTGCTGCCGGTGCTGGGTATGAGCGAGCCAGGCCCCACGCTTTCGCCAAGGTCTGTGGGACGCCCGGGCTCGGCCTTCCCGACCTATGGCCGCATAGAGCTTGGCCCTTCCCTGCTGGCGCCGGACCACACAGCCATGGCCCCATCCTTGTCAGCGCGATCGGTGGCCAGCATCGGCTTGGCCCTTTTGGTCTCCAGCGTGTCGCGCTTCGGCCCTCTGCTGCTGGTCTCTGACTACCTGGGTCTGGGCTCCATGCCGTTTCTCCAAAGCATGGGCCGGCCCGGTCCAGCCTCGCCTCCCTCCGGCCTGACACGCGTGGGGCCCACCCCGCCCGTCTTCGACACGGCTTATTCGGGCTCCTTTCTGCCCACCAGAGCTGTGGCGCGGCCGGGCCTAGTGCTGTTGATGTCCAGCTTGTGCCGCATGGGTTCCATGCTGTCGGCTCTTGATGTGACCAGCTCTGGACCGGCGACGTCCCTCCAAAGCGCCGGCCTTTCTGGAAGTGCTCCGCCCGTCTTTAGCGCTGTGCGCTCCGGGCTTCTGCCGTCTGCCCTGGATTTTGCACGCTGTGAGCTCACTCTGCCTTTGAGGAGCACGGGTCGCCCTGGGTTGGCCCTCTTGATGTTTGGAGCGGCTTGCTTGGAGGCGCCAGCCTCGGTCTTGGACTTCTTACACCTTGGAGTTTTTCTGTTGGCCAGGAGCCTTGCTGGCACTGGCTTGCGGATGCCAGTTTGGAGCCTGTCGAGGCTAGGCCTGCTCCCGCCGGTGACGGATTCTGCCCACTCCGGGCCTGCGCCTTTCACCCGCAGCTTCGCATGTTTGGGGCCTGCGCTCTTCATCACGGGCAGAACCTTCAAAGGTGAGGAAGGGATGCCCATCCTGGACTTCTTGCATCTGGGGCCGCCGTATTCGCCCAGGTCTCATGCTCGTTTGGGGTCTGCCATGTTTATTTCTGGCACCGCCACGCTGGGCCTTTCTCTGCCAGCCTTTGACCATGGCACTTCTGGCCCTGCTCTGTTGATCAGATCCTCCGCGCGATCGGGCTCAGCTTCTTTCGCATGGGGTGTCAGTGCGTTGGACGTTCTGTTGCCCGCCTTCGACTTCTTGCATTTGGGCCTGTCGCCCCCGATGCACAGCAGGGGCCGTCTTGACCTTCCCTTCTTGGCCTCTGGCGCGATGTGCCTGGGGCTCACGCTGCCGGCCCTGGATGTGGCAGCCATTGGGCCTGCGCCGTTTCTGAGGTCCTGTGGTCGCCTTGGTGCTGTGCCGTCACCCTCCAGCATCGGCAGGCCTGGCCCCACTACCTCCGCCTCTGACTGCGCAGGCCTGGGGCCCTCCTCATTCTTGCGGAGCCTTGGGCTCTCGGGCCCACTTCCGCCACTCTCCGGAGCTGTGTGTCTCGGACCGGGCCTGCCTGTGATGGACACTGCGGAGCCCGGACCTTTGCTGCCACTGCGGTCCCCTGCTCACTTTGAGTCGCCGCTGTTTGCCTCTGCGGCCACTGAACCTGGCTTACCACTCTTTGTGCTGGACCTCACAAGTTTCGGCTCCTCGATTTCTTCGCGCAGCTCTGGCTACACGGGGGCAGCCGCTTTGGCCATGGATTTCAGCCACCTGGGCCCGCCGCCATCCCCTCACAGCGAGGGTCGCCCCGGCTTGACGCCACCCGCCTTTGCAGTCACACGCCTGGACCCCTCGCTGCTGGCGTTTGCCTTTGCAGGCTCCGGGCCGGCATCGCCCATTCGCAGCTGTGCGCGCCTGGGGCCGATGTCTTTCGCGTGCGGCTGGGCGCGGATGGGCTCCCACCCTGCAGTGCAGAGCTTTGCGAAGCTGGGCCCCCCGTTGCCGGTTTCCAGCCGCACGACGCTGGGCTCCTCGCTGTCAGCCCTGGACTCTGCCCAGTTCGGGCCACCGTTGCCACTCCGCAGCCTCGCGCGCCCAGGACCCGCAGCCTTGATTCTGGACCTGCTGCACCCGGGGCCCACTCTGTTGGTGCAAAGCTCCGCGCGCTTGGGCTTGGCCTTTCCCATCTCTGGCGCTCCTCGCCCTGACGCGCCGCCGCCGGTGTTTGACTCCCTGCACACGGGCCCCACCCTGCCATCGCGAGGCCGTGGCCGCTTTGAAGCCTCCCCACCGCCCTGGGGCCGTGCGCGCTCCGGGCCACCCACGCCGGTGTTGGATTTCCTGCAACTCGGCCCGCCGATCCCGACCCGCGGCTCTATGACCGGAGGCTCCTCCTTTTCCGCGCTCTCCAGGGTCAGCTCTGGCCCGTCGCTGCCGGCCTTTGACCCCGTGCACCCGGGCAGCGCCTTGTCCTTGCGGTCCCTCGCCCACCTTGGAGCTTTGGTTTCTGCCCTGGACTTTGCAAGGTTTGAGGCAGCCATGCCGATTCGGAGCATGACTCACTTGGAGCTGTCACCCTTTGCTTGTGGGCGTGGAGTATTTGACCCCTTTGTGTTGGTCTTGGACTTTTTGTACCTTGAGCCTATGCTGCTTGTGCAGAGCCATACTTGTTCAGACAGTGTCCTGCCCCTTATCGCTCTTGGGCGGTTTGGCTTCTTGCCGTTCGCCTCTGATTTCGCGACAGTTGGCTCACCTTTGCCAGCGAGATCCCTTGCTCACCTGGGCCCGGTGATTTCGGCGTCCAGCCTGGCGCGTTCCGAGCCTCCGGCGTTGGTCCTGGACCCTTTGCGCTCGGGTTTGTCGCCCTTGCCCCACAGCCTCACGCGCATGGGGCCGACCCTTCCCATGCTTTCCGGCACCCGCATGGGCTTCTCCTCGCCGGCCCCGGACCTTCTGCGGCCAGGCAGCCTGCCGCCGGCGCGGTCATTTGTTTGCCCAGGTTTCGCGTCGTTGGCCACGGACTCTGTGAAGACGGGCTTCGCCTTGTCCATGCGAAGCGCAGGGCAAACGGGCGCCAGCCTGTCAGTCTTCGCCTCAAGTCGGCCTGACTCGATGTTACCGGCCCTGGACCATGTCATCCTGGGCCTGCCTCTCTCTCCCCAAAGCTTTTGCTACCCTGGCCTTGATTTGCTGGTCCTGGACCGCGCCTACCCAGGCTTTGTGTCGTCCCCTCACAGCTCTGCTCGCTTGGGTTTGGCTTTGTTGCCCTCCAGCAGCGCGCGCCTGGGGTTTCCTCTGCCTTTGTTGGACTCTGTGCATTCGGGCCCTTTGGCTTCGGCGCGGTCCCTCATGCGCCCCGGTCCGCCGACGCCTCTGCCGGACCACGCCCAGTCCGGCAGCTCTCCGGCGCCGCGCAGCCCCACGCGCTCGGGGCCCACCACCTCCTCGTGCGGCCTTGCACGCATGGGACCCACGCCTTCGGCCACCGATCTCGTGAACCTGGGCTTCTCCTCGTCCGCCCGCAGCCGCGTGCGGCTGGGCGCCGCGCCGTTGGCGCTGGACTTCCTGAACTTGGGCCCTTTGCTGCCCTTGAGGGACTCCACACGAATGGGCCGCTCGGCAAGGGGGAAGATGGAAGGAGGTTTCGGTTTTGAGGCGCTAAGCCGCTTCTTGGTGGTTGCCCAATGCCCAACATTTCCTGTAAGATTGCATCAGAGATATCGATTCCCACGAAAAAGAGTTGCCCACTCCGGTTTCGGCCCAAGTTTGGGCAGTGGGCAAGGACCCAAATGCTATGGGGTCCTGGGCAAAAACCAGCATGCCCAAACTCACAGATCGCCCAATGCGCAGTTTTTTCATGATACTTTGGAAAACCATGTTTTCTGGGGTCCGTGCATCCTTGTCTAGTCGCGACATACCGAGAAAGGAAGCGGGTGCCTAGATGGCTCTTCCTGTTAAACGACTGCGAGTGCCAGGATTTTGTTGTTATCACCAGTCCAAAAGCATTCATTCAACAGGGGCTGGGTTGCCTTGGTTTCGCCCTGACAAGGCAAGGATCTTCACGAAGGCACATTGATCATGGCATGTAGGGTACCGAGCTCTGAGGTTCGTGATTTTGAGGGAAGATCAAAGCTTGGACGCTAGGACCCCACCCGTTCCAGCTCAAATTGGAGGTTCCATAAGGGAAAGCGGCGAGATACTTTTTTGCATCTCCCAAGGAGTTGGTTTTGGGATGGGGTTTAGAAGGTTCGAGAGGATGAAGTTTGAAGCGAGGGACCACTCTTTAGCAATCGAAGTTCGAAGCAAGAATCACAGAGCTATTTGTAAGGGCTTTGGACATGCCATGGGGTATTTGTGAGGTTTGACACATGTTCCCCACCCTCTTTTTGACAGGTTTCATATGTCCTTCGTGCTCTTGGAACATCTTTCTTTCCAAAGCACGTTTCGCCGAGGTCCGGCATTCTCCGCCTTCGGCCGGAGTTGGTTGGCGCCTTCCACGCCGGCCTCGGACTTTCTGCATTTGGACTCCTCGGCCTCGATGCGTTCCATGTGCCGCTCGGGCTCTACGCCGCCCACGTTGGACCACAGCAGCTCCGGGCCTTCGGCCCCGCCGCGCAGCTCCTCGCGGCTGGCCTCGCCGTTGCCGGTGGTGGGCTTGGCGCGCTTTGAGCCGTCTCCGTTGCCCTTGGGGGCGCTGAATCTGGACTTGGCGCCTTCACTTCGAAGCCTCAGCCGCCTGGGCTTGGGGCCTTCGGTGCTGGACTTCACGCGACTCGGCCTGAGCCCGTTGCTAAGGTCCACTTGCCGGTTGGAAGCCATTCCGTTGGCGGTCAGTACGGTGCGCCTGGACTTGATGCCTTTGGTTGCGGACTTTATAAATTCGGATTTGTTGCTGTTGGTCAGGAGCTATGTGTGGCTGGGCGTGATGGCGCCTGTTCTGAACTACGCCCGACTTGGCCTCCCTCTGCCCTTGCGACAGCCCTTGTGTCTCGGATCGATGTTGCCAGCCACCGGTGAAGTGCGCCCTGGCCTTTTGACACCGGCGCTGGACCATGCGAATCTGGGGCTCTCTCTGTTTCTGCGGCCACCCTTCTGACCGGGTCCGGCGATTTCGGCATGCAGCTCGGCGCGCTTGGGTTTGCCCTTGCTGGTGTCGGATGTGTCGCAGCCAGGGGTTTCTTTGTCGCCCCGGAGTGCCTTGTGTTTCGGCCTTATGGCGCTGGTGACTGGCCGTGTGCGTTTGGGCTCCTTGCTTTCGGTGCCAGACAGTTGCTCAATGAGCTCCTCGCCTTCACCCCGGCCACCCGGTCGACTTGGCTTTACTCCGCTGGTGTCGGGCAGGACGCGCTTGGAGCCCCCACCTTTGGTGACTGACCCTGCAGAAATGGATGCCTTCATGCCTACCCGGCAGTTTGCGCGCTTGGGCTCCTTCCTGTCCTCGACCGGCGTCGTATGTTGCGACCTCACGCCGCCGGCCTCGGACCTCGCCTTGTTCGGCTCCTTGCTGCCTTTGCGCAGCCCTTCCCACCTGGGCTCGGCTTTGCTAGCCTTGGACTCCCTGCGCCTTGGGCCTTCTCTGCCCCCTCGCAGCTCCACTCGCGCGGGACCTTCGTTGCCAGCCATCTCGCGGGCGTGCTTCGGCCCCACACTGCCGGCGCTGGACCTCTTCCTCCTTGGGCCTGCGTCCTCACTTCGCAGCTTTGCGCGGCTGGACTTGCCTCTGCCAGCGCCGGACTTCGCAGTGCCGGGCTCGCTCTCGCCCTTGCAGCAGTTTGTCCGGCTGGCCCTCTCGCCTTTTGCCTTGGGCATCGCCAGGTCTGAGCTCCCGATGTCTGCTTCGGACTCCTTGCACCCTGGCCCCAGTTTGTCCGTGCGCCAGCCCACACGCACTGACCTGACCATGTCCATGACTGGCAGGGCCCAGATGGGGCCAGCCTTGTTGGTGCTGGATTTCGTGCAGTCTGGCAGCCCCTTGCTATCGAGGATGAACTTGTGTACCGGCCCAACCTTCCCCGCCACCGGCCGCGTGCATTTTGGCTTCCCACCACCCTCAGTGGACTTCGCCTTTTTGGGTTTTCCGGCGCTACTCCAATCGCTCGCACGCATGGGCTCGTTGCTGGCACTGTCTGGGGCTGGGCGCTCGGCCTCGCCGCCGTTGGCCTCGGACCATGCGCTGCCCGGGCCGCCCACGCCCTCGAGGAGCCTTGCACGGTCAGACTCCAACTCGCCGGCGTTGGACTCTGCGAGGCTCGGCAGCCCCTCGTCCTCGCGGTCCTTGGCTCGCTTCGGCAGCATGATGTTGCCCTTCGGCCTGGCTCGCACTGGACTCTTGGCGTCCACCCTGGATTTGCTGCACCCGGGCTTCTTGCTTTTGCCCCAAGGCCATGCTTGCACGGGCCCGTCCTTGCTGCTCTCCGGCCTGGCTCGCTTTGGTTTGTCCGCTTCAGCGCTGGACCTTTTAAGGCCGGGGCTCACACCTTCGGCACGGAGCACGGCATGGTCCGGCTCCAGTCCGTCCGTTTTGGGAGCCACGCGATTTGGATCCTCCCTGCCAGCCTGCGACCCTTTGCGGCTGGGACCCTCTGCGTCGCTGCGTTCTATGGCGCGGCTCAGCTTTTCAGCGTCGGTTTTGGACTTCACGCACTCCGGGCCCTTGTTGTTGTCGAGGTCCTCTGGCCGTTTTGGCGCGCCCACTTTGGCGCCGAACCCTGCGATGCTGGGGCTTTCGCTTCCTCTGCGGGATTTCGGACGTTCCGGCTCCACCTTGCCCGCCTTCGGCTGCGTGCGCTTGGGCTTCACGCTGCCAGCTTCGGACTGTGTTGATCTGGGGCCCACTTCGTTGGCACACAGCACGGCGCGACCGGGCTTACCACTCTTGGCCCCGAACCACGCGCGGTTAGGCTCCAGCTCATTGGCCCGCAGCATGGGACGGCTTGGTTCTGCCTCCTCTGTTTGCGGCATTGCACGATGCGGGCCCTTGGTGCTGGTGCTGGACCCTTTGCACCTGGGCCCCTCGCTTCCATTGCGAGGCAAGCAGTGGTCCGGCTCCGCTTTGCCGATTCCACAGGACGTGCGCTTTGGCCTTTTGCTATCCTTGCCGGACTTCTCCATCTTTGGGTCATCGCCCTCCTTGCAAAGCTTCAGTCGAGCAGGCAGCGTGCTGCTAGTGTCGGACTGCGCTCACATGGACCCGCCCACGTTCATGAGAAGCCGCGTTCGGCTGGGACCCACGATGTTCACGTTTGGCATCAGCCGCACTGGCTCCCTCCTTTTGACCTTGGACATCGCTCAGTTTGGGAGTTTCTTGTTGCCGCAAAGCTTCGCCCACCTCGGCTTGTCAACCTTAGTGTATGGCTTGACCTGCTTGGGCAGCTCTCTGTCAGCACTGGACTCTGTTCACATGGACCTGTCCACCTCTCTGAGGAGCTTTGCGTGCCTCGGCTCGATGCTGCCAGTCTATGGTGTGTCTCTGCTTGGACCGCCCCTGCTAGTGCTTGACCTTTTGCATCTTGACCCCATGCTATCGCTTCAATCCATTGGGAGGTCAGGCTTCACGTCGTCCGTTTGGAGCACGGCACGTTTCGGCCCTTCCACGCCCATCCTGGATGCTTGCTCCATGGGCTCCACCTCCTTGCTGCGAAGCTTCGCGCGCTTGGAGCCGCCTTTGCCCGCGTATGGCATGTCCAAGCTGGCGCCTTTGCCGCCTGTGTTGGATTTCGTGCACATGGGCCCCACCTGTTTGCTGAGGAGCTTCGCGCGGCTGGGCTTGTTCTTGTTAATGTATGGGGTCACGCTCCTGGGATTCTTGCTGCCTGTTCTTGACCCATTGTTTCCGGGCTTGTCCTTGTCTTTGAGGAGCTCCGGCCGCACTGGACCTTTGTTTTCAACCTACAGCCGCTTGAGCTGTGGCTCGCCCCCGCCGGCGCCCGACTCTTTGCACCTGGGCTCTGTGTTGCCGGCGCGGTCCCTTGCAAGATTGGAGCCCGTGCTGCCGGCCTTGGATCACTTGCACCTGGGCCTGCCCACGTTGTTACGTAGCTGGGCGCACTGTGGCTTCGCGCTCTTGGTGTCGGACCACTTGGCGCTGGGCCCCACCTTGTTTCTACGAAGCTCCACTCGCTTGGGGTCAACCTTGCCGCCCCTCGGCACGAGTCGCTTGGAATTGCCCTTGTCTGTGCCTGAGTGGGTGCAGCCAGAGGCCTTCCTGCCCTTGAGGTCCTTTGCCCAACTCGGCTCAGCGGCTTTTGTCCTGGACCTCTTGCGCCCTGGCTCCATGCCGTCCTTGCGCAGCTCTACACGACTCGGGTTTATGCCATTGGCCTCCAGTTCGAGCCGCCCGGGTTCCACACTTTCGGCGCCGGACCACGCGCCCTTGGGCCCAACTCCGCCTCCGAGGTCCATGATCCATCTGGGCCCCACCTCCTCCGCCTGCGGTGCCTCTAGGCCGGGCTTGCCGTTGCCGGCCTCGGATGCCGCTGAGCCGGGCTTCTCCTTGTCTTTGCACAGCTTCGCGTGTTTCGGGCTCGCGGTCTTGGTGCTGGACAGCATCTGCCTGGGCCTTTCGCCGTCTCTGCGCTCTCACTCTCACCTGGGCGTGGCGCTTTCGGCCCCGGACCTCCTCCACCTCGGGTTTTCGCCTTCGCTGCAGGCGGTGATCAGGTCAGGCCCGTCGGCTTCAGCGTTTGGGGTCTCGCGCTTGGGGTCCTCAACGCTTTTGCTGGACCACACGCACCCAGACTCGTCCCTGCCCATCCGATCCTTCTGCCGTCTTGGGCTGCCCATTTCTGTGCTGGACCATACCAGGCTTGGGCTGCCCATGTTGACTAGAGACCACGCCAGGCTGGAATTGACACCTTTGGCCGTTGGCTTGAATCGCTTTGGCTTTGTGTCCTTGCCTCCAGTGACTGACTTCGTCAAGTCGGGCCCCTTGCCATCGGCGCGAAGCTTTGTGCACCTCGGCAGCATGCTGCTTGTGTTGGATTTTGTGCACTTGGGAAGCCTGGTGTCAGCCAGGAGCATGGTTTGGCTTGGCTCGGTTTTGTTGGCTTCGGATCTCTTGCACCTCGGCCCGCTGCTGCCTTTGCGAAGCTTCAGCCGCGTAGGTTTTGTGATGTCAGCCCTGGACTTCTTGCGCTTGGGCTTCACACCCTCGGTGCGATCTCTTGTGTGGCTTGGGCCCATGCTGTCTGCCATCGGCGCAGCAAGCCTGGGCTCCTGCATCTTGGCCCTTGATTGCGCTCTGATGGGAAGCGCCCTGCTGTCGCGGAGCCCCTTGCATTTGGGGTCCTCCACCTCTGTGCCGAACCACGCGCGCTCGGGGTCTTCCATGCCGCTTCGCTCCTTTGCTCGCCTTGGCTTTACACTGCCTGCGGTGGGCTTGTGCCGGCCGGGCTTCCTCTTCTCGCCACCTGTGACTGACGCAACAGTGCTCGGCTCACCTTTGTCGGTAAGAAGCTTCACACGTTTGGAATCGGCAGTGCTGGCGCCGAACTATGCTCGCATGGGCTTTTCGATGCTGCCCCGATCTTTCACCAGGTTGGAGTCATCGCCACTGGCGACTGAAACTGTGCGGCCCGAGCCCATGCTGCCTGTTTCGGACCTCACAGAGTTCGGCCTGCTGCTGCCTGCCCGCAGCTTTGCGCGTCCTGGGTCATGCTTGTCAGCCCCGAACTTTGTGCACATCGGACCCCCTTCGCCGCTGCGCAGCATTGGCCAAGCTGACTTTACCCCACTACCTTCCAGCTGCTGCCGGCTTGGCTCGCTGATGTCGGCGCTGTCCCACACTGCGTTGGGCTCTTCTCTGTCGCTCCGCAGCACGCTGCGCCTGGGGCCCACGATGCCAGTGCCGGACCATGCCCGCTCCGGGTCTCCCATGCCGCCGCAGCAGCTCTTGCGCTTAGGGCCCATGCTGCTGGTCACCGGCTGCACACGCTCTGACAGCATGCCGTCAGCGCTGGACCCTTTGCATCTCGGCCTGTTGCCGCTGGTCAGGTCTGTGTGCCGCCTTGGGTTTGCGCCGCCTGCCTCGGACTCCTTGCGTTTGGGCTTCACCCTTTCACCTCGCAGCCACTTGCAGCTGGGGCCCACCTTATTGCCAGTTGGGCGGACCCATCTGGATGCAAGCCTGTCTCTGCTGGACCTTGTGAACTTGGGTCTTTTGCTGCCACCTCAAAGCGTGGCCCGCGCAGAAGCTGCCATGCCAGTCTTGGACTTCCTGCACTCAGGGCCAACTCTGTCCCTGCGCAGCTTCATTTGTCCTGAATTATCCATGGCCGCCTTTTCATCCGTGCGCCTTGGCTTGCCGCTTCTAGTCCTTGACTTCCTCCACCTGGACTTTTCGATGTTGCCCCGTGGCCTTGCGCGCTTAGCCTCCTTTGTGTCCGCCTTGGATGCAGCGATGCCCGGCCCACTTCTGCTCCTGCGTAGCTCCAGCCGCCCTGACTCGGCGGCACCTGCTTCGGACCTTTTGCGCCCTGAAGCGTCGCCTTCCTCGCGCACGTTTGGGTGGTTTGGGCCTATGGTGCCACCCTGCGGGCGCACACGTCTGGGCCTGTTCCTGTTTGCCCTAGACTTCTTGCATCTGGGTTTTCTGCTGCCGGCTAGGAGCCTTACTTATCCTGGCCTCAGCCCTTTGGTCCTGGACCACACGCGGCTTGGGCCGTTTCTGTCGCCCCACAGCTCTTGCCGCCTGGGCTCCATGCCTTTGGCGGCCGGCCTGACTCGTTTGGGGTTGGTGTTCTCGCCGCCTGTGATCGAATCCACTCACCTGGGACCCTCGTTACTGGCGCGCAGCCTCGCACGACTCGGCCCAGCCCCGTCGGTGCCGGACTTCCTCCACTTGGACTCCACGCCACCCTCGCGCAGCACTGTGCAGGTCGGGCCTTCGCCGCTTCTCTCCGGGCTCAGCCGCTTGGGATCAATGCTTCCGGCGCCTGACCGCGTGCAGCCTGGACCGTTTTCGTCCCTGCAAGGCGCCCTTTGCTCAGGGTCGTGTTCGCTGGTCCTGGATTTTCTGCACCTGGGCTCCCCGTCGCCTGCGCGTTCTTTTGCATGTCTCGGCTCCATGGTGTCTCCCATGGGCAGGTTGCGCTTGGGGCCGACGCTTCCAGTGCCGGACGCCGCCCACCCTGGATCTTTGCTGCCTTTGCACAGCCCGGTGCGCTTTGGCCCGGCGGCCTTGGCGTTGGACCACCTGCGGCTTGGCTCCCCAGTTTTGCTCCGCAGCCCCTCCCGCCTGGGGCCCACGCCTTTGGTCTTCGGCCGGACCCGCCTGGGCCTGACGCCCTCTGCCTCGGATTTCGTGGCGCTAGGTAGCTCGCCGCCTTTGCGGGGCTCAAGCCGCTCAGGCTCGGCGGTGCTGACTCTGGACCTCTTGCACCCAGGCCTGCCGCTGTCCGCCAGGACCCCTGCATGTGCCGGCCCAGCCTCACTGCCTCTCAGCGCAACCAGGCCGGGGTCCATGCTACTGCTGCTGGACATGGTGAACATGGGCTCCAGCTTGTTGCTCCAATCCTTCATGCGCTTGGGGCCCACAGTGTCAGCCTTGGACCATTTGCACCTGGGCCTCTTCATTTCAGCCAGGTCGTTTGCTCACGTCGGGCCGGTTCTGTTGGTGCTGGACTCCTTACATCCCGGGTTCATGCTTCTGCTGCGGAGCTCCTGCCAACTGGGCAGCACCTCCCCACTGGTCGGGAGAGTCCGCTCTGGCCTGCCTTTGCCGGTGACGGACCACTTGCGCCCAGACTCGCCCATGCCCGTCCGAAACCACTTTCGCTCGGAGGCGGCAATGCCTGTGCCGAGCAACGTGAAGTTTGGCCCCATGCCACCTCTGCTAGATGGCATCCAACTAGGCTTCCCCCTGCTGCCGCGCAGCTTTTCTCGCCCGGGTCCGGCGGCGCCCGCTCTGGACCTTGCGGTCTTTGGCTCCTTTCCGTTGCTGCGGCAACCTGCCAGGCCTAGCCCTCCGCCGTCGCCCATCAAGATGTCTCGCCTCGGCCCACCGCTGCTGGCGCCTGACTGGGCGCTGCTGGGCTCGCCCACTTCCGCGCACAGCCCCGTTCACGCTGGGCCTTTGTTGCCGGCGCTGGACACCGCGCACCCTGGCAGTTTGCTGCCAGCCAGGTCTCACATGCGCTTGGGCTCGCCAATATCGATTTCGGACTTCCTGAAACCCGGGCCTTCGCTTTTGGCGCACAGCCATGCATGCCCGGGCTCCGTACTGCTGGTCATGGGCTTGAACTGCTTTGGCCCTGTGTTCCCACTGCCTGTCACCGATTATACGTTCCTGGGCCCTTCACCCCCTGCTCGCAGCATGGTGCGGGCGGGACCCTCAATGCTGGTCCTGGACTTCCTGCAGCCAGGGCCTTCCATTCCACTGAGGTCTTCCAGCCGCTTGGACCCAGCAGCTCCAGTTCTGGACTCTTTGTATTTGGGCTTGCCGATCTCTGTGCGAAGCCTTGCGCACACCGGGCCAGCGTCCTTGGTGCTCCACAGAGCCCACCTGGGATCGCCCCTCTTGGTGCCCGACCTCACGCATCCCGAGCCGTCTCCTTTGGCGCGCAGCTGCCTGCGGCCTGGGCCGTTGTCGTCGGCGCTGGACTTCCTGAGCCCTGGCCCCAGCCCATCCATCCGGCAACTTGCGCGCTGTGGGCCCATGCTGTTGACCTGCGGCATGACCTGCCTGGAACTGAGCTTGTTGATCTCGGACAGCGTGCTTTCGGGCCCGACGTTGCCAGCCAGGTCTGTGGCAAGGCCGGACAGTTCCCTGCCGGTTTTGGACCTCCTGCGCTTGGGCTTGCTGCTGTTGTTGAGGCAGCCTGCCAGGTTGGATGCGCCCATGTTAACCCTGGGCATGAGTCGGCCTGGCTCTTTCCTGTCCATCCTGGATGTGGCAGAGACCGGCTTTTTGTTGCTGTTGAGGAGCTTTGCCCGGCTGGGGGCTACTATGCCCACCGTGGACTTCACACACTTGGGCCCTATGATGCCTCCTCGCAGCCTTGCGCTACTGGACGTTTCTTTGTCCGCGTTGGACTATCTGCATTTGGGGTCCTCGCTCTCGGCGAGGTCCCATGTGCAGTTGGGTCTGCCACTGTTTGCGCCCGACCACTTGCACTTGGGGCCCTTGATTTCCACCAGGAGCCACTCGTGGTGTGGGCCTGCGCCTTTGGCCCTGGACTTCTTGCACCCAGACCTGACCCCCTCCCTCAGAAGCTCCGTGTGCTGCGGGTCGATGACGTCGACTGTGGACTATGGACGCTCCAGCTTTTCCATGCCTCTGCACAGCTTCCAGAGAGTTGACCCTGCCTTGCCCACCTGTGGAAGGACAAGCCCAGGACCCAGCCTACCTCCACTAGACCGTGTCAACCCGGGCTTCTTTTTGTCACCTCGGAGCGCGGCGTGGCTGGGACCCACCTTGCCAGCCCCGGATCTCCTGAAGTCGGGACCCACCACGTCCCCTCGAAACTTCTTCCGCGCGGAATTGGCGGCCTTATTGTCCGGCTTCGTTTGTTTGGGGCCGCCGCTGCCGGTGTCGGAACGCGCACACCTGGGCTTCTCCTTGCTGCTGAGGAGCCTTGCCCGAGCCGGCCCCGCGGCTTTGGCCTTGGACCTCCTGCGCCCCGACTCCACCACCCCCGCCCGCGCCTTCACGCGACTCGGCTTTAGCTCCCCAGCCTTCGACTCGGCGCGCCTGGGCTCCACGCCCTTGATCTCGGACAGCGTCTTCTTGGGCGCGCCGCTGCCCGCTCGCAGCTTGGCGCGCTTGGGCCCGGCGGCGTCGGCGCCGGACTTCCTGCGCTTGGGCTCCAGCCCGCTGGTGCGCTCCCTCGCTCGCTCTGGTCCGGCGGCACTAGTGTTGGACTTCCTCCACTTGGACTCCACCGCACCCATGCGATCTTCCACACGCGTAGGCAGCACCTTGTCGCCCTCCAGCAAAAGCCGCCCGGAAGCTCTGCTGTTAGTGCTGGACCCCGTCACTCCTGGCCCTTCCACTTCTTTGCACAGTATGGCTCAGCCAGACTCATGCGCCTCAGTTCTGGATCACGCCCACTCTGCTTCATCCATGTCTCTGCAAAGCCATTCTCGTTTGGGCTTGGCGGTGCCAGTGCCAGACTCCTTGCACTTGGGCTTGCTCCCGTCACTCCGCAGCCACGCGCAGCCCGGCAGCCCCTTTTTGGCCCTCGGAGTGATTTGCTCGGACAGCAGCTTGCCAGTGCTGGACCACACCTTCCTGGGGTCTTTGCTGCCCGCCAGGAGTTCTTGTCACCTGGAGGTGCTGCTGTTGATTCCGGACCCTTTGCACTTGGGCCTCCCCTTGTTGCCTCGGAGCCTCCAGCGTCTGGGATCCTCGTCCCCAGTGCTGCAAGCCGCACGCTTGGGCTCCATGCTGCTGGTGCCGGACTTTGTGCACCTTGGCCTGCCCCTGCCTGCTCGCAGCCGCGTGCGCTTGGGCTCGGCCGTGCTGGCCTCAGACTCCTTGCACCTGGGCCCCAGTTTGCCGGCTCGCAGCCCCGCAAGTTTCGGCCTCACGCCGCCTTTGCGCATGTTCTCCCACTCCGGTAGCTGCTCTTTGCTGTGCGGCATCTCTTGCGTCGAGCCCAGCTTGTCGGTCTTGGACAACGTCTGGCCAGGCTTTCCTCTGCTGCTACGCAGCCCTGCTCGCCCAGGTTTGGCAGTGTCCGTGCTGGACCTCTTGCGCTTGGGCTTGTTCATGCCGATCAGAAACCTCGCAAGGGTCGGCCCCAGCTCCTCCGTGCTGGGAGTTTCGCGCCTCGGGCCGCCCTCCTCTCTGCTGGACCCCACAGACCCAGGCCCCTCGCCATTTGCCCGCAGCTGCGCACGGCTGGACCTGGCTTCGTCGGCACTGGACTCTTTGCATCCAGAACTCTTGCTGTCAGCCCGATCTTTGGGCCGCTGTGGCCCAACTCCGTCTGTCTGCGGCTTGAGTCGCATGGGCTCCATGTCGTCGCCCTCAGACCATGTGCTCTTTGGGCCTCCGCCGCCTGTCCGCAGCTGCGTGCGCTCAGAACTGGCGCTGCCAATTCCGGACCTTCTGCATCCAGAGCCTACCTTGCCCTTGCAGTCGATGGCACGCACGGGCTCTTTCACGCCCACGTCCGGTAAGATGTGCCCTGGCTTGCCGCTGTCTGCCTCGGACTTTGTGCATCCTGGCCCGGCACTTCCTGCGCGGAGCCTCGCCAGTTCTGAGCCGCCGATGCTGCCGAGGAGCCTCGCGAGGTCTGGCCCGTGCTCCTTGCCCTTGGGCTTGTGCCGCATGGACAGCTCCTTGCTGGTCCTGGAGCACGCGTTCTCGGGGCCACTGATGTTGGTCCGCAGCCCCGCGTGCATTGGATTTCTGATGCCTGCCATGGACTTCCTACACTTGGGATCCACCTCGCCTGCTCGAAGCATGGCGCAACTGGGCTCAACCTTGCCGGCCTCCGGCTTGGGCAGGTGCGGCTCATCTCCCTTGACCCTGGACCTTGTGCAGCCGGGCAGCCCGCCGCTTCCCCGCAGCCGCGCTCGTCTGGGCTTGGCCATGTCTGTTTTGGACTTCCTGCACTCAGACAGCTCCCTGTCACTCCACAGCCCCGCGCGTGCCGACTCGTGCTCGTCGGTCTCCGGTGGCGTGCGACCAGGATCCTCATTGCCAGCGCTGGACCACAGCCTCTCTGGCAGCTCGTCTTCCTTAAGGGGCTTCATGCAGCCAGGCTTCTTCTTTTTGGCCTCCGGCATCTCGTGCACGGGATTTCCCTTGTTGGCTTCGGACCTCGTGCACTTTGGCTCGCTGCTGTTCACCCGCAGCCGCGTTCGGTCAGGCCCGGCCCTGTCAGTCCTGGACCTTCTGCATCTTGGCCCTCCCTCGCCAGCGCGAAGCTTTGCCAACTCTGGCCCAGCACCTTCACCTCACAAGTTCACATGTCTCGGCCCCGCCTTCCCAGCTTGCGGCGTGACCTGCCCCGAGCCCTCACCGTCTGTGCCAGACCACGCAAACTTGGGCTTCCCGGCGCTGGCGCGGTCTGCGGTGCGTCTTGGATCAGTCACGCTGGTGCTTGACCCCTTGCACCCAGACCTCATGCCGCCCATCCGCAGCTTTGCGCGCATGGGCGCGGCACCGTCGCCCTTCGGCATCGGTTGTATGGAGTCGTTGCTGCCCGCCCTGGACCACGTGCATCTTGAGTCCCCCCTGCTCACCCGCAGCTGCGTGCGCTTGGAGTTAAATCCACCAGTGCTGGACTTCTTGCATCTGGACCTGTCCTTGCTGCCCCGTAGCCTCAGCTGGTCGGGCTCGGCCTTCCTAGCCTCCGGGACTGCCAGATGCGGCTCGCCATTGTCTGTGCTGGAGTACGTGATGTCTGGGCCACCTTCGCCTTTGCGGTCCGTGGCTTGCTTGGGCCCCAGCACGTCAGTAATGGACTTCTTGCACCTCGGCCCCACCCCGCCATCGCGGCAACACTTCCGACCCGGCGCATCCATGCCGGCCTGCGGCATCACCCGCTGCGGTCCCACACCATCTTTGCCGGACTTTGCCCTCATGGGCTCATCTTTGTCGGCCCGCAGCACGGTGCGCCTGGGCCTTGCGCCACTGGCTCCGGACTCTTTGCATCCAGGGCCCCCCTTGCCTCTGCACAGCTCTGGGTGCACTGGGCCAGCTCCGCCTACCTTCCAGCGAGTGCGGCTCGGCCTACTGTCTCCGATTCCGGACTTCTCCCACCTGGGCTCCGCCACGTCTTTGCAGAGCTTCGCGCAAACGGAGTCAGCCACGCTGCCGTCCGGCATAGGCCGCATGGAACCGCCCACGTCTGCCTCAGACCACGTGCTGCCTGGCCTGCCGCTGTCGCTCCGAAGCCGTGCCTGCGCTGGCTCCGCAGCGCCGGTGCTGGACTCCCTTCACTTGGAGCCCATGCCATTCCCCAGGAGCTCTGCACGCTGCGGCCTGGCCGCGCTTACACCTGACCTCTTGCACCTTGGCCCAACTCTGCCCGCCCGCAGCCTCTCTCACCCAGGGCCAGCACTCTTATTGCTGGACCACATTCACTTGGAGCCTCTGGCGCCAATGCGGTCCTCTGTTTGACCCGAGCCTCCTCTGCTCATACTTGACCACTTGCACCCCGGTTCTTTGCCGTCTATTCGGCAAACTGCTTGCTCGGGCAGCGCTTTTCCACCCTTCGGCAAAGTCCAGCCTGGCCCTTGTTTGCCCGCACTGGACCTTGCAAGCACGGGCTCCATGCCACCTTTGCGAAGCATGAGCTGGTTGGACCCAGCACCGTTTGTGACGGACTTCCTGCACTTGGGCTTCACTCTGCCGCCACACAGCTTTGGTCACTTTGGCAGCGCCATGTTGCTTTCCGGGGTGAGCCGACCTGAAAGCCTTGTACCGGTCCTTGACCTCGCCATACCCGGCTCCGCGCTGTTTCTGCGCTCTGCCGCGCGCGTCGGCTCCTTGATGTCGGTCTTGGACTTTCTGACTCTGGGCTTCACGCTGTTTTTGAGGTCCATGGGGCGCCTGGGCCCTTCGCCGCCCGCGACAGCCGCTGCCAACACGGGCTTTCCAATGCCGGTGCTGGACTCCGTGCAGCTGGAGCCCTTGTTGTCCCCGAGGAGCATGGCACAACTGGGCCCCGCGACCTTGGCGCTGGACCCCCTCCGCCCCGGAAGCACGCCCCTCGTGCGAAGCTCCGCGCGTCCTGGGCCCGCGATCCCTTTATTCCAATGCGCCCGCTCCGGGTCTGGCGTGCCAGTGATGGATTGCACGTACTTCGGGCCGATGACGTTTCTGCGCAGCACGGGCAGGGTGGGCTCTTGCCTGTCCACCTTCAGCAGGACAGCCCTGGAAGCGTCTTCGCCTCTGCTTGATCATGCGCATCCAGAGCCTTTTTCGCTGATGCGCAGTCCCGCCCGACTCAGCTCAGCAGTGTCGGCCTCAGACTTCTTGCACCCGGGCCTCATACTGCCCATTCGCAGCCGTGCGCGCGCAGACTCTGCGGCTCCCGTGCCTGACCTTCTGCATTTGGGCCCTCCACCACCCCCGAGGAGCTTCGCTCGAGCTGGCCTTGCTGCATTTGCCCCGGACTCTGTGGCCATGGACCCAGCCGTGCTGTTGCGATCTTCCTTCCGCCTTGGCAGCCCCATGCCCATCCTGGACCCTTTGCAGCCGGGCTTTACCCCTCTGTTGCACAGCATGGCATGCTTCGACTCCGCTTTGTCCATCTTCCATTCAGTGCGTATGGGCCTGTTGATGCCCACCATGGACCTTGCAGTCCTCGGCTTCGCGCTTTCTTTCCGCAGCCTTGCACACCCCGAGTTGGCAGCGCCGGCCCCGGACCTCTTGCATTTGGGCTCCAACTCGCCTTTGCGCGGCTCCGTGCGTTCGGGCTCGGCCTCTTTCGCCTCCAGCTGCTTCCGCGCGGGGCCGTTGTCGCCGGTCTTGGACGCAACGTTCCTGGGCAGCCCTCCGCCCTCGCGGAGCTCCGGACACCTGGGCCTTGCGGCCCCGGCCTTGGACTTTCTGCATTCGGGGCTCTCGGCGTTGATTCGCTCCATGGCGCGCACGGGATCCGCGCCGCCCATTCTGGACCCCGTGGAGATCAGCCCGGCGATGCCGCCGCGCAGCCTTGCTTGAACAGGACGGGGGAAGCAGCAGGCGTGGAGGCCCTGTGAGGTTCTTGCCTGGCCGGAATCGGATTTCAATCAACAATGAAGATTGATGGGTGTAACTCCCCCAAACTGAAGCCCTGCAGTACGTCCTTTCGTACGAGATACCCTGGTTGACAGGGGTTGATGAATCTCAGGCTGCGGCTTTGGTCTGAGACAGTGCCCATATCCGCTTCCATGTCTTTTCAGGTGGGATGTACCTCATAAGAAGTGTCGAGAGGAGTCCCGCCAGACCAACTTTTGAACAAAGGCCGCTTCTAGCAGGTCATTCGTTGGCCAATGCAGCAAATTGAAAGCTTTTGACACTTCAGAGTGGCTACCAGGCGGCTTCTGGTGGGTTTCACGCAGGGAGGGTAGCTGACAAGCTGGGCCGCCTTTGCATTTGAGAGGTCGTTTGGGGTCAAGGCTTCATAAAAACGTTCTTGGAATCCTGGCAGCAGGTGAGGGACAGGGATGGGTGTTTTCAGGGGTCCAAATGGATCTTGCACCCCCTTTTCCATGGTACAACTTCCTTAGTCAGGAGTCAGGCCTCAGGCTCAGAAAACAGATCAGAGCTTCCTTTTTTTGTCGGTTGACATGATACCCCCCTGAGCCTGGGTCCCCCAGTAGTGCCCCTTCTGCCCCCTTTTTTTGGGGGAGGGTTCCCCTCAAATAGACCAACCCCGAAAAAAGGGTTGGTGCCCTTCTACCCAGCTCTCCACTGAAGAAGCCCAGCCCCAGCAAGCGGAGCTCGTTGGCCGCCGTCGGCCCTCCACAGGACCCGCGGCGCCCGCCACGGACCTCGTGCACTCCGGGCCTGTGCCGCCCACCCGGAGCCGGGCCGCCAGCGAAGATTCGTGGACGCCGCCGGGAAAGAAGCCTCCCACCCGCCAAAAATTAGAAACCAGGCCCCTCCCAACCCAACACCCACCAGTGGCTGGTTGTCTTGCTTTTTGTTTTTCTTCCTTTTTTTTTTTGGGGGGGGGGGGAGTGTTTTAGAAGGACACCAAAGTGGGCTGGAAGCTGGGAAGGACCCTTCAATTCCGGGACCCTACAGCTGCTTCTTGTTTCTTTGGATACTGGGTTGTACCCTATCGAAGTTGGCAGGCGTTGAGGTTCTTGGTGACTCTGTCCTTTTTCTGGGGCTTGATGGTTTTGACAGGAACAAAGACCAGCTTTTCTAGCCTTGTGCCAAGATGTTCGGAGCAACTCTGAATACGATGCAGCAACAGTAGATCATATAGCTCTTCTGGCAAAGCCACAAGAAAGCACTGATGTTGCGGCGTCCATGGCCCTTGAAAGGGGCTCCACCTGGTATGGGAAGAGTGGCGCGTATACAAACCTAAATGAACTTGTTTGTGCTTTCTTTGGAAGGCCAACCAATGCGAGCATGAAGCATATGACCTTCTTACATTGCACGAAGTCACCGTGGCAACGGATGGATCTAAGGGGCCAAAGCGGCCAAGCATATTGGCCTCTTTGCATGGTCACTGGGAGAACTTGCACGGGGCCAAATTGGCCGTACACGCAAGCAAGCACACGGCCTTTTTACAGTAGTACGGTCCTTGGGCACAAATTCCATGGCGCCCAAAGGCCGAAGAAGCAAGCACGGCCGCATTTCTTTGGCTGGGGTACAAAGTCCAAGGGACCAAGGCGGTTGTAGGGGCGAGCATACGGCCTTTTCACTTGCCAGCGGCTGTGAGAAGAAGCATGCTGCCTTTGCACCTGTGGTGCTTTTGGATAGACATTCCAAGACCTGCCAGTTTCGCATAGAACTCTGAAAGAAGACAACACATCTCTGAACCAAAGGGGTCAAATTTGCACCGCGCGCAGCTGTCCGAGGCCCCGCACGAACGGGTCTGCCGGCCTCCGCTCTGGACCATGCGGGCATCCTCAGAGGGCACTCTCAGGGATTCGTCTTGGGTTGGTTTCGCGCACGGGAAAACGCGGAAAACGCGGAAAACGCGGAAAACGCAGCTCTTCTGGTTGGGATGGGTTGGGGGTTCTTTTCCTTGAAAGACATGGCGTTTCAACTCGGGGTGAGTACCTCCTCTGGCCAACGGGACACAGCTCCGCCTGTCTACCCTGAAAAAGATGGCTTCAGTCGCGACTGAGAACCGAACCCAAGAACCCCCAAGGTCGCGACCCTCTCGTGACCGGCAGTTTACCAGAAGAAATCTTTGGTGCATTTTGCCAAGGGATGTTAGGACTTTAACTTTTGGCCAACTAATTGATCTTCCATTAAACCACGAAAAGTTAAACTTTTGGCAGGGGAGCAGAAAGCAACCGAGAAATGGAGTCACCAAGCCATTTGCGACCTCCTTTTCGGGCACTGGCCAAGCTGATTTAGCCTTTGATCCCATGTCCTTTTTGGTTGATTTGGTCGAAAAATAAAGGGTCCTGGTTTACCTGGTGGTTCATTCAACTACCAGGGCCATCTATGTTCCCAAAACGGACACCTATGTTTGATCCCCCTTTGGTTCCTTGCGAGTGGCATGTTCCCTTCGGCGCCTACGCCCTGAGCACTCGCCCAGACCCACTTTGGCCCGCCCTCGTCCTTGCGGAGCCACGCGCGGCTTGGGTTGCCGCTCTTGGCGCGGGGCCCGGCTTCGGGCGGTCGGAGTCCCGAATCTACTCGGAGGTCTTTATATATATATATATACACATATGGCTGTGGTTGTCAAAACCAATGGGATCCCATTTTTGGGTAGGTGCACCGCGCATTTTAGTCGGGATGTTAGTGGGGATTGGGATTTTCACTGGGGGTACGGGATTTTGACCCATGGCCATATATATATATATAAATAAAAAAAAATGATATGAGGTTTGATCAAGATCTCCAATAGTTTGCGGGGAACTCACCAAATTTTCCACAAACAGGGGACCCGCTAGATTTATCATGTGCTCCTTCCGAGTTTCTGGATGTTGTACATTTTTTGCGACAACGTTGGGGGCAAACAAACAGCTTTGAGCTGTTTCTTGGCCAATCCACTCAGGAAGCAAGAGTACTACGAGAAGGATGATGATGATGATGATGGTGGTGGCGATGATGATGATGATGATGGTGGTGGTGGTGGTGGTGGTGGTGGTGGTGGTGGTGATGGTGATGGTGATGGTGATGATGGTGTTGATGGTGTTGATGGTGATGGTGATGATGGTGGTGATGGTGATGGTGATGGTGATGGTGATGGTGATGGTGATGGTGATGGTGATGGTGATGATGACCAACTAATCACTCAATTGATTGATCACTCAATGAAGTATATGATTCCTAAGTGTCCAGCGGTTCATCAAGTGGTTGTGGAAACTGTTGGCGGTGTCTTTTGCGAGGTCCATCTTTTGAAGGGATCCCTGCCGGATCCATGAGTGGAGACAAAGGCATTTAGCACTTTGTTGCCTGCAACCTTTCCAAAGGCTTTTTTCTCCTTTTTTCTGGGCTTTTGCCAAAGGCCTGGACAAGTTGGTAGGGTCCAGCTACCCCTCCGAGTCGTATCGATACCGACCGCGTGACCGTGTGACCGCGTGCACGGCCCAGACCCCGGACCTCGGGAACTTCGCGCCGTGCGGGGTCCAAGCGCTGGGAGCTGGAGGGTACAAACCTCGTGGGAGAAGCCTCCACCACTCCAAATTCCCATATTTTTTGACCTTTAACCCCCCCCTTTTTTTTGGCTGATTCTGGTTGTTCTTTTTGGAATGCACATACTTTTTGGTTGGCGTGTTTTGACCCCCCCCCCTCCCGCGGGTTTTGCACGGGAAATACTTTGGGACGGCTAGCGCAACCAAGCGGGCACCTAGCGCATCGGGTTCGCGAATCAAAGCACTTTCTGGTTTCCTCCCTGCATCTCTCTTTTTGTTTCTCCTTTGTTCGCAAAAGACCCTCCCTCGGTCCCTTCAAGCAAAACAACAGACAGGGTGATGACACCAGGGGTTTCTCCTCTCGGTCCCGAAACACATCAGCCCCCCTTCAGGCGCCAAAGCCTTTGCGCCACGTGCGCCGTGCCGAGGCCCACGTCTTTGCGGAGCCACGTGCAGTGTGGTTCGGCGCCCTCCGCCTTGGACTTCTTGCACTCGGGCAGCCCGCTGCCGCCCAGGAGGGTCAAGAGGGGCATCTGGTCGCCGGGCTTGGAAGGAACATGGGGTGGAACCTCGCAGGAATTGGACCCTCACAATTTGGTGGTTTTCCATTTGTTCATTTTTTTGGTTTGACGACCCAGCAGAGGGCACCCTCAACAAAGGACACCCCATGTGGAGACCCGGATTCTCATTCTCTGTTTGTGAAGGTTTGCCTGATTCAGACATATGGGAAAGAAGGATGTCTTGCTGACCCGTGTACAGGCCGCGCCCCAAGAACCATGCCTTTTATGCCATGGTGCGCGTCCAAGATGATGATCCAAGGCTTGTTTCAGGTTTGGAACCATAGCAGTTGCAGAGTTTGTGTCCACCAGGGCCCAAGGATCTCGAATGTTTTTGCAGGTTCAACTCTGCGTGGGGCGGATTTCTCCATTCCAAGCACTGGAACCAAAAACAAGAGGGGGTTTGGGTTCCCTTCGTAGGGGCTATCACAGTCAGAGCAACTGGAACTGGTTCTTCCGAGAAACCTACTGTGGGATGGACAAGATCCTGCACCAGTTGCGATGGATGAAACCCTCAGAATACTGGGGAATCACCATCTACTAACTGCTGCGAAGTGGATTTTGACCACTCGCAGAAGCTCAGATGACCGTAAAGAGGCTCTCATAAATTGGCACCAGAGCACAACGCGTGTAGCATTCGTTCGAACCCGTTTGTTCGAACCAGGGTTGCTTAAGATGCCAAGACGCTAGCCATTGCCAGGAGCATGGCGCGCACTGGCCTGCCCATGTCGCCCTCCAGCAGTGCGCAGTTTGGCCCTACCTCGCCCGGAGCCCCGGGCCATCGCTGCCACCGGCGGGTCCTCGAAATGGCCATGGGTGAAAAAAAAACCCGTACCCCCAGTGAACATCCCAATCCCCACTAAAGTTGAAATGGACTAACATGCGTGGTGCAACCCCAAAATGGTTCCATTGGTCTTGATCCATGGCCAAATGACGCGGTGAACTTCGCTTTGGACCCGGATTTGCAACGAGAGGGCACAAGACTGGATCCCGACTGGGGCCAACGGGGCCAAAAAGAGGAGTTGGACTCGGGCGTGCACTTCGTAGGTGGGAGGTGCCCTGTTTTGAGGAACGCCTAAAACGGGTTTGTTTGCTTTTGGTGTTCCTAGTAAAGACAACAGAACACACCGTTTCTTGAGACACACACACACACACAAACACACGCACATGTTTATTACTATATATATATATATATATATTTGATTGGGTCAATTGCCGTCCGATTTGCTCCTGCCATGTTCAAAGGGCATATGCGGTAGAAATTGTCATTCACCCAAAAGAGTCAAGTTATGGAGGGAACCATGATCCATGTGGTCAAAAGACTTACTTGGGAGGGTGGACAACCCTTAAGGACTTTGTCATCAACTATTCTACTGATTTCTACAAGAAACGACCATAGCCCGCATGTGCCATGGTCAAAAGTTCTGTTCCTTTGGGATTAGATCTACCTGGTAAGGATCTCCTTCAAGCATTGTGATTCCTCTTAAAGGAACCATGTCCGATTCAATCGGCCGAACCCCAAAAAAAGAAGAGGACTTTGGAGCGAGGGTTGCAGGATGGAGCTGTGACGCTTAGGTTGGCTCTGGACTCTGTAACCTGCGGATCGACCCTTCTGGTGCGCAGCTGCTTGCGGCCAGGCGGGAAATCGCGGTACCAAGCTCAGCAAGCCACGGGTATAACTGGGGCTGGGGGGTTGTTTTCCTGGCTACAGCCTACGAAATGCCCAAGCTGAAGATGCGGCTTGCAACTCCGAGTGTCCAGGAACCAACAGAGAGAGAGTTTATCCAGGCTGGGGTTCAATGACATTTGGGGCCTCAATTTCCACGGCCTGGGTGTGACTTCGGGTAAGGGAGATAAGGAAGCCCGTTGTTCGCGTGGTGCTTTTCCTGTTTAAGGAATGGCCATGGCAGGCACTGTCTGCTCTTGTTTGGCTCATGCACGACTCTTTGGGCGGAATCCAGGTTTTGGGGGTGGGAGCCTGCCTGTTGGCAACTTCGTTCTCCAGATCTTAGATGTCCAACAAGCACCAGTTCCTTGCGGGTTGGAGATGCGCAACCCCAAAGAAACAGGCCGACGAGGGGAACCCACAATCCTTTTTATTTATTTTTCCTGCAGGTTCTGGAAGACACTCCAGGTATCGTTTGGTTGGTTCTCTTGACGCGCACTTCCGATGAGTTGGGTGAGAGCAAACCAAGAAGCAGTCTGTTCGTTTCAAATTCCAGTGATACACAAGTTGTGGATGTCGAACTGGGGACTGAAGCGACTGGATTGAATTTCGAGTCCTTCCAGTCAGAAGGATTACTATTTCAATCCGCTCGCAAAAAGGGTCCCCCTTGGCGAACAGAAAGAGGTCCTCAAACTCCAATCATTTTCCACGGAGTTCGCAGCAATGCCAGGCAGCGCTTTGTCCATCATGGACTTCCTGAGATCGGGTTCTTCCATGCCCACTCGCTCAATCGTCCGCCTGGGTTCGTCGCTCTTCGCCTCCAGTCGCACCGCGTGTGGCGCTTCGACGCCGACCTCGGACTTTGTGTATTCGGGTCTTCCGCCGTCCCCCCACAGCTTCGCACGGCCTGGCCCTCCGGCGTTTGTGCCGGACCATCTCCGCTTGGGGTCGACGACTTCCATGAGGTCCTCCGCCCGCCTTGGGGCAGCTGTGCCGGCGCTGGACTTTGCACACATGGGCTCCGCCCTTTTGATGCGGTCCCATGCCCGCACGGGATCTCTGGCGCTGGCCACAGACACGGTGCACACTGGATCGCCCCTGCTGCCTCGCAGCCTTGCACGCACAGACCCCTTCATGCTCTTGTTGGACTTTGCGCATATGGACCTGCCCTTGCCGACCCGAAGTGTGGTGCGTCTGGGCCCCTCCTCATTGTCACCGGACTCTGCGCATTCTGGACCCTTGCTGTTGACCCGGAGCTTCTCTCGGCTGGGCCCGGCCGCGCCAATCTTGGACCACCTGCGACTGGGGCTTTCCACCCCACCGCGCAGCCTCGGGCGCCTGGGCCTGCCTTCCTTGACCTCCGGCCTGGCGCGGTGTGGGTTTTCGATGCTGGCGCCAGACATGGTGGCTTTGGGCTCCACGCCTCCGCCCCACAGCTGCGCCCGTCTGGGCTCCACCACCTCCATCTTGGACTTCGCCGAGACAGGGCCGCCCTTGCTTTTGCAGTCCCTGGGGCGCACGGGCTCTTTCATGCCCGCGTGCGGGTTGGCGCGCTTGGGATCCACTCCGTCAGTTTTGGACTACGCCTGTTTCGGGCTGGTGCTGCCAGTGAGGAGTGCGGCAAGGACGGGCTTCGCAGCGCCTGCGCTGGACTTCTTGCACCTTGGCTCCCTGGTGTCCTTGCAATCTTTTGCTTGCATGGGTTCGGTGATGCCCTTGCTTGGGATGGGAAAGACGGAGGCCTCCCTGTCGGCCCTGGACTTTGTGCATTTGGGTTCGCCCATGTCTCTGCACAGCTTGGCGCGAATGGGACCTGCCGTGCCGGCACTGGACCTCCTGCATTCAGGATCCATTCTGTCTCTACAATCTCCCGCACGCATGAGCCCCGTTCTGTTTGTATTTGGCATAGGCTGCATGGGCCCGTCCATGTTCGTCCTCGACCTTGTGATGGCGGGCCTCTCATCGCTGCCACGCAGCCGTGCTTGACTGGGCGTCTCTGCGTCAGCCTCAGACCACCTGCACCTAGGCTCAAGCCTGTTGACCCGCAGCCCTGGAAGGTTGGGTTCTGCGATGCTTGCCCTGGACCTCTTGCACTTAGGCTCCTCCTTGCCAGCCCGGTGCTGCGCGTGCATTGGCCCCACGTCTCCGGCCTACGCCACGGCCCGCTACGGCCTTACTCCGTCTGCCCGCAGCTCTGCGACTTTGGGCCCGTCGTCCTTGCCCTTCGCCGCCGCGCGCTTGGGCTTCTCACCCTCTGCGCCGGACCACGCGCTCTTCGAGCCGACTGCGTTTTTGCGGAGCCCCGCTTAGCCGGCCCCGGTGGTGCCGGTGTTGGACTTCCTCCACCTTGGCCCTTCGTCCCTGTCGCGTGGCTTTGGGCACGCGGGCCCTGCGATGGCGGCCTTCGGACAGTCGAACTCTGGCTCTCCATTGTCGGCGCTGGACCTCTTGCGTCCAGGGTCGGCGCTGCCTTTGCGCAGCCTTGCAAGATGCGGCCCTGCCATGCCTGCCTTGGACTTCTTACATTCGGGCCTCACGCTGCCCGCCAGGTCCCTCGTGCAACTCGGGTCTTCCACGCCCATGCCTGGCATAGCCCGCACCGGATCTGTATCCTCCCTGTCGGTCACCGAGAAGTGCGTGCTCGGCCCGGCGCCACCTCCCAGGTCTTTCGCACGAATGGGGCTTGCGGCGCCCGCTCTGGACCTCTTGCGTTCGGGCCCAACGCCCCTGCCTCGTAGCCCTGCTTAGGCGGGCAGCTTCCTGCCTGCCTTCGGATTGAGCTGGATGGGCCTGCTGGCTCCATTGTCGGATTTCGCCATTCTGGGGTTGCCAACCTCGCCCCGCAGCATTGCTCGCCTGGGGCTGCCGACCCCTGTGCTGGACCTTCTGCATTCAGGCCCAACCGTGTTCTTGCAAAGCCACTGCAGAATGGGCCTCGCACCTTCAGCACCCGACCTTTTGCACCCAGGGCTCACGCTGTTGCCGCAGTCTCCCGGGCGCATAGACTTTGCATTGCCCGCTTTCGGCCTTGGCCGCTGTGGCGCCTTCATGCCAACCCTGGACCTTGTCCTCACGGAATCGGCGTTGCTGCTCCACAGCTTTGCCTAAACTGGCCCGCCCGCGTTCGCTCTGGACCACATTCATTTGGGGTCCTCTTTGCCCCTGCGGTCGCCCGCGCGAATTGGCTCCGCCGTGCCAGCCTCGGACCTCTTGCGCTCGGGGCTCCCCTTGCCTTCGCGTAACCTCGCGCGAACAGACCTGGCGGCTCCTGCCTCCGGCATGGTGCGCTGCGGCCTCCCCCTGCCCACCTTGGACGCGGTGCATTCCGACGCCTTCCCGGCCTTGAGGAGCCTCGCTCACCTGAGCGCGCCTGTGCCAGTGTCGGACTTTGCACACCTGGGCTTACCCATGTTGTTGCACAGCTGTGTGCACACGGGCCCCGCCTTACTTGTGCTGGACTCCCTGCACTTAGGCCCGCCAACTTCGGTGAAGAGCTTCTCTTGAACAGGGCCCGCATCTTTGGCGATGGGCGTGTCGCGGTCCGAATCCCTGCTGCCTGCGCCGGACCATGTCATCTGCGGGTCTTCCTTGCTGGCGCGGAGCCTTGCACGCCTGGGGCCTTCCCTGTCGACCTTGGACTTCCTGAAGTCGGGCGCTTCACCCTCAATGCGGTCGCACACACGCCCCGGCTCGTCATCTCTCATGTTTGGCCTGTCCAGGGCGGGCTTGGTGTCCTCTCTGCCTGTCACTAGCAGCGTGTTCCTGGGACCACCGCCCTCAGCACGCAGCACGGCGAGGCCCGGACCGGCTTTGCCGGCGTCGGACTCTTTGCACATGGGCTCCTTTCTGTTTGCTCGCAGCCTTGGGCACACTGACCTGGCAGCGTCAGTTCCTGACTCCTTGCACCCAGGCTCGCCCATCTCCATGCACAGCTTTGGAAGGCCAGGCCTGTCGCTCCTCGCGCCGAACTTTGCGCACGCGGAAGCCTTGGCTCTGTTGCGCAGCATGTCTCGGCCAGAGCCCAGCCCGTCAGCCTTGGACTTCCTGACCTTGGGGCCGTTGATGCCGCTGAAGGTTTCCGCATGTCTTGGCTCGCTTCTGTCAGTGATGAGCATGTCCTGTGTCGGCTTGTCTTTGCTGGCACCTGACCTTGTTTCCTTGGGCCCGTCCCTCTCAGCGCGGAGCCCGGTTCGCCTCGGATTTGCCATGCTCGCCCTGGACTCTTTGCATTTGGGGCCGCCGCTATCCCTGCACAGCTCTGCGCGATTTGGCCTCGCCACGTCTGCGCCAACAGTTGCCCGTCCTGGGCCTCCACCTTCGGTCCTGGACTTTGTGCATTTCGGCCCCTCCCTCTCTCCTCGCAGCACGGCACGTTTGGGCTTCTCGACGTCCGCTTTGGACTATTTGCACCTCGACCTGCCCACCTCCCCCCGCAGCTTCTGGCGCACGGGCGCTTCCTCCTCCGTTCTATGCGGCGCTCGCCTGGGCTCCACGCTGCCTCCTTCGGACCACGCGCTGCCGGGGTTTTCAGCGTCGCCCAAGAGCACGGCGCGCATGGGCTCCGCGGCTTTGATTCTGGACCTCCTGCACCTGGGCCCTTTGCCGCCTGCACGGAGCACGGCAAGGAGCGTCGCATCGGATGTTCTTGGGAGTCGAACACGAAGGAGGTTTCAGGCAGGTTGCAAAAGACGAGCTGGTGTTGGAAGGGTTGAACAACCCATAGGAACATTGACATGCAACCTACACAATGGGGTCACAGCGTTTGGGTTAGGTGTGTCTTCTTTGGGGAAGCCCCCCCCTCACCCCATTTGGTGCTTGGTTTTGGGGCAACCAGCAACAAGCACAAGAAGCACAGAAGCATGCTTTCCCTTTGCGGGGGTTCTTCTTGTTTGAGACACGCCCGTACTCCAAATACGGGGCTTCTACGTTTAGTCTTAGAACCTGCAGCGATGGCTGAGCATATCAGGTCACACAGGTTGCAGGTGGTTGTTTCATGGTCCGGAAATGGTCGCAGATTTGCTCAGAGTACGCGGGACAAACTCCGTCTTCGGATTCTTCCTTATTTTTAAGAGGGGCTGTTCTCATTGGAACCAAACAGACGAGGTTTGACGTTTTCAAAGTCAGAGCACATGGGATTGGTAGTTCTCTTTGGCCTGCTGTGGACAAGATCCACAAAACCCACTAGTTGGGATGGATGAAATTCTGGGAGAAACCAGCTGCGGGGATTTTCTCCATCAAAAGCTCAGACCGGGTTTCACACTCTCAGTTCTCAAAAGGCCTCTGTAAATGGAGCCAAGTCTTCCAAAGGGGTGCTGGGAGCTTCGATGTTAGTCTCTGGGAGGGTATAACCCCCCCTGTTCTTGGGCCGGACAACAACTCCCCGAGATTCCGGGACGAAGCTAGTCGGGGACGAGGTGCCAAGCACCCACTGGCCATCCGGGTGGGTGGCTCCGCCAGCTGCCGCAGGACGGGCGCGTCGTTCTTCGCCTTCGGCATGAACCGCTTCGAGCTGACGCCCTCCGCCCGCAGCTCCGGCGTGTTGGGCTCCGCGTCGCCGGCCTGCGGCGCCTCGGACGGGGCTCCACGTAGCGAAGGGGCGCCGAAGTTGGGTGGACGGCGGGAGCCACGGGCGAAAAAAACCGAAGTTGGGTGGAAGGTGAAGGGACAACCCCCTTGCCGGAAATGGCAGCCGGTCTCCGGCTTCTGGATTCTTTACATGGTTCTGACCAGTCAAAAACCAGGAATTCATTATGACTCACGTGGGTCTTAGACATGTGGAACAGCCGCACGCTTGGAACAAATATGAGATGGAAGAGGCTTTTTTGCCACGACCATAGACAAGTTTTCCACGCTCAAAGCCCGGTGGATGAAGGTTTGTAAGGGATAGACCCCTTGCAACCATGGTTGCAACTTACCTACTAAGTGGCTTGAACACTTAGACTCTCCACCTAGCCGGCCTTTTTTTAGTTGGCATCATGTGAACTATGGATATGTGTGAAAATAAGGAGGGTGCTTTTCTTATTCTCTTTACTTTTGCATTTTCTGGGCTGTTTGGGTCCATTTCCTCCTTTAGCATTTGCATTGTCTGGGCTGATTGGGAACATCTGAGACATTTCTGCCCTTAAAACAAGGGCATATATATAAATATATATATGTATATATAAATATGTATACATATATATATATATATGTGGAATCCTAGGATGCCTTTTGGACAGTTCTTGGGATTGTGGCCCCCTAAACTCAGTAGTAGCACGCACACACACACACTCAAGTTGTTGGCGTTCAAAAAAACATTTCTTCTAACAGGGGGCTGCACATCCGAACCGCCAAGGTTCGATTTCCTTGCGGACCAAGATCTGACTGCAAGGGCCCTTGCCCCACTTTTGTTTTCTTATATTCTTGTGTTTTCCGGGGAATGGGTTTTTAAACAACCACTCTAGCGGTGTTTTAGTTTTTCTTTTCCCCCTAGAAACCACATACTGTTCGAGGAATGAGGTTGAACAACACATTTTTTTTGCAAGGAACGTTCAAGACACGCAAAACACATGTAATGGAGCCATGACAAGCAAGAATCCATTTTGTCAGGCTGTATATCAGTTTATGTGGAAACATATTCACCGCATGTTGGGTTCTGGGGTAAACCGACCCTATTAGGATTGAGGTACAGCCATGTGCGTTTTCAACAAGATGGCCCCTTTTCGGACCGTGCCGACGAAGAAGCCACTTAAGAAGGAGACACCAAAAAGCATCCCTAATTTTGACAACTCATGCAAGAAGCAGGCAGTATCACCAGGGTATTGTTTTTACGTGGGCCTCTTGCTTAGCGGACAAAAACTAGTCAGTTGATTTGTGTGGATATTTGGGACCCCATAGCCTATCGCTCATTGGTGGTGTCAACCACCAGGGCTAGGCAATGTAGCAACATTATCCGAAAGTGACACTTGGGCAGGTGTAGTCGTGGTGTATGGATCACTTTGTGTCATGGACGTCTTTTGGGAGGGGATACTTCACTTTTGGATTAAGTCCGAGACAAACATTAGTTGATTTTGAAAACATCCCAAACGGGCAAATTGGGCTGTTTGGAGTATTTTGTGGTAGCTTCCACTTCCACTCAACATGGATCCTCGCAACACAAAGAGGAGTCTCTTGTGGGCTAAGGGTTTCCTTCTGTCAATGTTCAGGGGAGCAATGGCATTTTGCGTTCTTAAGGCGTTTTGAATTGACTCAGTCGCGTTGGCGGGACATGGTACTCCGGCCACTTTGCCCCCTCTTTTTCAACTCAAGGATGCTTTGAGCCAGCAGGTGGATCTCCTTTAGTTGCTCCCTTAGGAATCCGAAAGGGAAATCAGATCAGGGGCTCCCAGCCCTGCCTTGCGTTCCAAGGTTTGGCACGCCTTGGCTTGAGCCTGTCGGTCCTGGATCACGGGAAGGTGGGTCCGAGCCTATCTTCACGCAGCCCCGTTTGCTTGGGCTCTGCCACGCCTGTGTTGGACTCTTTGCACCTGGGTTTCTCGGCGTTTCTGCGGTCCTCCGGCCGCACGGGATTCGCTTTCTTGGCCTTTGGCCAATCGCGGACGGATGCTTCCATGTCAGCCCTGGACTCTGTGCAATGTGGCTCGTCGCCTTCTTTGCGCTCCCTCGCGCACGCGGGCCCAGCGGTTTTGGTGCCGGACTCCTTGCACCTGGGCTCTTCCATTTCGCTCAGGTCCTCTGCGCGGTTCGGCCTTCCGGCGCTGACCCTTGACTCCTTGCACTTGGGGCCGTCGGCCTCTCTCCGGAGTTCCGCGCGCAGCGGCTCCGCGTCCTTTTGCTTGGGTGTGGCTCGCACGGGCGCGCCGCCGTCCGTGCTGGACCCTGTGCTCTTCGGCAGCCTGCTGTCCCCACGCTCCTCTGCTCGCACTGGGCCCTCCACGCCCGCCTTCGACTTCCTGCATCCCGGCCCCCCCTTTCCACCGAGGTCGCACTGCCGGCCGGGCCTGCCCGCTCCTGCTTGGGGCTTGGGACGCACGGGGTTGCCGCCCCCAGTCCTGGATCTCACCCACTCCGGCAGCGCTTTGTCCGTGCGCCAGCTCGGCCGACTTGGCTCCGCCCCTTTGCCCTGCGGCATGTCCCGCATCGGCTCCAGTCTATTTGTGCCGGACCACACGATGATGGGCCCTGCAGCGTCGCCCCACAGCTCCTCCCGCACGGGGCTCGCGCCCTTGGTCTTGGACTTCCTGCACTTGGGCCCTCCCATGTCAGCACAAGGCTTTGTGCACATGGGTTTCACCCCTTCAGCCTCCGGCGACCTCCATTTCCCCAACGGGTTTGGGAGCGTCAACCTCCCGGTCCTGGGGCGGGTCCGCTTCGGCTCCTCGCTGTCGGTTTTGGACCGGGTGAATTCTGGACCGACGCTTCCGGCAAGGAGCTCCATGCGCTTGGGCTCAGTTGCCTCAGCCCTGGACTTCTTGCACTTGGGATCCCCAGCGCCTACGCGTAACTCTGGCTACATTGGCCCCCCCTCATTGACGATGGGCGCCACTTGCTGCGGCTTGCCCATGTTGCCGCTGGACTCTGCGCAGCCGGGCCTCTTGTCGCCGCTGCGAAGCCGTGCAATGTTGGAATCGGCTGCGCCGGCTCTGGATCCCTTGCACTTGGGCCCCCCACCATTGGCCCGCTCGCACGCACGTGCGGGACCTTTCCTGCTGCTGCCGGATTTCTCCCACCCAGGGCCGCCCATGCCACCGCAGTATCCTGCGAGATCGGACTCAGCATCTTCGGCTTGTAAAACCTCGCGACTTGGCTCCACACTGCTTCTGCTGGACCTTGCATTGCTCGGACTGCCCTCGCCGCTGAGGAGCATTGCCTGCTCCGGCCCAGCCCTGCTGGCCTTGGACCTTTTGAGATCGGGCTTCCTTACGCCCCTCCGAAACCTCGCTCGCTGTGGCTTTGCCATGTCAACCACGGGCGTGACCCGCATAGGCCCCATCCTATTGGCTCCGGACTCTGTGAAGACGGGCTTCACGCTGCCTCTGCGGTCCCTTACACGCCTGGACAGCCCCATGCCCACGCCAGACCTCGCGCATCCCGGCCCGGCCCTTCCGCTGCGGAGCCTCGCGCAGCTCGGCCTGGCGCCTTTGATCTCCAGCATCGGCCGTCCAGGTCCCTCGCTGCCGGCCCCCGACTCCGTGAAGCCCGGCCCCTCCTCCCCACCCCATAGCTTGGCGCATATGGGCCCAGCGTCCTTGGCCTCCAGCTGCTCTAGGACGGGCAGCTTCTTGCCGGCGTTGGACCACACCAACCTGGGCTCTTCTCTGTTTTTGCGCTCTTCCACACGCCCAGAGGTCTCCGCGTTTGCCTTGGACTCTGCGCATTTGGGGCTGTTCCCGCCTCTGAGGTCATACGGGTGCCTGGGCTCTGTAGCGCCTACCATGGGCTCGAGCCGCGCGGGCCCCGTGTCCTCAATGCCTTTGTGTGACTTCTCCATCCCGGGCTCCGTGCTGCCCTTGCGCAGCTCCGCCCGGTCGGGCAGCTCTGCGCTAGCGCTCGACCACATCCGTCCTGGCCCGTTGCTGCTGCCGCACAGCTCGGCCAGGCCGGGCTTGGCGCTGTCTGTGGCTGGCGTCTGCAGACTCGGCTTCTTGATGTCCCTCTTGGACCACGCCTGCACGGGCGTTGTGTTGCCGATGCGGTCTCTCGCACGCCTGGGCTTCTTGGCGCCTGTCTTGGACTTTGCGCATTTGGAGCCGCCTATGCCCCTACGCTCTTCCGGCCGTACCGGTGCCTCCTTCCTGGCCTTTGGGGTTGCAAATCCGGGCCTGATTCTGCTGGTCCCAGACAACATTCTGGTGGGCTCCTCGCCACCCTTGCACAGCCTTGCGTGCTGCGAGCCCCCCATGCCGGCCTTGGACTTCCTGCATTCAGGGCCTTTGCCGCTGATGCGAACCCACGCGCGAGCCGGGCTGCCATCGCCCCTGTTTGGATTGTCTCGCGTGGGCTTCGTGTCCCCGATGTCAATCACTGAGCATACGCAGCTTGGACCAGCCACGCCTTTGCGCAGTCCGGCACGCACCGGGCTGTCGGCGCCTGTCCCTGACATGGCACATTTCGGGTTGTCCCTGCTGCCGAGGAGTGCCGCGTGTTCAGACAGTGTGGTGTTTGCCATGGACCATGCTCATTTCGGGCCTTCCCTGTCACTGCAAAGCCTCGCGCAACTTGGCCTTGCCACGCTGGCCCTAGACTTCCTCCGCCTTGAGCCTCCACTGCTGGTGCGGTCTTCTGCTCGTATCGGCTCGGCAGCTTTTGCCTTTGGCATTTCCAGAGTGGGCAGCGTGTTCTTACTGCCAGTGACTGAGTGCACCACCCTAGAGCCACCCCCACCTATGCAATCCTGTGCCCGGATGGGCTTTGCCATGCCAGCGTCAGACCTCCTGCACCCCGGCTCCCTCCTGTTGATCCGATCGCCTGGCTGCCTAGGCTCATCGTCCTCTCCCTTTGGCGGTGCCAGGCCGGGTTTGACGCTGCTGGTCTTGGACGGTATGGCTGCAGGCCCCCTGTTGCCTCTTCGCTCCTCCGCTCGCTTGGGTGTTTTGCTGTCGGCGCTTGACCCTGTCAAGCCCGGCTCGCCGCTTTCTACCCGTGGTTGCTTGCGTGCCGGCCCAGTGGTGCCGATCTACGGGATGTCCCGCTCCGGCTTTCTGTTCTCCCTCTCCGTAGTGGACTCGTGTCTTTTGGGCCCTGTGTCGTTGGCCAGGAGTACGGCCCGCTCCGGGTCCTCCGCGCTTGCGTTGGACTTCCTGCACTTGGGCTTGTCGCCCTTTGTGCGGTCCTCCTCCCACTCTGGCCCGGCAGTTTCCACCCTGGACTTCTTACACATGGGATCTCCGGCCTCCCCGCAGAGCCGGGCGCGCGCGGGCCTTCCCTCGCCTGCCTGGGGCCTGGGCCGCGTCGGCCCCGTGTCCCCGCCGCCGGTCCTGGAGTGCACCACGCTGGGCCCCGCGCCGCCCGCCCGCAGCTCCGCGCGCCTCGGCCCGGCGGCGCCGATCTCGGACCTCCTGAGATCGGGGCCCACCACGCCTCTGCGAAGCCACACGCGGCCGGGCTCCGCGACGCCTACGCCGGGAAGCCGAGGGGTCACAAGGGTTGAGAGATGGGCCGTGCCATTTTGCGGGGCCCAAACACTCACACCCCAAGAACTGGCACTCCCTGGTGCATTAGCTTGAAGGTGGCAGTAACAGTTTCAGGTTAGGCTCGGATGTGGCACTGAGATTGGTGGGTGCAGCTTGTGCAGAGGTGCTTCTAAGGCCCTAATCTCTGGGAATGGCATGCCAAGCCTTGAATGGTTCACTCTCTTCATACTCGGATCCCCACCCCTTTCGAAAAGGCATTGGCAGGCGGGGGGGGGGGGGTGACTTCTGGGATTCCATTCAAAGTTTCCGGTTTTTCCTTTCGCGGCAGTTCCCAGCCAGAGCGCTCTTTGGACTCTTGGAGTTTCGAGGGATTTGTGACGCATCCCACGCAAGCTTAGCTTTCAGCAAGTCAATGAGCCGAACTCTTGTGGGGCTAGAACCATTTGGACAAAACGAGGCCCTTGGGGCTCCAAGTCTATTTGCAGGTCTTGGAATCCTGGTAGACTTTGCGGAGATGTTGAAGCTCCAAGCACGGTTTTACCCCAGGCAAAAGGAAAGGGGAACCCAAAATAAGGGTGATGTCGTGCCAGACGTGGCTGTGGCTCATCCCGACAGGGAAAAGAAAAACATGAGGGGAGTGGGGCCTCGAGTTCCGCTGACCAGTTCTCCTGACGCATGTAGCGCGGACCCCAAGAGCCCAGAACGTTCACTCCACTCGACTCTCATCTCAGGCACACTACAACCGCCAGACGGCACCCCAGCCACCATATCACCATTTGGGTGCGTCGTTTCTTTTGGAGGCCCCTCCAAAACTGCCGGTTTCTGGGTGGTTTCCTTTTAAACTCCCCAGACACACCCTCTTTGGTGCATTTTGCCAAGGGATCTTAGGACTGAACAACTTTTTGCCAACTAGTGGATTTTTCAAAAAGCAACACGCTAAAAGCTCGTCACTTCTTCTGGGCTTCGCAGATTTCCTTCGCCACTTTGGCCTTACTGGTCCCATGCCTCGGGGCTCGAGCCTCGAGGTTTGGACTGCTGCGCTGCGGCTCTGTGTCCTCCCTGCCGGCCGGGATCCGGGAGTCGGGCACGAGGATTTTTGCGAGTGCTTGGGGGGTGCCACTGAACTATTTACCTCCCTCAAAGAAGACATAAAAGAAGAAGGACTGACTTTTTTGGATTTTTGTGGCAACGGCCGAATTTCAAGCGGATGTTTGAGGGTCTAGGTACCATAGAACTGGAGTAGCTGGGGTAAGCCTCTAACCGGTTGCGGTTACAACCTACTTCCTAAGGTTCAGGCCCCATCAAATTCAATTCCTAGGGACATTTTGATGGACTCACTGGGAGAAGTAAGTCACTTTCCCTGACAAACACGGTCCTTCCCACAGGATTTGATTGAGACAGCCGATGCCAGCTGGCGCCAGTGAAAACATCAAGTACCAGCTGATTTAGATCCGAATTCATGCAAAGCAGAACTTTTGACGCCCTACCTCAAAAAATATCAGGTTTGGGGTTTCTCAGACCTCAAAAAAATCAGGTTTGGGGGTCCCTCGGATCAGGCTTCCCTGCCTAAGCCTTTCATATGTTACCACCAAACAAATAATAATGCATGTTCCAAAGATCTGGTTTTGGGTCCCTCGGATCTCCGAGAACATCGGGTTTTGGGTCCTGGACAAGCTTCCGAACATTGGGTTGTGGGTCCCCTCAGCCCTGAAAGCGTCAGGTGAGCCACAATCAAAGCCCGGGTAGATGAAGGTGAGTAAGGAGTAGTCCCAGCCAGAAATAGTTGCGGCCGCCTTCTTAATTATTGAAGCATGGTTCTGGGGATCGACCATTTTGATGTCGGGTTTTGAGCAAGTGACTTACATGGGGGTTGGTCAACAGGTCCTTTTCACGGGATGACCGTTGGGGAGAGCAGCAACAAAGATGGCCTTCACCAGAAAATGGGAAGAGTTACCCATGGTTATTTGGGGGTCAGGTGTTGGGTCCCTGAGACCCCAGACGCTTCTTCGCTGTTCCGCAGGTGGCGGCCAGCGCCCTCCTGGGCCCGCCGTTGCCGGCCCGCAGCCCGCTGCGCCTGGGCCCGCTGATGTCGGCGTCCGACTCCCTGCACCTGGGATCTTCCCCGCTGCCCCGCAGCCGGGGCTCCCGGGATGAGTCCGTTGCGAGGGAGACGGGGGATTTCTTGGTCAGGGTGGGTCAGTCTTTGTCAGGATGTTCCTCTTGCAATTCGTGGTAGTCATGAAATTGTTGGTTGTGGAACACTTGTAATTGGGCAAATTTAGCAGAAAGGGGAATTTCTCCAAAGACGCTGAAGCCGTATTCGCTTCGAGGGCCAAATTTTTCCGATCCGTGCAGTTTCCAGCTCTGCGCCATGAGAGCGATCTTGGTACCCCTTGGGCAGTTGGCTGGAAAGTTAAATGGAAGGCCCTCAAAACGTTGGCGGCGCTTTTTGGCCCCCCCACTTCTTTGTTTATCGCACGCCAGGCTTCTGGTTTCCATGCTAATCTTTAGTTCCGTCCTGAAATCTAGCAAAAGGCCGGGTATTTGGAGTTCTCGGCTGTAACCACGGTTCTAAGGGGACTAAGCCGAGTTACCCCAGTTATATCTATGCTTATAGCCTCAGTTGGGTGAACATCCAAGGGGGCCCATGCCTACCCAGAGGGTCGGCCTATGGAGAACCCCTGAACGTGCTTGCTGTTAGACTTCTAGGCACCGAATAAAAAAGGTTGGCTTCCTTTGGATTTCCCTCTATCACCACTCCAAAATGGGCACCCTCAAATAAGACACTCCCACATGTTCGAAAACGGTCGCGGTGGACCCTTGGGCGAGTCTTTACATGTCCAGCTTGACCAACGCGGACAACGGGCCTGATTACTTAGGCTAGAGACACACACACACACACACAACATTGGCCTACTCTACGGCTGGTTAGTTTTGCAGTTTGAGGGCGGCATCCCAGAGTTTCCTTCAAAGGCCATGCTACACCTGCGGCGTAGCTGTGGCCTCCCTTTCAATGAATATGGGGTTCGAACATCTTTTCGCACACATAATTTTGCCTGATGGGGCTTGGGTCCTGGTCTTCAACACCCCCAGTGAAAGGCATGCGAGTTGATGCGGAACACATGCTCTTGAATGGTGCTAGTTGGGGCCTGTTTTGGCTTGGTGTTGGCCCCTCTTTGACAACTGCCTGGTTCCTTCGCACATTTGTTTCTGTTTGTTTTAGTCACGAACGGTCGCCCTATAGAGTTGCACACTCCTGTGCGGTGATATTGAACATCCATCGCGGATTCTGAGAGTCGTGAGATTCGCGTTTTCACGTTGTCCCTCACAGTCTGGGAAGGTGAACCAACAACCCTCCCCCCCCCCCCCCCCTCCGCATTCCGCGCAGGTTTCGCATGCCACGGATCCGCGCCCTTGCTGCTCAAGGCAGCGAGCTTGGGCTTCTCTTTGTTTATCTTGGACTTTGCTCAGCCGGGCCTTCCGACTTCGCCCCGCAGCCTGGCGCGCTTTGACTCGCCGGCGCCCGTCTTGGACTTCTTGCGGCCGGGGTCGTCCTTGTCGGCGCAAGCCTTCGCGCGCGCGGAGCCGGCGGCATTTTTGTCCGGCATGGCGCGCTTTGGGTTGGTGTCCTCCCTGCCTGTGACTGAGGGCGCCACGCTGGGGCCGGCCATGTCCACCAGGTCCTCCGCTCGACTGGGGTCGGCGGCTTCTGCCACGGACTTTTTGAGGTTGGGCTCCTCCTTGCCCATGCGCTCCCACGCACGCTTCGAGTCTTCCATCTCGGTGACCGGCATGGCGCGGGCGGGCTTGGTGTTCAAGCTGCCGGTGACCGAATGCGCGCAACTGGACTTGGCGCCATCTCCCAGAAGCTCTGCGTGCGTGGGCTCTGCCTTGCTGGCGATGGACTCCACACGTTTGGGTCTCTCACTGCTGTTGCGGGCACCAGGGCGTGCTGGCTCGGTTCTGTCGGCCTTCAGCGCGTCATGGTGCGGAAGCTCGTCACTTCTGCTGGACCACGTCCAGCCGGGTTTGCCCCTGTTGCTTCAAAGCTCTGTTTGCACTGGGCTGGCTGTTTCTCTTTTGGACTTCTTGCGCCTGGGCTTTTTCATGCCCACCCGATCCCACACCCGCACGGGCCTTGCGGCTTTGCTCCTGGGCCTGGCGCGCTGCGGTTTCATCTTCTCGCCGTCGGCCGCCAGTTTTGCCATCATGGGCCCGTTGTTGTCCCTGCGCTCCTTGGCGCGTTCGGGCGCTTCCATTCTGGCTCCGGATTTCAGTCATCTTGGCCCCACGGTGCCCTTGCGTAGCTCCGCACAACCTGCGCCTTCCTTCTCGGCGCCGGGCGTGACGCGCATGGGATTTTTGGTGCTTATTCCGGACTTTGCAGCTATTGGCTCGTCCCCGCCCCTGAGGAGCCTTGCACAAATAGGCCTGGCCGTGCCTGCGCTGGACCTTCTGCATTTAGACCTTGTTCCATTGGCGCGAGCTCCCGCACGCTGCGGCTTGTTTCTGTTTCTCTTTGGCATGAGCCGCATGGGCCTTGTGTCCTTGCCATCAGTGACTGACGGCGTTTACCCAGATCCCTTGTCGTCAGTGCAAAGCATGGCCCGCCTGGCACCGGCAGCTTTTGCCTTGGACTTCCTCCGCTCGGGCTCCACTTTGTCCACGAGGAGCTATGCCTGCTTTGGGTTCTCGGCACCCGCCTTCGGCCTGTCCTGCTTTGGCCCCGTCTCCTCGATGCCTATCGTGGACACCGTGACCTTTGGATCCTCCACGTTTCTGCGCAGCTCCGCCCGCATGGGGCTGGCTGCCTCGGCCATCGATTGCACCCACTTGGGGGTCTTCTTGCCTCCTCGCAGCTCCGCATGCACGGGCTTCGCTATGTCGGCACCGGATCTTCTGCACATGGAGCCCCCTCCTTCTCCGCGGGACTTCACGCAGCTGGGTCCTACAGTACCAGCCTCTGGCTGCACACGCTCGGGCTTTGTGTCCTCGCTGCCTGTCACCGACGCCACCCACCTGGGGTCCTTGCTTTTGACGAGGAGCCGCGTGCGTCTGGGGCTTGCCATGCCGGCCCTGGACTTCTTGCACCTCGGCAGCTTGTTGCCGGCGCGGTCCTTCGGCCAAGCGGGTTCCGGACTCAGCCTCTCCGGTGCCTCAAGGCTGGGTTTGCCCTTGCCGCCTTCGGACCTCACAGTACTTGGGCCCTTGCTGCCTCTGCGGTCTCCTGCGCGCATTGAGCTGATGGTTCCGTCCTTTGACTGCGCTCATGTTGGATTTGCGCCCCCCTCGCAATCCCTGGCGAGGCTTGGCAGTGCGGCACTGGTCTGTGGCGGCACTTGTTTGGATGCTCCACCGTCGGCCCTGGACCATAGCCACTTGGGGCTGTCGATGTCCATCAGGTCCTTTGCTTGGCTGGGCTTCGTGCCTTTCGCCTTGGACTACTTGCACACGGGCTCTTTGATGCCGACTCGATCACTCGTGCAGGCCGGCTTGTCCTTCCTGGTTTGCGGCATGGCATGCCTTGGCTTTAGCCTCTCTGCCCTGGACCTCTTGCACCTTGGCAGCTCCTTGTTGGCAAGGTCTTCTGCCCGCTGTGGCCCTGCCACGTTTGCTCTGGACTTCCTGCATCCCGGCTCCTCAGTGCCCATGCAAAGTCTCGTGCGCGCCGGGCCCAGGCCACCTATCTTTGGCATGAGCCGCTCTGGCTCTCTCTTCAATCTCTCGGTCATGGACTACGTGTTCCTCGGCCCTTCGTCGTCGGCGCGCTCCCTCGTTTGCATGGGTTCTGTGCCGTTTATTCTGGACCACCTGCGATTGGGCCCGTCAATCCCTCCCCGCACTTCCGCATGCCTGGGGTTGTTGCTTTTGCCCTGCAGCAGCGCTCGCCCAGACCTGCCCCTGTTGATTCCGGACCACGTGCAGACGGATGTGCCTGCGTTCTTACGAGGCACCGCTAGGGTCGGCTCGGCAGCGCCTGCCCTGGACTTTTTGCACCTGGACTTTACGTTGCTTTCGCACCACTCCTCACGAACGGGTTTGTCACCTCCACTGCTGGGCGTGTCGTGTACGGGCCTGCCGATGCCGCCGCTGGACTGTGTGCATCTGGGCTCCAGCCCGCTTTTGAGGAGCCTCGCAAGGCCGGACGTCTCCGTGCCAACCCTGGACCCTTTGATCCTTGGCCCTACCATGCCCCTACGAAGCGCTTCCTGCTCTGGCTCGCCTGCCTCGGCCTCCGGCTTGGCGCGGCCGGGATTTGTGTCCTTGCTGTCGGCCATCGAATGCGGACACCTGGGCAGCCTGATGCCTGTACGATCCATGGCGCGCACAGGCCCGGCGCTGTTGGCTTTGGACTTTTTGCGGCTTGGGCTCCCTTCGCCGGTGCGCAGCCATGCTCAAGTTGATGCAGTGTTTCTGGCCTTCGGCGTCTGTTGCCCTGGCCCAACTCTTTCCGTGCTTGACCATACCACCTCTGGCTTGCCGTTGTTGATGCGGTCTCATGCTCACCTGGGCTCTCCGCTGTTGACCCCTGACTTCCTGACACTTGGCCTTTCCCCGTTGCTCCAAACTTTCTGCCACGCCGGGCCACCTTTGTCGGTCTTCGGCAAGTTCAGCTCCGGCCCAAGCAGCATCTCGATCATGGGCTACGTGCATTTTGGGCCTCCGCCTTCGCCCCGCAGCCTTGCGTGCTTCGGCCCAGCAGCGCCTGCCTTGGACTTCTTGCATCCCGGGCCTTTTGCGCCCACCCGCAGCCACACCCGCCCCAGCTCCGCTTTGTCCACTGCAGGTAAGCTGCGCGTTGGCCTCAGCTCATTGGTGCTGGACTTTGTGCAGCTCGCCTCGCCGCTTTTGCTGCGCTCCATGTGCCGCCTGGGTTTGGTCATTCCCGTCCTGGACCTTTTGCGCCTGGGACTGCTGATGTTTGTGCACAGCACGGCGCGCACCGGGCCCTCCTCCTTGTTGTTGGGGGCGTGCCGCTCGGGCTTCTCGACGTCCTCGCTGGACTCTGTGCATCTCGAGTCTTTGATGCCGCCCCGCTCTTCTGCTCGGTTAGGCTTGGGAGCATCTGTGGCGAATCTTGCCCGCCTTGGCCTAACCTCGCCTTTGCGGTCACCCGGTCACATGGGGTTCCACACGTTTGTCCTGGGCATGGCTTGGCCCGGCTCCTTGCTTTCGGCCTCGGACGTGGCAGAACCGGGCTCCTCGGTCCCTTTGCGGTCTCCCGCCCGGTTTGGAAGCGCAATTCCAGTCCTCGATTTCGCTCAATTGGGCTTTGCGCCTTTTCCCAGGAGCATGGGTCGCCTCAGTTTGTCGTTGCTGGTGTGTGGCAAGCTTCAGCTGGGGATTTTGTCGCCCACCCTGGACTTCGTACACGCAGGACTCCCGGTGCTCACCCGCAGCATGTCTCGGTTAGGCTCTTTGGCATCAGCCCTGCAGCTTGCGAAGGCCGGACCCTTTTTGCCTTTGCGTTCTTCCGGCCACCCGGGTGTTGCGATGTTTTTGTTCCAGCTGGCACGGCCTGATGCCTTGATTCCAGTGTTGGGCCATTCCAGTCTGGGCTTCTCCTTGTCTTCGCGAAGCCACGGGCAACTGGGCCTTTCAGCGTCGGCGCCGGACTTCCTTGAACCTGGCAGCCCCCCATCTCTGCGGCAACACGCGCGCACCTCTTCGGCGTTCCCGGTGATGGGAATGCTGCGCGTGGGCCTTTTGATGCTGCCCCTGGACTGCGTTCTTTTCGGATTTCCGTCGCTGCTCCACAACCCCTGCCGCTCGGGGCCGGCAGCTCTGGTCCCTGATCATGCGCATGCTGAGCCAAGCCTGCCTGCCAGGAGCTATGCGCGCCCCGGACTAGCGGCGCCCACTCTGGACTTCCTCCATTTGGGCCTGCCGATTTTGCCCAGGTCCCTCAGCCGCATGGGCCCATGTCTTTCTGCCCTGGACCTCACCCAATGCGACTCCTCAACCTCGGCGCAAAACCACGTGCGCACTGGCTTTTTGCCGGCCCTCCTTGGCATGATCCGCTTGGGGTCTGTGTCCCCGCCGCCGGTCGTGGATACGGTGTCGCTGGGCTCGGCCATTTCGGCACACAGCCTCGCGCGCTGCGGGCCGGCCGTGCCTGTGCTGGACCTTGCCAGTTTCGGCTTTGCGTTGCCCTTGCGAGGCATGGCGCGCCTGGGATTGACTGCGTCGGTCTCAAACTGCGCCCATTCCGAACTGACCTTGTCACCGCGGAATTCCGCTCGACTGGCCTCACCGGCGCCTGCCATCGGCGTGGCAAGGCCGGACCTGCCGGCACCGCCTGCGGATTGCTCGCACTCGGGCTCGTCGTTGCCATTGCGATCGCCTGCCTGGGTTGGCCCCCCGACCCCGATCCCGGACCTCAGCTTTGTGGGACCCACTTCACTTGCGAGAAGCTATGGCCGCTTTGGCTCGGCGGCATTTGTGCCTGGCCTGGCCTGGTTGGGGTTGGTGTCCTCACTGTCGGCAGTAGACTTTGTGACCTTGGGCCTCCCCACGTTTATTCGCAGCTCCGCTGCTCCTGGCCCGGTGCTGTCCGCCCTGAACTACGCCACCCTGGGGTCGCTGACACCCACACGCAGCTCTACATGTCTTGGGTCACCTGTTTCAGTGCCTAACCATGCCAGACCTGGGCCCCCGACCTCTTTGCGGCAGCACTCCCACCTTGGCAGCACACCCTCCGTTGCCGGCGGTTCGCGCGCGGGTGCCATATCGCTGGCTCCAGACTATGCGCTCTTTGGCCCCTTGGCGCCCCTCAGGAGTTCTGCGCGCTTGGAAGCGGTGATGCCTGTGCCAAGCCGTGTGCATGCGGCCTTGCCCTTGTCTTTGCGGCAACCCCTTTGCGCAGAAGCGCCCCTGTTCGTCTTCGGCTTAAGCCGGCCTGGGCCACTGTCCTCTCTCCCAGTCATCTCCACTGCGCATCTCGGCTCCTTGTTGCCGGTGCACTCCCTCAGCCGACCAGAGCCCGCTCTTCCTGCCCCAGACTTCTTAGGCCTGGGTTCAAGCACGTCTCTCAAGAGCCTTTCCCACCCTGGGTCCTTTGTGCCCCTGTTCGGATTAACGCGCACGGGGTCTGTGTCCACGCCGCCTGCCGTTGATTTCACCGCACTGGGCCCCTCCTCATTGGCCAGATCTTTTGGCTGCGCTGGGTTGCCCTTCCCAGCGCTAGACCATTCAACTGGAGGTTCAGCTCTCCCGTTGAGAAAGTTCGCGTGTTTGGGCAGCACCTTGCCAGCGTTGGGCAGGGGGCAGTTGGGCTTCAGCCTTCCAGCCATAGACTTCGCGAGCTGCGGACCTTTGCCGTCCATCCGGTCCCTCTCACACCCCGGCTCCTGTGTGTCTGCCTTGGGCCTCGCGCAGGTTGACCCTTTGTCGTCCCTGCAAGACATGACGCGCTGCGGCTTGCCCGCATCCACCTTTGGCCTCGCCTGCCCCGGCTCCGTCTTCTCTCTGCCCGTGGCGGACGTGTCAACTATGGGACCTTTGCTGTTGGCGCGCAGCCGTGCCAGGATTGGCCCCGCACCGCCGGTCCTGAGCTTTGCGCACCTTGGCGCTTCGGTGTTGCCACACTCCCTCGCACGCCTGGGCCCAGTGGCGCTTGCCTCTGACCACTTGCACCCAGGCTCCCCCATGCTCTTGCGCAATCCCTTCCACAGTGGCTTGCTCCTGCCCTCACCTGCAAACGCGCGCTTGGAGTCTGCCCTGCTTGCGCTAAGCCTCTGCCAAACTGGCCCTTCGTTATTGACGCAAGCATCCGCTAGGCCGGGCACCCCAACGTCAGCATCAGGCTTCGAGCAATTAGGTCTCTTGCTGCTGCCCCGCAACCTCGCGCACTCTGGCTCTTCGTTGCCTGTGGCGGGCGGCTTCCGCTTCGGCAGCATGTCCTCGCTGCCAGTGGCAGATTTCATCCACCCCGGCTCAGCTTTGCCTCCGCAAAGCCCTGCCCGCCCAGGAGCAAGTTTGCCTGTGGCGGGCTTTGCCAAGATCGGCTCCTCCATGCCCTTGCGATGTCATGCCCGGCCTGGCTCCAGCCTGCCGGCCTTTGGCCTGGCGCGAGCTGGCTTCGTTTCCCCTCTCTCGGTGGCCGACACCACCAGGCCCGGACCCTCGCCTTTGCCCCAAAGCTCCGCACACGTTGGGTCCGCAACTCCCGCGCTTGACCATGCAGCTGCGGAACCAACTGTGCCGTTGCGCTGCTACACACATCTTGGTCCAGCGCTCCCTGCGCCGGCCGGCACCAGATCAGAGGCTTTGATGCCGGTGGCAGATCTCGCCAATTCGGGCCTGCTGACTCCGCCCCGCAGTTCCGGATGCTTGGGCGCGTCTACGTCAGTTCTCGCCTTAACCCACTCTGAGCCATCTCTGTCACCCCGCAGCTCCAGCTGCCTGGGGCCTGTGGCATCTGCCTTGGGCTTGAGCCGTACGGGCAGCGTGTCCGCGATGCCGGTCGCCGATTGCGTGCACTTGGGCCCCACTTCGCTCTCAAGGAGCCCTGGGCAATCAGGGTCCACAGCCTCCGCCTCGGCCGCGATGCGATCGGGCTCATCGCTGCTGCCTCGCAGCTTCGGGCGCTTGGACGTTTTCGCGCCAGCCACGGGTCTGGCCAGGTCAGGCTTTGTATCCTCACTGCCAGCGGTGGATCTGTCGAAACTTGGCCTTGCCTTGTTCTCGCGCAGCTTCGCGCGCATGGGCCCTGCTGCTTTGGTGCCGAACAGCGCGCACATCGGTTCCACGCCCTTAGTCCGGTCCTCTACTCACACGGACCCGTCCGTTTTACTTCTTAGCGCCGCGAGCGTTGGCTTTGCTCTGCCCACGCGCAGCTTCGCCCGATGTGGGTTTTTGCTGCTGCCCTTTGGCTGCGCACGCCTTGGCTTTGTCTTCTCGCCCTTTGTGGCTGATACAGCTGCCACGGGACCACCGACGCTGCTGAGGACGGGAGAGATGAACTGCCTGAATCATCACTCTCCAACCTGTTTTTTTCCGGAGTCTAGTGCCTCTAAAGCATGAAAGCTAAGTTCTATATGAGGTTAGCAAGACATGGGCCTCATGCTCAAGCCGCTGCTTTTCTTGGGAGGGAGGACCTTACCCAAAAGCCCAAATTCTTTGGTGCAAACCGCAAGATGGTATTTGTGGCTTCGCATATCTCGAGCGAGCGGAATCAAGGTGTCGTTTGGGAACATGGATATCAAACCTAAACCAGCGGAATTCCAGGCTGATAGGTAAAGGAGATTAAGAAGAGAGCATCCCAAAGTTCGGTCCTGAAAAACGCCTCCCCCACCCCACACCCCCGGAACAAAAAGGGATCGTCAACCAAAGACAAGGAGACCATTTCAAGCTCATCGGAAGATCCCGTGCCTTCAAACCTTGATGGCTCCCAGCCATCTCCTTAGCTTTCTAGCTTTTTAGTGTTTCGTGGGGGATTTCCATTCAACCCACTAAGAGTTACTCACTGGGGAATTTGAGGACAGAGACCTGGGGGGAGGTCCTCTTCGTTTCTTCCGGCCAGGAGCCCCGCGCGCGCTGAGTCGGCTTTGCCGGCCATGAGCCTCGGAGCTTCGGGGCCCTCGGCGCCTCTGCATAGCTCCGCGCGGCTGGGGGCTGCGACGTCGGCGGTGGGGCCGGGGGCCCCGGAGAGACGAGGTCCCGCCCTTTCTCACCCGTTTCTGTTTTGGGGGGGGGTTAGGGAGGGTTTTGGAGGGTTTTGGAGGGGGGGGGAGGGTGGGGGGAGGGTGGGGGGAGGGTTTTGGAACCCTACTAAAGTGGACAACAGAAAAAAGTTGGGTACCCTTATCCCAAGCTCTCTGGAGGACCTAGGAGATCTCTGAGCCCGGTGTCCCGTTTTGAAAGGTAGTTTGAAACTCCCCTTCCCCTTCCCCCTACATGGGCCCCAAACAAATCTGGGCATGTTTTGTTTTACTCTTTGACCTTGTTTAATTGTGGTTGTGGAAGGCTTACGCCTTGGAAACCGCTCCTGAAAGCGGTTTGAGGATAAAATCCCCAACAAAATTAAATAGATAACATTCCCACCAAAAAGGAGTTTCTGTTTGGTTGTTTTTGCTAAATCCAACTCTCAACACATGTACTCATTTGGCCCCCTAGCCCCCTAGCTTGTGAGAAAGTTGGGTCGGCCCCCCTTCTTCCCAAACGAACAACAGCCAGGCATCCTCGCAATACTGCTTTCCCCACGTCCAAAAATCCCAACTGTCCCAGAAGCAGTGGTGGGGTGCTGGAGAGAAGCACAGATGTCTTGTTTTAATCTTAGTTTGCGTAGAAATAGAAAGGGTTCCACTTGTCTGGCTTGCTTTCATAAACCATTTGCCAGGAAAGCCCGTCTATTTTCCCACATCCCCAAGATCCTAAATACGAGGGCCTTGACCCCCCAAGGCCTCAAACAAATTGAGGTCTTGGGCTCTTAGAGAATCGAATTGGACAAACCCATCTATTCTTCCCCCGCCCACGGGCTTTTTTTTCTCCTTTTTTTTTATCTTGCCTTTTTTAGGCCCGTTTTTGTGTTTCCACCGATGGCGCCCCCCGCCGGCGCGCGCGTTTTGTTTGGGTTTTTCTCAGGCCCACGCACCTTGCCCCCGCGCCGTTTCTGAAGAGTTCTGCCCGGCCGGGACCTGCGGCGCCGCTCTTTGGCTGCCGGGGGCCTCAGCTCCAAGGACCCAGCCATGTTTTTTTGTTTCTTTTCTTTTTTTGTTTCTCCGTTTCCCCCCCCCCCTGTTTTTTTTTGATAGGGTGTCATGTTAGACCCCCCACTGCTTCTTTTTTTGGGTATCATGTTAACCGCCCCCCAACTACCCACGTTCTGCGCTTCTTGCTTTTGTGGGGGTATGCACGGTTTTTGTTCTTGTTTTTGTCTTTTTGTTTTTGTAGGTTAGTTATCGTGCCAACCCCCGGCTAGAGGAAGTGTACCTAGCATTGGGAAGCCAGATCAGTTCACAATGGGCCCCTAAACAGAGTTGGTATTTGGATTGCTTGACCCCGAAATTGGGCCCAGGTATTTGTGGCTAGGCGGGAGGCTTCTTTTCCAGGGAGTTCTTCGCAAGGCCCAAAGAAAAAGGGGCAGGGTTGAGACACGGCCAAACGAGCTAGACACCTTCAACTTTTTTGGTGGAGTGCAAAGCTTCTCCAAAGGGGAAAAGGACATGCCCACAGTTCGAGGTGAAAGTCGAGGGACCGAACATATTGGGGCCGAGCGCTTTGCCCATCCAATCATGGTGTTTATGCATCCGAATTCCGAGCCCATTTGTTAGAGCTCATGTGGGTTCGAAGCAGGGGACTGTCAAAGCCTCAGGCGCTAGAGCTATTGGGCTAGATCTTTGGACTTTAACAACTTTTGGGGAAATCAAGGGGTTTTCCACTAAACCCACAAAAGGTCAGCTTTTTGCAGAGGGGTCGGCAGCAACCAGGACGTGGGCACCACAAACGGCCACCCCTTCTTGGACCATCATTTTAGAGGTAAGATACGACTGTGGTGTGAGTTGAGGGCAGACGCTTCTCGTCCGAAAGCCCAGCCCCTCCATTCTTTTTGGAGGTAAACAAGTTTCAAGTTTCCCGTAAGCCAAAGGAAACTGGATCGAAGGGCAACACACACAGACACAGATTCTGGGAGCGCTGGTCGCGGTTAAGCTCAGGCGCCCGCCTTGGGTCGGTCTCCTCGCCTTTGGTGGTGGATGCCGCGGTTCTGGGCTTGTCGCTGTTTGCGCGGAGCTTTGCCGGGAAGCCAAGAAGAGAGCGGGCATAGGCGGCATAGGTGTCCTTTTTGGTTGGTGAGGTGAACATAGATGGCCCTGGTAGATGATTGAACCATCAACCCAGGAATCGCCATCCATTTTCAACCTAAAAACAGGACACCAGGGTAGCGGCTAGCGGGCAAAGAGTCAAAACAAGCCTCAGGATATTTGACGCCTCTTTCCTTTTTAGAAAGAAACTCTTTTTGCTTTGGACGGTTGGTGCAGGCCTCTGAATGAGGGGCCGACTTGATTAGCCCTTTCTTGGGTTTTTGTTGCCAAGTCAGCAAGTGGTTTGTCAACTAGGTTAGGATCCTTGTAATCCCTCACTGCCCATGTCGACTTCAAGCTTTCTGGGAAGAGAAAGCAAATCCTCTGGACCCCAAGTTCAAGGTCTCAAGTTGCACTCCGTGTTCGGGCCATGGGTACCTCCCAAGCAACGGGTAATGGGTTCAGAGCCAGGGGAGCCGTGGCGAACGAAAAAGCAACGAGTGGCCAGAAGGGGCTGTAAAGACAATTGTAGGACCATGACCTTCACCCCTCATTTTATTGGGACCATGACCTTAGTGACTCTTTGGGACAGGAATACTCCGGGGCCCTCCCAATTTGCCTCTTCTGTTTGTTGCTTCACAGAGAGCGGTAGTGGCATTGTGTCGATCAACCCAAATAAACGGAGCTCATGGCTCCTGCGGGTTATATGGCTTATCATCGTCTTAAGTGAACCACCCCTTCGGGCTAAATTATGTGGTGGATAGAGGGTGTCGGGGTTCCCTCAAAACGCACACACACACACACACACACACACACACACACACACACACACACACACACACACACACACACACACACACACACACACACACACACACACACACACACACACACACACACACACACACAACACACACACACACACACACACACACACACACACACACACACACACACACACACACACACACACACACACACACACACACACACACACACACACACACACACACACACACACACACACACACACACACACACACACACACACACACACACACACACACACACACACACACACACACACACACACACACACACACACACACACACACACACACACACACACACACACACACACACAAACATACCACAAAACACAAACACACACAAAAACACAAAAACACAAAAACACAAAAACACAAAAACACAAAAAACACACAAAAACACAAAAACACAAAAACACCACAAAAACACAAAAACACAAAAACACAACACAAAAACACAAAAACACAAAAACACAAAAACACAAAAACACAAAAACACAAAAACACAAAAAAAACACAAGAAACACAAAAACACAAAAACACAAAACACAAAAACACAAACACAAAAACACAAAACACAAAAACACAAACACAAAAACACAAAAACACAAAAACACAAAAACACAAAACAAAAACACAAAAACACAAAAACACAAAAACACAAAAACACAAAAAACACAAACACAAAAACACAAAAACACAAAAACACACAAAAACACAAAACACAAAAACACAAAAACACACACAAAAACACAAAAACACACACACACAAACACACACAAAAACACAAAAACACAAAACACACAAAAACACAAAAACACAAAAACACAAAACACACAAAAACACAAAAACACACAAAAACACAAAAACACAAAAACACAAAAACACAAAAACACAAAAACACAAAAACACACACACAAAACACTACACAAAAACACAAAAACACAAAAACACAAAAACACAAAAACACAAAACACAAAAACACAAAAACACAAAAACACAAAACACAAAAACACAAAAACACAAAAACACAAAAACACAAAAACACAAAAACACAAAAACATAAAACACAAAAAAAACAAAAACAAAAACCAAAAAAAAACACAAAAACGCAAAAACCAAAAACACAAACCAAAAACACAAACACACAAACAACAAACCACAAAACATGAAACACCAGACACACACCAAACGCAAAACACACAAACGCACAAACCACAAACGCAAAACCGCAAGACAGACAAACCACAAGACACAAAACCACAAACACCAGACACACAAACCACAGACACACAGACACGCAGAACCACAAACACACAAACACAAAACACACAAACACACAAACACACAAACGCACAAACACCAACCGCACAGACGCACCAAACCAAGACACAAGACACACAAACACACAAACACACAAGACGCACAAACACACAGACGCACAGACACAAGACACACAAACGCACAAACACACAAACACACAAACGCGCAGACCACAAACACACAAACACACAAACACACAAACACACAAAGACACAAACACGCAAACACACAAACACACAAACACATCAAACACACAAACGCACAAACACACAAACACACAAACACACAAACACCAAACACACAAACACGCAAACACACAAACCACAGACCACAAACACACAAACACACAGACCACAAACACACAAACCACAAACTACACAAACGCACAGACCTCAAACGCACAAACACACAAACACCAAACGCACAAACGCACAAACACACAAACACACAAACATAAACACACAAACACACAAACCATAAACACACAAACACACAAACACCAAACACACAAACACACAAACACACAAACCACACAAACACACAAACCACAAACACACAAACACACAAACACACAAACACCAAACACACAAACCACAAACACAAAACACACGCACAAACACACAAACACACAAACCACAAACCACAAACACACAGAACACACAAACGCACAAACACACAAACACACAAACACACAAACACACAAACACAAACACAAACACAAACACAAACACAAACACAAACACAAACACAAACACAAACACAAACACAAACACAAACACAAACACAAACACAAACACAAACACAAACACAAACACAAACACAAACACAAACACAAACACAAACACAAACACAAACACAAACACAAACACAAACACAAACACAAACACAAACACAAACACAAACACAAACACAAACACAAACACAAACACAAACACAAACACAAACACAAACACAAACACAAACACAAACACAAACACAAACACAAACACAAACACACACACACACACACACACACACACACACACACACACACACACACACACACACACACACACACACACACACACACACACACACACACACACACACACACACACACACACACACACACACACACACACACACCCACCCACACCCACCCACACACACACACACACACACACACACACACACACACACCACACACCCACCCACCCACCCACCCACCCACCCACCCACCCACCCACCCACCCACCCACCCACACACACACACACACACACACACACACACACACACATGGCTGTGGCTCAAAAACATGTGCCAAAATGGCACCCTTGGCAAATGGAACCAAAGACTAAATCCTGCGGTTTGCCCTAGCTCTTTAATTTTGACCCACAGCCACATAGACGCACCTAGACCAGCCCGCAGGTTGTTTTTTACTGGTCCGCTCCGAGGCGCGCTCCGGCCTGGCAGTGGCCGGGCTCGCCCAGATGCGGCAGATTGGGCTCTGGAAGTCTTGGGACATGGGAATCAGTTTCAGAAGAGTCAGGATTTCGCTCGGAGGTGATTTCGCTGGGTTGTTTTTTGCCAAGTACTGAGTCCCAGGCGGAAGGGGCTGAGTCTTCTTCCAGGAGGTAACCAGGTTCAACAGTACCCCACTCTCTCATTGCAATTTGGGGCCCTTGCCGTACCCTCCCTCCAAGAATCCTGGACGCTGGTGCTTTGGAAGACTGTGTCACATGTTCCTTTTGGGGTTTGGCACCCTGTCCACTTCCATGAAACGAAGGTATCCCACGCCGCAGATGCTGTAAGAAGTTGAACCCCAGCGTGGGAAGGGGAAGGTAGTCATGGACACCAGGCGCCAGGTACCTTCGCCTCAAACGGAGCCACACAGGTGCTGTTTCCCAGTGCTGGGCAACCTGCCCCCATTTTTTCAACTTTGTTTCCGCCGGAACAAGGATCCTTACTTCCAACCAACAAAAAGCTTCCCAAAGCTATTACAAAAGCTTTCAGAGTTTGGTCACAAGTGAGACTGGATTCCCTACAGGATTGCTCACGCAACTAATTTGTCAGATTGAGCATTCACCCTGAAGAGCAACTTTGGACGGACAATTCCTAGATGTCTCCAACCCTTCTGCAACCCGGTTGCACAACATTTAAACAAGGGTTTTGCTTTTGCGGGACCTTGATCTTACAAATCGTGATGGGTTCGCGAGCTAAAGCTGGGACAGGTTTCCTCAGCCATTCTTTTCCAGCAACGCAGACCATGTTTTCGCGAGCCGCAGCGTACGCCAAACTGAGTCCGTGTTCGACTTCTTGCGCTCGGGCTTTCCACTGCAAGTGCCTCAGTGCGTGACACGCCGTTCACCAGCCATTTGTCCTTAGTTGCAAGGTTTTGGGTTAACCCAAAGAACTTGGCTTGTTGGTGCTCAGGGAATGAGAAATGGCCATGACCCCTAGAGCAACCATGCATCCCAGATGGTTTTTCCTTGATTCTGCGGACTCCGCGGCTTCGTTCCCTCATTCTGGTGAGCAGCAGCAAGTTTGACGCCCCCATCCTTTTTGACACTTGGGGTGAAGTCCATTGGATACCGTGAGGCCGACTAGGATGTTTGGTGGCCGAAGTGGCCGAAACCTCTGCGACAAGGGAAACTCCCCTTTCACCGTGATGAAGTAGTCATGGTTGAACATTTTCAACCATGTTTGTGGATCGGGTTGCGAAGCAGAAGCTATGCGTGCTCAGGTGTCAGCATGACCTTTCTTTGATTTTTCGTTGCCAATAGAAAGACGCTCCGACCCCTTGCTTTGTCGGAAGAGGGAGCCCTCAAAACAGTAGGCTTCCCTTGTATTCAATTTGCCGGAAAAAAGGAGCCCCTCGAAACAGACGCTCCATGTGACGTATGTATCACGGCCACCGATATCCACCTCAACCCTCGGGGATTCTTCTCCGATTTTTTTTTCCCCAACACCTCGGCCCCATGAGGGGCTTCACGGGCGGAGATGGAGATCAGCCTGGGTTTGGGTGCTGAAACAGACCCAAGTGGGAAGCAAAGGTGGTTGAAACAGGGCTTTAAAACATCTTGTTTGGTAGCTAAGTTCGCCCATGTTGATTCCTGACTTGCAGATGTCCGGATCCCTGGTTTCTTGAAATCCGGCAAACAAATGCATGCTGCCGGCTGGCCGAAGTCAACCCTCAGCTTGGTTGCGCACCCTTGTCCTTTTCAGACCTTGGTCAGGGAATGACCCAGGGGGGTTGGGAATGAACCGGAACATTTTGAGCTGAGAACAAGCAACAAACTTCCTGATACGAGCTTCAAACCCCCGGCTTCTTCGGCGGCTTCTCCCTTGCTTTTTTGGAACCCCGTTGGGGTTCCATCCTAAGTTACGCTTTTTTTTTGTAAATCCCAAGATGATATCCCATAACTGCATCCCATGACTGCATCTGTTTTTCCTGGGCGGTCCAATCAAAAGTACCCCGGACCTCCATGTCCCTTTGTTTGGCCGCTGATTTGGCCCCGCGGGTCACCCCCAAAACCTCGGCATGTCGCTCAGGTCCTTGCAACACTGTGCGCGAACCGGCTCCTCCCCTTCAGCATCTGGCGCACGCCTCAGGGTCGGAATGGCATTCGAAGGTGTCCAGGGAACTGCAGCTGCAGGGAGAGCTGAGATCCAATTTGTTGACCCCATACTGTGGATGGACGAAATCCATTACGCACCTAAGACACCGTGGGAAACCATGATTTGTTGGTATTTACAGGGAAATCGAATCCTTCCAGGGTTTCTTTGGTGGTGTGAAAAGGATTTCGTCCATCCACAGATGAATCAAGCCCGGTTGATTAGGGGGTGGCCCCCCTCCCATAGCGATGATTCCCCACTAAACTCAGGGACACCCCCTATGTATAAGCTGGGATTGATGAAAATATGTCAACATTACTGGACTCGGGAACCCTGGAGAGGAACCACTAGACAATTCCCATCCGGCAGCCCCCAACGACCTCCGTTTTTTTCTTCCAACTCCGCAAGTGTCCAAGAAGGAGCCGTGGCTGGATCTCGGGGCTTTCATGAAACAAAACCATATCGCTCGAAACTCCTTTCTGCAGACAACCTTTTACTCTCTCTCTCTCTCTCTCTAATTTCAGGGGTTCAAATATGGCTTTGGCTCAAACAAAAATAGGCCAACATGGCGCCTTTGTACATGGCTGAAAAGCAGTAGTTTTTGACCACGCCGTTAGGCTCTTCTGGGGAAACTATTTCAAAAGGGGTCAAACAGGTTCACTAGGGCGGCTCAAACACGGCGGCTCGGCTCAAGTGCGGACATGGCTTTCATGCATCACTGCATCCCTTGGCTACGAGTTTCTTACAGAAAAGTGGTTGTACCCCAAACTGAGCAAAGGCCACCAAACCTGCCAGTCTTTGCTTCTTTGTGGGAGCTATAAATGTGTCAACCTGAACGACGGAAGCGGAAGACTAAGTCAGGGGTCAAACTCGTGACCAGCGAGCGCGCAAATCAACACCTAGATGCCGCAACTAATATGATGGGCAACATACTGTCACTTCTGGCACCAGTTGGTGAGGGTTTCATCCATCCCAATGGCGTTTTGCGGCACCTTTGACCACCTTTGAGCCGCCTGGGCCGGCCGTTTTTGGGCCACCCTTTCCTCCGCATGGCTCCAAAATGGGTTCACAATCCCATGGCCCAACCGTTTGACCCCGCGTTTCCGCAGATGGCCTAGAAAAAAGAAACAAAAGAGCGCGAGTTTTGGTCCAACCCAAGTCATAGGGTCAGCAGGCCTAGAGTGGTTCCCTAGATGTATCACACCCGGTGCGCGAGGCCACTCCCGCTGCGGTCTAACCCCGTTGGCTTCGGACCACGCCATGCCGGGGCCGGCGACCTTGGCCAGGAGTGCTCCGAAAGCGCTGGGACCAAAACCCACCTTTCAGATATTTTAGTGAGCCTTACGGCCCATTTTCCTGGAGGCTTCCTTGGTTTCCATAGGGGGTGTGAGACTGTTTTTTTTGGGGGGGTTCCTTAGGGGTTGTGAGACTGGGGGGAGCACTGCGGATCTCTGTTATTTGTTTGGGGACCACGCCCGTGACAGGGCTTCTGAGCCCCAAGTTAGCCTGAGGGCATTTCAACGCCATGGAAAGCAGACCAGGGATTCCATATCTCCAATGTCTAGTATGTAACCAAATTTCAACCCGTTGACACATGATTGGTTGTTCCTCAATGATTGGTTGGTACTCAATGATTGGCTGGTGCTCAATGACTGGCTGGTCCTCAATAGTTGGTCGGTGCTAAATGATTGGTTGGTCGGTCCTCTACAGTGGTTGGTCCTCTGAAGCGGTTGGTCCTGGGTTAAGTCCTCAACCTCGATGTTTGCTTCGTTCTTTTTTTGGGCGGGCTGGTGGTTCGTGCTCTCTCCATTGAAGGGCTGGGATGGGAATGCCTGAAAGGATGTGACTTGAGCGCCCAGGTTTTGTTTGTGCACTATCTCTCAGTCTGCGAGAACCCTGAAACCCGTACGGTCAAACAGGCATGGGCATGGGATTTTGGTGAGTAAACTTCATTTCATGACAATTCAACGCATGTTATCCCCTCAATTTACCATAGTAGATAATCGTGCATATTGACTGTTGCTCATTTCTCAGCCCCATCAACCTTGACGCATTCAGCAGTTCTTGCTGGACCAAGTTCGTCCACTCCCCCCCCCCTCCTTCCGCGTCAGGAGCTCTACGTGCTTTGACTTTGCGGCCTCAGCGTCTAGTTCTGCCGGCTTGGGCTCCTCCCTGTCTCTCCGCAGCTTTTGCCATCTGGGCCTCTTGGTTTTGACTCTGGGCTTGGTGCAGTTGGGAAGCGTCTTCACACTTTCGGTCATGGAGTCTCTGCACATGGGCTTTCCGACGTTTCCCCGCAGCTCTGGGCGCTTGGGGTTTTCACTTTCGGCGCTGGACGCCGGCTGCCTGGGGTCTTCGCCTCTTCTGCGCAGCCTGGCGCGCTCGGAGCCGTCTGCCTCCGCGTCCGGCTGCGCGCGCTTGGGCTTGGTGTCCTCGCTGCCGGTGGCGAGCAGCGCTCTGTCGGGTTCCGCGGCCTTGATCCGATCGCTCGCCCAAGTGGGCGCCGCACCCTTGGCTTCCGATGTGGCGCGCCTGGGATCTTCGCCCTTGCCCCGCAGCCTCGCCCGGCTGGACTCTTGGCCTTCGGCCTTTGGCGTGTCCAGCTCGGGGGCGTCGGTGCCTGCTCTGGATGCCATGAATGTGGACTTGGCCTCCTCGCTACGTTCCCACGCTCGCTTGGAGCCGTTGATGCCTGCTTCGGGCTTTGCACACGCTGGGCCTGTTCTGCCGACCAGGAGTTCTGCTCGCCCAGGCTTGCCTCTGCCCGCCTTTGGCCTGTCCCGCCTTGGCATGCTCTTCGCGCTGCTTGTGGCCGATGTTACTCACTTGGACTTACCTATGTCGCTGCACAGTTTCGCTTGATCTGACAGTGCTGCGCCAATTTTGGACCACCTGCATCCGGGCTCATTCCTGTCAATGCGTGGTTGCGCTTGCCTTGGCTCCTTGGTTCCTTTGGCCGGGATTTCACGGCTGGGCTCTGTGTTCGCGATGCCAGTGGTGGACTTTGCGGCATTGGGCTCATCCGTACCCGCGCGCAGCTTTGCCCAACTCGGCTTCTCGGCGTTGTGCTTGTGCACTGCTCGCTTGGGCTTCCCGCTGCTCTTGCAACAGCTTGGCCGTGCTGGTAGCACTTTGTCCGTGCTTGGCCTGGCGCGCTTCGGGCCTTTGGTGCCTCTGGTGGACCACGCGCTGGCCGGCCCTCCGCCTTCCCTGCGGTCCTTTTCTCGGCCGAGCTCGCCGACTTCGGCATCGAGCATGGGGCGCCTGGGCTCCGCACCGTCGGCTCGAAGCCATGTGCGCGCAGAGGCGTCGGCGCCCGTTGCCGGCCTGGCGCGCCTGGGCTTCGTCTCCCCACTGCCGGTGGCAGATGCGGCATGTCTGGACTCACCGCTGCCGGCCAGGTCCTTGGTGAGAATGGGCCCTGCTCCCTTTGTCTTGGACTTCTTGAGGCTTGGCCTGATCTTGCCGGCAAGGGCTCTTGCGCGATGTGGCTTGTTTGCGCTCATTTTCGGCTGCCTGAGGTTTGGCAGCCTGTCCTCACTGCCGGTCATGGATGCTGTGACTACTGGTTCGCCCACGTCAATCCGATCCTTCGGTCGCTTGGGATTGTCATTGCCAGTGCTGGACTATTTGTCCTCGGGCTTGTCAATGCCACCCAGACAACTTGCGCACCCAGATGCCCTTATGCCCGCTTACGGCCGCATTCGTGCGGGCTTCCTGCTGCCTGTCATGGACTACACTGAGCTGGGGCCATCCCTGTTCTCACACAGCTCCGGATGCTTTGGCTTTCTGCCATTTGTCTTTGGCATGGAGCAACTGGGTTTGTTTTCGCCTTTGCGCTCCTCCGCTCGTCTGGACCCGTTCTTGACAATGTTGGGACTGTCCAGGTTGGGCTCCGTCTTCTTGCTGCCGCTGGCTGGAGCGTCTGCTTTCGGATTTCCGATGCCACCTCGCAGCTTGGCCCGAGTGGGCCTTGCAACTTCTGTCATGGACTACACAGCTGCCGACTCGTCCTTGCTCACCAGGAGCCCCAGCAGACTCGACTCCTTCGCTTTAGCATTGGACTTCGCTGGTGTGGGCCTCTTGATTTTGACCCGCAGCTATGGGCATCTGGGCTCGAGCTTGCTTCTGGCTGGCGTGGCCTGCTCAGGCCTCGCAATTTCTGCCTCGAATTCCGCGAGCTTGGGTTCTGCCGTGCTTCCACGCAGCTCTGGTTGCTTGGGCGTCTCCTCCTCGGCACTGAAGTTCGCGCAGGCCGGGCCCTTGCCGCCTCTGCGTAGCCCTGCCCGAGTCAGCCCCTCGACCTCAACGCCCGGCTTGCTGCGCGCGGGCTTGGTCTCCTTTCTGCCCTTGGCGGACGGCTCTACGCCCGGCTCGCCGACGTTTTTGCGGAGCCTCTGCCAGGCGGCGCCCGCCACGCCCATTTCGGACGCCTGCACTCTGGGCTCGTTGCCGCCGGCCCGAAGCCTCGTGAGGTCCGGACCCACGCCATCCCTCCTGGGGATGGCCAGGTCCGATTACGCCTTCTCGCTCCCCGTGCAGGACTTTGTGTTCCTGGCCTCGGCGGTGTCCGTGAGAAGCCACACGCGCCCAGGCTCCTCCACTTTGGTCTTGAACTTTGCGCATCTTGGCCCATTTTCGCCTTTGCGTGACTGCTCTCGAGTGGGCAGCCCTTTGCTGGTTTGTGGAGTGATGTGCTTGGACTTGCTGATGCCTCCCCCTGACAGCTATTGCCTGGAATCGCCGCCCTTGCTACGAAGCCTCGCACACTTGGAGGCGTTGTTGCCAGTGCTGAACCGCATGACTTTGGGCCCCTTGCCATTTTCACGGCAACACGCGCGTCTTGGCTTGAGCGTGTTTGTGATGGGCCTGTCCCGGTCAGGCAGCGTGTTCAAGCTGTCTGTGGTAGATGCAGTAGCCCTCGACTCCCTGACGCCTTTGCAAAGCTCCGCCAGGTCAAGCTCGGCAGTGCCCGTCCTCGACTTCTTGCATCCTGGCTTTTCCGTGCCCATCCGATCTTATGTATGTGCAGGTCTCTTGACGCCGATGGCTGGCTTGTCCCGCCTGGGCTTCGTCTCCTCGCTTTCGCTGGTGGAGGTGGCCACCCTGGGCCTGTCCATGCCTTTGCACAGTTCGTGCCGTGCTGACCCAGCCCCGCTCACCTCGGACTTCTCCATGTTGGGCCCCTCTCCCTTGTTGCGCGACCCCGTCCGACTAGCTGACACGACGTCCGCCATGGGCCTGGCGCGCTTCGGGTTTCTCACGCCAGCATGGGATACGGCGAGTGTGGGGCCGACTCTGTTCCTCCGCAGCTCCGCATGCTTGGGCTTGTCGGCATTTGTGTTGGACTTTTCCTCCATGGGACCGTTTCTGTCTGCGCGCAGCCACGTGCGGACTGGCGTGTCGACGTCGGCCTCTGGCGCGGCCCGGCCGGGCTTCGTGTTCTCGCTGCCGGCGGTGGATGTGTGCCACATGGGCCCTCTTTTGCCCACTAGGAGCGTGGGACAGTTGGGGTTTGTGATGTTGGCGCCTGACCTCTTGAGGCCCGACTTCAGTCCATCAATCCGTAGCGCTGCACACCTTGGCTTTGTGATGCTGCTGGCGGGCTTGGCGCGTTTGGGCCCAGTGTCCTCGACGTCTGTGACAGACAGCACTTGGCTGGGCTTTTCGGCGCCTCCGCGCAGTTCCTCGCGCGTGGGCAGCTGCATGCCCGCCTTCGCCTGCACCGACTTGGGAAGTTCGCCTTTGGTGCGGCAGCATGCGCGGTCAGGACCTGCGATGCCGGCCTTTGGGCTGGGGCGCTTCGACTTCTCGGCGTCCGTTTCGGACAGCGCCCAACCCGGCTTTTCCGCATTCCTGCGCAGCCTCCTCTGTGTTGGCCCCGCGCTCCCCATCACGAACCTGGCTCATTTGGGGCCAGCCTTATCACTGCGTAGCTCCTCCCAAGTGGAAGTCTTGCCGTCGATCTTTGGCATCGCTAGGCTGGGGCTTTTGTTCAAACTGCCAGCGCTGGATGTGTGCACTCTCGGCTCTTCACCACCTGTGCGCTCTCTCGCATGCCTTGGCTCGCCGCTGTCCACTCTGGATTCTTTGTCTCTCGGGTCCCCGACGCCTTTGCGGAATCATGCTCGCTCAGAGTTGTTTATGTTTGTTTCGAGCAGGACCTTCCCGGGTGCTCCTCCGCCTGCCGCGGATTCTGCGCAAATGGGCTCTTCGTCCTCGATCAGATCCTTTGCTCGCGCCGGGCCCCCCACCTCAGTGCCAAGGCTCGGCTTGCCGGGCTCGAGCACGCCGCCGCGCAGCCGCGCCCAAGCCGGGCCCTCGCTTCCCGCCTTCGGGCTCGCGCGCCCGGGCTCGGTGTCCTCCCTGCCAGTGCTGGACAGAAGCCACCTGGGGCCGGCGCCTTTGACGCACACCTCTGCAAGGCTGGACGTGTTGATGTTGGCCTTTGACTGTGTGAAGGTGGGACCCTTGTCATTGCTTCATAGCCATGCCCACTTGGAGTTGCCAGTGTTTGTCTCTGGCCTGACATGCATTGGCCTTGTCTTCTCTCTGTCCTTGGTGAGCTGCTGCACTATGGGTCCCCTGCTGCCAGTCCGCTCCTCCACGCGTGTGGGCTCCTCCATGCCATTGCTTGATCGCATGAGTATTGGCCTCACCACGCTTTTGCGGAGTTCTGCCAGGCCAGGCCTTTCCGCGCCCCTGTTGGGACTGAGCCGCGCGGGATCGGTTTTCGCGCTCCCAGTGGCTGACAGCTGCATCTCGGGCTTCTTGACGCTTTTGCGGAGCTTCGCGCAAGCCGGCCTCGCGACCTTGGCCTTGGAGTTTGCGTACATGTCCTCGTTGATGTTGGCGAGGTCCTTCGGTCGCCCAGGCTTTCAGGTGTCACTGTTGGGGGGATCGCGCTGTGGGCCGCCCTCCTTTGTGGCTGACTTCGCCTTCTTGGGCTCGGCAGCTTTGGTGCGGTCCCTCGCCCGATTTGGCAGCGGCTTGCCTGTGTTGGGTTTCTCCCACCCAGAATTTTCGCCATTGGCCCGAGGCTACACCTGCTTGGGCTCCTGTGCGCCAGTGGTTGGCTTGGTTCGCCTTGGCCCTGTGTCCTCACCTTCATTGTATGACATGGCTACCCTGGGAAGCTTGATGTCGCCGAGGTCCTCCGGCCAGTCAGGCAGCTCCCTGCCCGCTTACGACTACGCCAACTTTGCTTCCTTGCTGCCCCCGAGGTCTTTGGCCCACCTGGGCGCGCCCACCTCCACCTTGGACGCTGCTCACGTGGGATCCTTGCCTTTGACCAGGAGCTTCACGCGCTCCGGGTTGGTGCTGTCCATTCTGGGCAACGTGTACCCGGGCTCGCTCTACACACTCTCCGTGGTCAACGCCTTGCACATTGGTCCCACCTTCTCAGCCCGGAGCCTTGCACGCTCGGACCCGGCGACCTCCGTCTCCGACGCCGGCTTCTTCGGCCTATCCTTGCCCCTCCGCTCCCTCGCCCGCGTCGGCTTCCCCCCTTCAGCCTTCGACATGACGCAGCTCAGCCCTCCCCCGTCCTTGCGTTCCATGACGCGCTCGGGCAGTCTGGTGCCCGTGACGGGCCTGTCGCGTTTGGGGTTTGTGTCCTTGCTGCCAGCGGCGGGCTTTGTGCACTTTGGTAGCTTCATGCCTTTGAGGTCCCCGGCTCGCTTGGGATCCGCGGCTCCGGTGTTGGACCATTTGCGGCCTGGTTCCACACTGCCTGCCAGGAGCCACTCTCATGCGGGCGCGCCCTTCTCCGTGCCACAGTTCGGCCATGCTGGATCTGCGCTGCTTGCCCGGTCACTCGCGTGTCCAGAACTGCCGGCGCCACCATTGGGCATTTCTAGACCTGGCCTCGTGTTCCCGCTGCCGGCGGCGGAGTTTGCGAAGCTGGGCTTACCGCCACCTGCACAAAGCCGTGGGTGAGCTGAATTGGCGCTGCCCACACCGGGCTTCAATTATTCAGGTTCCTCGCTGTTGCTCCAAACCTCCGCGTGTCCGAGCTCCGGCTTGAGCTTGCTGGGAGTGTCCCGGTTGGGCAGCCCGATTTTCCCCTTTGCCACGTCAAGTCCTGGCTCTTCAACGTCCACCCAAAGCTTTACCAGGCTTGAGCCACTCACGCCTTTGCCGGAAATGCTGCATGCAGGCTTCACTTTGCTCCTGCAACAGCATGCACGTATGGACTCCTCCCTGTCGGCCGTCGGCTTGGCCCGTGTTGGTTTCGTGTCCCTGCTGCCGGTGGCGGACTGCAATAACTTTGGGCCGGCGCTTCTGGCGCGCAGCTCCGCGCGCCTTGGCCCCACCATCTCCATCTTGTCCGCCGGGCGTCTGAGTTCCTTGATGTCCTCGCGGCAATCTGCGCGGTGCGGTTCGGCGTCGCCGGCCTGCGGCTCAGGGCGGTTCGGTTCCTCGGCCTTGTTGGTCGGAGCCTTGGCGGTGGGTTCAGCCGTTTCGATGCGGTCCCTCGGTCGCTTGGGCCCCTTGCCTTTGGCCTTGAACCCTGCCCACACCGAGTTCTCACTGCCCCTCCGCAGCTTCGCGCGCTTAGGCTCGAGCTTGTTTCTGTATGGCGGCTTTCAGGCGGGCTCTGTCTTCTTGCTGCCGTTGATAGAGGAGGTGAAGCTAGGCAGCTTGATGCCCCCCCGAAGCTCCGCGTGATTGGGCTCCGCCGCGTTGGTCTTGGACTATGCAAGCCTCGGCCTGGCCCTGTTTCCCAGACAATTTGCGCGCACAAGCCCAGCAGTGTTGCCTGCAGGCATTTGCCGACCAGATGCTCCAGCCTTGGTCTTGGACCACATGACTTTCGGCTCTTTGATGTTTCTGCGAAGCTTTTCTCAAATAGACCCAGCGGCATTTACCCCGGTCCGGGCTCACACGGGCTCCTTCACGCCCATCCGCAACTTTGCGCGTTTGGGGCTGTCTGTGAGCGTGGCTGGTCTCTCTCGCCCTGGCCTGCCCGCGCCGGCGCCGGACAGGGTCATTTGCGGGTCCCCGATTTTCACGCGGAGCTTCGCACGTTCCGGGCCCATGGCTTCGCCGCTGAGAAGCATGCAGACCGGGCCATCTCCCTTGCCCCAGTCGTTCGCCCGCATTGAGCTCACGGCTTCCGCAATGGACTTCACCCAGGCGGGCGTCGCACCGCCTCCGCGGGACCCTGGCCGCTGCGGAGCGCCCCTGCCAGCCTTTGGCTTGTCGCGACTTGGCTTGGTGTTCTTCCTGCCGGTGGCCGACGCTGCGCACCCGGGGCCCTCGGCATTTGCGCATAGCTCTGGATGTCCGGACCCTGTGATTTTGGTGTCTAACCGCGCGATGTCAGGCAGCCCAGCTCCATTGCAAAGTTCGGCTTGCCCAGGGTCTGCATCGTTGGCTCTGGGCGCGAACCGCTGTGGCCCCTTCTCGCTGCTAGCTGACAGCACGCATATTGGCCTGCCCACTTCTATCCGGTCTTCTGCTCGTGTTGGCCTAGTGCTGTCTGTGCTGGACCGCGGTTGTCTTGGTTTGCCTGTGCCCATCCGATCGCGCGCCCGGCCTGGCGTTTCACCGTCAGCCAGTGGCGTTGCCCGGTTCCGCTCCCTGAGAGAACTGCCAGTGGTAGGCATCGCCACCTTGGGATTCTCTTTGCCGGCACGTAGCTGCATGCGCTCGGGCTCGGCTTTGCTGGTGGCAGACATGAACCACTTCGCTCCCTCGCCATTGATGCGGAGCCACGTTTGCCCTGGCAGCTCTACAACAGTCATGGGCGTCTTCCGCTCGGGGTTGTTCGCTTCGGCCTCAGGCATGGCGACGATGGGGTCCTTGCCGTTGATCCGGTCCCCTGCTCAGCTCGGACCCGCTGCAGCCGTCTCGGGCGCCAGTACCACGGGCCCATCGATTCCTCTCAGGGCTTTCGCGCAACCTGAATCTGTGGTGCTGGTGTTTGGTTTGGCGCGCACGGGTGTCCCCGTGCTCGTTGCGGACCTTGCCTCCATTGGCTCCGTGCTACTGTTGCACAGCTACGGTCGCCTGGGCTCATCTGCCTCTGTGTTTGCATCCGCTCACTCCGGCCCTACCTTGCCGTCACGATCCTGTGCACGCTGCGGCCCTCTGGTGTTCACTTCCGGCACGCTTCGCATTGGCTTTCTGTCCTCTCCCTCGGTGGTTGACACTGTGAAGCCTGGGCCAGCCATTTCCTTGCAAAGCTTTTTGCAGCTCGGCTTCTTGATGTCGGCTCTCGGCTTCTTCGAGTTCGGCCCTGCCCCGCCCACGCGCAGCACGGCCCGGCCAGGCCCGGCCGTTTCGATTTGCGGACTGGCCTGCGCGGAACCCACGACTCCGACGCCGGACGCGTCCATCTCCGGCTCCGCCGTTCCGCTGCGCAGCTCCTCTCATGTGGGCCTGGCCGTTCCAGTGCCCAGCTCTTCAGCACTTGGCTCTGTGACGTTTCTGCGCAGCTCCGCCCACACGGGTTTCGGTGTGTCAGCCTTCAGCGCCGCCCAAATGGGCTCCACGTTGCCCCCTCGTAGGCTCGCGCGGCTGGGATCCGCCTTGCCTGCAGCCGCCACGGCTCGCTCGGGCGCCTCGCCTCCTGTGGCGGACTGCGCCTTCTTCGGGTCTCCGGCGCTGATTCGCAGCCTCGCCCGCCCGGGGCCGAGTTTGCCGGCCCTGGACCCCGCATCCCCCGGACCCTCGACTTCGACCCGCTCTTTGGCACGGCCTGGCAGCTCGCTGGCGACCGTATCCGCGACCAGGTCAGGCTTCACGACATCCTTCGCGGACTCCGTGCTGATGGGCCCAGCAGCATCCGCGCGCAGCTTTGCCCAGATCGAAGCCTCTGCACCCGTGCTGGACTTTGGCGACTCCGGCAGCTCCCCCTTGACCCGCAGCCTTGCTCGCGTTGGCCCCACAGCCCTGACATTGAACATGGGCATGGTGGCCAGCTCGCTCTCACTTAGAAGCCTCGCCCGCGCCGGTGCTGCACTGCCTGCGCTGCAGTTCTCCCACACGGCGCCTGCCTCGTTTCCCAGGAGTGTCGGATGCATAGGGCTTGCTGCCTCAACCCTGGGTAAAACAGTTCTGGGCTCCAATCTGTTCTCACTAGGCGTGAGTGCTTTGGATGTATTGATGCTGCTGAGGAGTCCTAGCCAAGTGGGTGCCTCCTCCTTTGCCGTGGACTGTTCGCACATTGGCCTTTCCGCATCTGTCCGAAGCCATGTTTGATTTGGCAGTTCAGCTCCCATCTTTGGTTCGACTTGTCCAAGCTCCCTGTCCTCTTTGCCGGTCGTTGACCACGCCTGCCTTGGCCCGACTTCCTTGTTGAGGTCCTTTGGCTGCATGGGCCCAGCTGTATTTGCTTTGGAAGTTGCTCGACCCGGAAGCCTTCCGTCACCCCGCAGCTGGTCGCGCGTCGGCTCTGGAATGTCCCCTTGCTCGATAGCACGGCTGGGCTTCCCAATCCCCGTGCTTAGCCATGGAAATTCGGGCCCTTTGCTGCCAACTCGAAGCTTTGCGCAGGCCGCGTCGGCGCTGCTTGCTCCGAACTGCGCACATGTGGGTTTTGCGCCATTTCTGCGGTCCCTCGCCCAACTCGACAGCTCCGTGCCGGCCCTGGCCAGCGGGTCTTCAGGCTCTGCTCTGTCACTCAGAGGTTATGCCCAGGCTGAGCTCTCAGTGCCCTCGTTTGGAGTGATGAGATTGGGGCCCATTCTGCCCGCTGCGGACTGCTCCACTCTTGACTTCCCGGCCTCCACCCGCAGCACTGCACGCGTTGGCCCGGCCATCTTGGTGTCAGACTCCTCCCAGTCAGAGGCGCCAACTTCTGCGAGGGCGTCAGTGAGGGCCGGCTCGAGCCCGCTGGCCGTGGGCATGGCAAGGTTTGGCAGCTCGGCGTTGGTCTTGGACCTCTTGCACCCTGGGCCGCCTGTGCCCTCACGAAGTCTCGCACGAGTGGGATTGCCCATGTCAGCCTTGAACAGCGGCCAAACTGACTCGTCCGTGCTGCCCAGATCTCTCTTCAGGCCGGGCTTGCTGGTGCCAGCCCTTGACAGCACACGTGCGGGTGTTGCGTTGCTGACTCGCAGCTACGCCCGTTTGAGTTTTCCAGCCTCAACTTGTGGCACATGTTGCTTGGGCCTGGCTTTCTTGGCTGCTGGCTTCTTGGCTGCTGGCCCTTCCCCGCCCACCAGAAGCCTTGTGCGTGCTGAGCCTGTGCCGTCGGTGCCGGCCGCGTGCAGCACTGGGCCCTCGACGTTTCCTCACAGCTGCAGCCAAGCGGGCGCCTTCGCGTCAGCGTGCAGCCTGGCGAGGCTGGGCAGCTCTTTGCTTGTCGCGGACTTTGCACTTCTGGGCTTGGGACTTCCTACCCGCAGCTCTCTGCGCATGGGTCCAGCGGCCTCCGCGCCAAACGCCGGCCAGTTCGGCCCGCCGATCTCTTTGCGAAGCTTGGCTTGCCCTGGCCCTGCTCTGTCACTGGTCCAAGGCGCCCGTGCAGACACACCCGTCTCACCTTTGGGCAGCGCCACACTTGGCCCTGCAGTTTTGCCCCGCAGCTTCCTGCGCCCGAGCCCTTCGTCGCCAGCATGCGACAGCGTGCACTCCGGCCTTTTGCCGCCTTTGCGCAGCAGTGGGCGTACTGGCTCTTTCCCACCCGCAGCGGACCTCGGAGTCCTTGGCTTCTCGGCGTTTTCGAGATCTTCCGCCCGCATCGGTCCGGCAGTGTTCGTCTCCTGCTTCCAGAGCCCAGGCCCCGTGCTGCCTTTGAGGTCCTTGCTGCGTGCCGGCTCCTGCGCCTCACTCTGCACGTGCAGCGCCCTTGGCTCCTCTGCGTTGGTGTTGGACTTTTTGCACTCAGAGTTCCCGTTGCTGGCACGCAGCTGGGCGCGGCTTGGTCCCGCAGCGTTTGCCTACGCCTATGCTTCCGTGGGCTCCTTGCCGCTGGCACGGTCACATGCTCGCCCGGAAAGCCCGTTGACAGCCTGCGGGCTGTTTAGGACGGCATCTCTCTACACGCTGCCTGCGGTTGGCGTGACGACTTTGGGCTCCATGCTGTTGACCAGAAGCTTGGCGCACCCAGGTTTGTCACCTCCCGCCTCTAGCGCATCTCAGATCGGCTCTCCATTCTTGTTGAGGCAGTTTGCCTGCTTGGAGGCTTCCGTCTTGATCAGCGGCCTTGCTTGTCCGGGCTTCGCCTTGTCAGTTGTTCAGCACGCCTTCCCGGGCTTGGCAGTGCCTTTGCAAAGCTTCATGCGGGCTGCTTCCTTGGTGTCAGTGCTGGATCACGCCACAGCGGGACCGCTGGCGTCGGTGCGAAGCTCAGCGCAGCCGGGCTTGGCGGCGTTGGTCTTCAGTTGTGCCCACGTTGGCCCCTTCTTGCTTCTTCAAAGCCGCGCTCGGCCGGGGAGTGCTGCCTCAGTCTTGGGACATATCCGTGTGGGCCTGGAGCTGTCGGCCCCAGGCTTTGCCAAGTTCGGGCCTTCGCCTTTGCTTCGCAGCTTCGCGCAAGCTGGCGCGGCCATGTCCGCTGCGGGCTTCACGCATCTTGCAAGCTCCATCCTTCTGAGGAGCCTTGGGCGCCTGGACTCATTGTTGATGGTGTTATCGGCTGCTCGCTTGGGCTCGTTGACATCGGCGGTGGATTACGCGGCCTTTGGATTTTCCACGCCGCCGCGCAGCTTTGCCCGAGCTGATCCTGCGCCTCCGGCGCCTGACCGTGGCCACACGGGCCTCTCGCTTCCGCCCCGCAGCTTCGTGCACACGGGCCTGGTGGCATTGACCCTTGATGTGAGTCACATGGGCTTAGCTTTGCCTTTGCGGGACCTCATGCGTTTGGGCAGCAGCGCGTCTGTGTGCGGCCTGGCCAGGATGGGGCCTAGCACCTCGCTCGTGGATGCTGCCAGGTTGGGCTCTTCAGCCCCTCTGCGCAGCTCTGCGAGCGTAGGCCTGGCTCCGCCTGCATCCAACTCCGCTGCTGTCGGCTCTTCAACGCCCATCCGCTCTTTTGCTCGTACGGGCCCGGCGGCGTCGGCCCCTGGCAGCTTCCACCTTGGCCTGTTCCCGTCCTTGCGCAGCCATTCGCGCCTGGGCCTTTCCGTGGCCCTCGCGGGGGCCGTGCGTTTGAGCCCGCCTTTGTCGGCGACTGACCGCGCCTCCCTGGGCTTTCCGACCTCCGCACGCACCTTCGCCCGCCTGGGCTTTGCCATTCCGGCGCTGGGTGCGTCAACTACGGGCAGCATGCCTTCGCCCCGCAGCGTCGCACGATCGGGCCTGGCCGCCTCAACCTCCGGCACCACTCGCACCGGCAGCATGACTTCTCTGGTTGACAACGCGATGCTGGGTGTGTTGTCGTCCTTGCGCAGCTCTGCCTGGATTGATTTGGTGTTGTTGGTGGTGGGTGAGGCGTATTCGGGATTAGCCACGTTGCTTCAAAGCTTTGCACACCTCGGAAGCGTTGCGCCAATCTTTGCCGCGCAGCACTTGGGATTTGCTCCCTCGATCCACAGCCTTGCACGGGCAAGCAGCGTGGTGCCAATCGTCGGCATGACCTGCATAGGCTTGCTCATGTTTGTACTGGACTGTGCGCAGCTGGACTTGTCCATTTTCGTTCGGTCTCTCGGTCGCCTTGGCCCTTCGGCTCCAGCTTATGCTTGTGCTGACACTGGCCTGCTGCTTCCATTGCAAAGCCATGCGTGCCTGGGCTTGGCCATCTCTATTGCTGGCAGCTGCCGCTTGGACTTGTCAGCGCCGTCAGCAGAGAGTCTGCCCCTGGGCTCTGCCTTGTCCCCCCGATCCTCCGCGCGCATCGGATTGGCTGCAACGGTTCTGAACTCTGTGGACTTTGGGCCAACACCGCCGATACGATCGCTTGCTCGCGTGGGCCCGGCGGCGTCGGTGTTGTTCGTGTCCAACTCAGGCGCCGCACTCTCGCTGCGGAACTACCAGAGGCCAGGCTCCTTCGCATCTGTGGCCGGAGCCGGGCGTTTGGATGTATTAATTCCCCTGCTGGATGCTTCGCAGTCTGGCTTGGCAGTGTTCACCCGTAGCCTTGCACACGTCGGTGCTTCCCTGCCCGCACCCAGCAATGTGGATATTGGCTCCCTCCTGCTTTTGCGGTCCTTTGCACAAGTCGAGGCCTTTCTGTTGGCTTGTGGCACTCTATGCCCAGGGCTGCTTATATCTGTTGCAGACGTTGCAGGACCTGGGCCTGCGCTCCCGGCGCGCAACCTCTGCCGCATTGGACTTGCGGCGTCCGTCTTGGATTTCGGCCATACGGCCTTCTCTCTCTCGTTGCGCTCCTTCGCTCGGTGTGGCTTGTCAGTTCTGGTGCTCAACCTCGTGCACGTGGGCTCGGCCTTGTCCATGCGGTCTCACGCTCGGGCTGGACTTGCGGTGTTGGTTCTTGGTGCGGTGCGGCCAGGCCTCCTGGCGCCACCTGCGGACCTTGTGTCGCTGGGCTCGTCGGTACTCCCAAGGAGTTGGGGCCGAGCCGGTAGCTCCGCGCCAGCTTTCGGTTGCGCCAAATCAGGGCTGGTGCTGTTTCTCAGAAGCCTCGTGTGGCTGGACTCAGCGCTCTCTGCCGCTGAGCGTGCTTCCATGGGCTCGCTGCCTCCAGTGCTGGACCCTTTGCATCCCGGCTTGTCCGCGTCACTCCGCAGCAGCGCGCACCTGGGCCCAGCAATGCTTGTGACGAATTGCGGGCTCCTGGGCTCCACCGCATCTCTGCGGAGCTCCATGCACGCTGATTTCGCCGTGTTTGTCATGGACTTCGGCACCTTCGGACCTGCGTCGCCCATCAGGAGCCACCTCAGGTTGGGGCCGACCGCCTCGAGCAGTGAGACCTTCAAGCTGGGCAACACCACCCCGGTGGTCAGCACCCTGCGCCTCGGCTCCTCGCCATCCACCCGCAGCCTTGCGCGCCTGGGCTCGGCGGCCTTGGTCTTTGGCGCAATCTGCCCGGGCAGCTCCACTTCGCTGCGATCCGCCACCCACCTTGGTAGTTCCATGTCGGCCCTTGGCCGCCTGGCCGTTGGGCCCTCCTTGCCATCAGTGGACTCCATTGGCTATGGCCCTTCAATCTTGCTGCACAGCCTCGGCCACACAGGCAGTGCGATCTCTGCACATTGCGCTGTCCAGTGCGGCTCTTCTGCGCCCTTGCGGTCTTACGCACGTTCTGGCTTCCCGATTTCGGCCTTGAAGGTCTCGCACCCCGGGCCTTTGTTGTTGCTCCGCAGCGTTGCCCGCCCCGACAGCAGCTCGCCCATCACCGGCTTGGGCTGTATGGGTCTCTTGACTTCATTGGTTGACGTGGCCAGCTCCGGGCTTGTGTTTTCGTCGAGGGGTGTGGCCAGGGTGGGATCCGCAGCATCTGCGCCGGACTATTCAGCGACGGGCCCTGCGATCCCTCTGCGCTCTTTCGCACGGGTGGGCTCCTTGGCATTGGCATCCGGCTTCACCAAGGTCGCCAGCACCCTGTCATTGAGGTCCCTGGCCTGCGCAGGGTCTGCGGTGTCGACCTTTGCATTGGCCCGCGCTGGCACGTCGGCGCCAGCTGCGGACTCTGCGTTGCTGGGGCCCGCTCTGCTCTTGCAGTCCCTTGCGCGCATCGAGTCTTTGGCGCCGGTTTTTGACCCCTCCGCCATGGGCTTCGTGATGCCTCCGCGGAACGCAGCACGCCCCGGCAGTTCGGCCCTGGCCTTGGGGCAGACCAGATTTGACCCATTCATGCCGGTCTTGGATTTTCTGCATCCTGGCCCACCAACGTTGGCGCACAGCTTCTCGCGCCCAGGCTTTGCGACCGTGGCCCTGTGTTCTGCAACCCCTGGCCTCATGTTGTCCCCGAGGAGCTTCTTGCGGCTGGGCAGCACCGCCTTGCTGCAGGGCGGCGGGCTTGGTGGCTCCTCGATGTCTGCTAGGAGCTCCTTCGTTCCCGGACCCACACTGTTGGCCTTCTCAACTGGTCGGCCTGGCTTACGCTTGTTGGCGCTGGACCTCGCAATGGCGGGCTCCCTGTCGCCTCTGCGCAGCCTTGCGTGAGTCGGCTCCTCTATCCCAGTCCCCACCTACTCTGACACAGGCTCGCCTCCTTTCTTGCACAGCCTGGCTTGATGCGGCCCTGCACCTTCCTTAACTAGCATAGCTTGTTTGGAAGCATCACTGCCGGCTGCCGATGTGGCCAACTCTGGGTTGGTGTCACCTTCGCACAGCCTTTGTTGCCTGGCCCCCTTTTTGTCTACTGCCAACATGCTGCATGCAGGCAGCGTGGTGTTTGTACGGTCCTCCGCTTGCATTGGCTCGGCACTCTCAATCTTCAGCTGTGCCGGCCTTGGCAGCGCCTTGCCTCTCCGCAACCTTGCCCGCGCCGAGCTTGCCGCACCAACCACCGGCCTAGCCCGTTTCGACCCGGCAGTGTCGGCTCTGCAAGCTGCGCTCATGAACTTGTTGTTGTCCACCAGGTCTCTTGCCCGTTCAGGCTCTTCCGCGTCTGTGTCCCAATTTGGCGGCGCGGGATCTTTGTCGCCGCTGCAATCTCATGCCTGCCTCAGCCTTGCTGCACCAGTCATCGGCGTCGCCCAGCCAGGCAGTGCACCGCCGGCCGTGGATGCCGCGCACCCCGGCTCTTGCCTCCCCATACGGTCCCTCGTCCGCCCAGGTCCGGCGGCTCCGGTGCTAAACCTCGCCTCTCTGGGCTCGGCAGCGCCCACCCGCAGCTTTGCGCGCATTGAGCCTGCGCCGCCAGTCTTCGCCGCAGGCCGCCCTGAACCTTCGCCGTCCCTGCACAGCCACGTGCGCCTTGGAAGCTCCACCTCAGTGTGCGGCACTGTGGGCTTGGGCACCGGAGCCCCAATCCTTGATGCCTGCAAGACGGGCTTCGCGATGTCTATTCGCGGCTCCGTGCGCATTGGCCCAGCCACTTTAGCCTCGTGCTGCGCCCACCTGAGCTTGCCCGTACCCTTGCGCAGCACGGGCCGTTTGGGCCCCTCCGCTTCTACCTTTGGCTTTCAGCACACCGGTCCTGCAGTGTTTTCGCGGAGCTCCGCGTGCTCGGGCCTCGCCATGTCTTCGATGCACTTTGCCCGCCTGGGCTCGTCCGCTTTGGTCTTGAACGTGGCAAGCTTGGGGCCCTTGCTTTTTACTCGCAGTTCTGCGTGCGTTGGGCCTGCTGCGCTTGCCTTTGCCTTCGCCCACGTCGGCTCGGTCGTGTTGCTGAGGTCCTTGGCACAACCCGGCAGCGCCTCATCCACTGTTGGCGTGGCATGGTGCGGCTCGACCACTTTGGCCGTCGACTTCGCCAGTCTTGGGCTATCCACCCTGACCCGGAGCTTTGGGCGCCCAGCCTCCGCGTCATTTGTCATGGACTTCTTGCATTCAGACTCTTCCATCTTCACGCGGAGCCTTGTTCGCCTTGACCCACCCATGCCCGCTGCCGGGCTGAGCCACGCGGGTCCCACTCCGCCACTGCACAGCACAGCTCAAGCCGGCTTCTTGGCGCTGGCTCCTGGTCTGGGCCGCACGGGCTCCAACCTGCCAGCGCCGGACAGCTGCACCCTGGGCCCTGCGCTGTTGCCACGATCCTTTGCGCAGTTGGGCTTCTCCGTTTTGGCGCTGCAACTCGCCGAGGTGGGCCCCGCCACGCCCATCCGCAGCCTTGTGCGCTTGGGCCTCTTGTTGGCCACCACGTCCTTCACAAGATCCGGCCTTTCAGCGTCAGCCTCTGACAGCGTGACGCCAAGCCCCACGCCGCCGGCGGACAACTTTGTGCGTGGCGGCTCCGCGATGCCTGCGGCGGATCACGTGAAGCTGGGTTTCGCCCTGTTGGTGCGGTCCTTTGCCCGGTTGGGTTCTGTGGCGTTCGCTTCAGGCGGTGCTCACACGGCTTTATCCCTGTCCCTCCGCAGCTCAGGGCGCCTGAGTTTGCTGCTGCCGACCACCGGCGTGGCGCGCATGGGCTCTTCTGTGCCGCTGGCGGACTGCCTGAGCTTCGGCCCCTCTCCCCCCCTCCGCAGCCTTGCCCGAGCAGGATTTGTGGCGCCCGTGCCTGGTTGCGCGCATGCGGGTATGCCGTTGTCTTTGCAAAACATGGCGCGGCCAGAATCCTCAGCGCCAGTCTGCGGATTGGCGTGCTCGAGCTCTTCTTCCTTGGCCGTTGATTTCGCTCTCTCCGGATTTGCAGCGTCGCTGCGCAGCCGTGCGCGCTTCGGGCCCCTTCTGCCACTCTTTGAACTTGCCCACATTGGTTCGCCTTCGTTGATCCAGGGACTTGTGTGTTTGGGCTTCCCGCTTTCCGCCTTCAACGCAATTAGGTTCGAGAAGACCGAGCTTCTCTCGGTCACAAAATTCTGCCAGATCGGTTCCGTTCCGTCCCTACGCAGCCTTCTGCAACCAGGACTGGCTCCACTAGCCTTTAGCCTCGCACATCTGAGCTCCTCGATTCCCTTGCGAAGCTTTGCGTGGCCCAGCTCTCCTTTGCCCGTTCCCGGCATGACACGCTTGGGTAGCACGGCCTCAGTTGCGGACAAGGTTGAACTAGGCTCAACTCTTCTGGTCTTAGGATTGACTGAGCTAGGCCCAACCTTTTCTCTTGTCTGTCAATCGCACCTGGGCCCATCCTTGCCACCCCAAAGTTTCGCGCAGCCGGGTTCGGCTGCCTCTGCCTCGGGGCCGTCGCATGTAGGGCCGCCGCTCTTGCCACAGAACCTTGCCTGACCGGGGTCCATGCCGTTGGCCGCAGGCGGCAGCAGACTGGGCCTTGCGTCCTCAGCAGCGGATCTCGCCAGCACAGCGCTCCCGGCACCCATGCGCTCTTTCTTACGTCTGAGCCTACCGCCGTCAGCAGTGAACCCTGTCCACACAGGATCCGCTCCTTTGATCCGAAGCTTTTGTCGGCCGGAGTCACCAGTGCCGGCCTTTGACCTTGTACACCTTGGGCCCTTGCCATTTCCACAAAACCGTGCCTGGCTGAGTTCAAGCGTGCCGGTCACTGGTTTGGCTCGTTCGGGCGTGTCAGCACCTGTCACTGACCCTGCTCATTTGGATGTGGCCGTGCCCACCCAAAGCCTTGCGCGTGCCAGCCCAGCAGCTTTTGTGCCAAACTTCGCCATGATAGGGTCCCCAACTTTGTTGCATGGCTTCGGCCGGCCAGGCCTCGTGTTGCCTGCCTTGGACTCTTTGCACCCCGGCTCCGCCATGCTTGTGCGAAGCTTCACCCACACCGGGTTTTCCATCCTGGTGAAAGGCGCGCTGCGCTCGAGCCCCGCTCCGCCGACCAGTCTGGACTTGCAGGTAGGCTCTTCCCCGCCCGCTCGCAGCTCCAGTCGAACCGACCCGGCCTCATCTGCTGCGAGCCTCGTGAGCGCCGGTTTGGCCGCCTTCTTGCGCAGCTCCTCGCGCCTGGGAGTTGCGGCTTCGGCCTTCAGCTTCCCCCGCCTGGAACTGCCCTCGTCCCTGCGATCCCTGGGGCGCGCGGGCTCGGCGCTGCCGGCCGCGGGCGTTGCCCGCCCGGGCGTTCTGGTGCTGGCTGTGGACTTTGCGCATCCAGATCCCACAGCCTTGGCAAGGAGCCACGTGCGACCCGCCTCAGCCCCGCCTGCTGTGAACTCTGTGATCCCAGACCCACCAATGTTTCCCAGGAGCCCCGCTCGCACCAGCTCTGCTGCGTTTGTCTTTGACTTCTTGCATTCGGGACCCTCTGCGCCTCCCCGGAATTATCTCCGGGCTGACTTCTTGCTGTCGCCCATGCGCAAGTGCCAGCCGGGATCGCCGCTTCTGGCGATGGACTGTGCGCACTCCGGGCCGAGTCCTTTGGTGCGTGGCTCCTCCAAGACTGGGGGATACCTCTCAATCGCGGAAGAGCACCGCATGGGCTCTCCACCTCCCCTCCGCAGCTTCGCGCGCCCCGGCTTCGCCACTTCCGCATCTGACTGCTCTCACTTGGGCTTGGCCCCGTTGCTCCGCAGCCACGCGCGCCTGGGCTCCTACTTCTCCGCCTGCGGCGAGGCGAGGTTCGGAGCCGCCTTATCCTGCGGCAGCTTCGTGGTGAGCTCGCTGAGCGCCTTTGGGGCAGCCACCCTGGGCCAGCTCAGCGTGATCCAACACCTGCACCTTGGCTTTGTTGCATCTTGCGGGATGTTTGGACTTTAACCTTTTGCCAACTAATGGGTTTTCCATGAAACTGCTGAAAGTAAAAAAAACAACAACACATCAGCAGGGGAGCAGATTTCGCAACCAAGTTGGCCATAGCCTTTTGCCACCTTTGGTGGAAAGCGGCAAGGGGGCGTGAAGTCTGATCGGGGAACCCTTGATGGGCATGATTTGGGTGGGAGGCATGTCCAACCACTTGTGAGGTGGTTCCCTATTAGAGGCCAAAGCCATATTTCCCCCACGCAGAACGTTCAAGGTTTGGAGGTCTTTGCCAGCCACCAACAAGTGAGAGACACTTCTGGGAGTACTCGTCATGGCTCGTCACGTCACGGCACGTCACGGCACGGCCCTTTACCCCTTGAAAAGAACCCTTGGACCGGCTGGTTTAAAGGGAACCCGAAAGGACACATATGTCCATATATACCGATATATATATATATATACACATATGTACATATACCCATATAGGGTCTGCCTTTTGTAAGGTTGAAAAAATGGTGGGTAGTCACCCCTTCCTTGTGGATTAGAGGGAAACCAACAAGGTGTTTACCCCGCTTTGTTTGTGGCTTAAAACTTGAAACCAATAGCAACACCGAATCCATGTTGGGGGGTCCCCTCAAAAAAAGACCCCCCCTATGTGACATTGTCAAACTCCTGGGGCTCATGGCCCCCAAAAAGCTGACCGGATGGGTATGGCTCGTAGGGATTGAACCCCCGGCATGGTCCGGTTGGCGTTCCATTGAACTAGCCTGCAAACGGGTACTGGCCAACAAAGCACACACCCATATCCGAAAGTAGGGACTCGCTTTGGGACCCATATCCTTCGAGATCAGACATAGGAACCCAACACAAAAAAACAGCAACAATGCCTCTCCAACGAGCCCCACGCGCCGCTCGCCCTTTCTCCAACGAGCGCCGCCCAAGCGGCGCTCTCGCTCTGCGCGCCTCGACTTGAGGCACCTGGGCTCCGCCTCGTCCACCCGCAGCCCCGCGCAGTTGGGCTCCGCCTCCTCGGCCTCGAGCGCCAGCTTCGCCGGGCCATCGCCTCCCACACGCAACTCTGCGCGTGTCTCGGCGACGGATGTGGCTTGATGGCTGGGTTTGCCAGTGCCCTTTCTCACCCCTTTTTTTTGGGGGAGGGTTCCCCTACTAAATAGACTACAGAAAAAGGGTACCCTTATTCTGACCTGTATACTGGTGTCCTTCCGCTTGCTGCAAGGAGTAGATCTTGCTTTTTCTCCTTTTTTTAAGGATTCGACCGCTGCTGGAGATATGTCCATTTTTTCCAGGCGGCTTCAGCAAATGGACGTTTCTGGTCAAGGTCGGAAACTGGTTCACCACTTAAAAGGTGACTTTGATAGTGGGAAGATCGTCTAAAACATCGTTGGAATGTGGGTCTGCCTTTGTATGAGGGCACCCGTTAAGAACGGGTGCCCTTAACAAAAGCACAACTCCATGTCTTACCCCCTACTCAATTAAGTTTCCTTTTGGGGGGTACTGTTTCAAGGCGGAAATGTAGGGAACCCTGCTTATATCTGCTTATGTTGAAAGCCCGGTTTCCATCGTAAGCATCCCTGCATGATACCCCTTGGTCTACTCTACGGGTAAAAGGATCCACAGGCACGAACAGAAAGATCTAAGTCCAAGCTCCACAAAGCCCTTTGCACCCCAAAAAGGCTAAACTGCTCTCCCCCCCCCCCCCCCCCAAGAAGTCTCAAATGGGTATGGGTCAAAACTAAGCCACCAGGCGACCGCAGGTTTTAGTCCACTTTTCTCAATTTTCCATTTACCAGGGCAAGCCATTTTGGGGTTACCAACTGTTTTTGACCCACAAGTCCGAACTCATCTTGGCCATGGGACCTTCAACCCTCGGCCCAGGTTTAGACCCCTCCTCCCCCACACGAAGAAGCAGCGTCGCGGGCCCGTCGGCCTCTGCGCTGTGCCTTGCTCATCCCGGCGTCTCCCTGCCCGTGGCCTGGATGAAGTTGGGGAACAAAACCACCGGAGGGGTGGCTCGCTTTTGGTGTTTCACCCGGAGTCGGTTGGTTCAAAGGGAAGCCAAAAGGAAAAGCCAGGTGGTTTTCGGGGTTTCGAAGAAGACACACACACACACACCCTACTGGGTAGAGATGGGTTGATCAGAAGGTCATTTGCATGGCACGACCATTGGGCAAGACTGCAGAATAACAACTTTCCCACCAAATGGGAACCCGTTAGCCTTGGTCATTTACGGGCCAGGAATGTTGAGCAACCCCGGCATGGGTATGTGGCAAAATGGGAGGACCCAAAATGGTTGGTCTCGCTGTGGTTTCCCTGTGCCAACCCCATGGGGACTCCTGTGATAAGTATGGTCCTCCGGTCTCTTTCGAGGTTTACATCGGGAAGAGGGGGGAAGCAGAGCCGGATGCATTGGACATAGCAACTGGACAGTAGGAACACCGTTGCTCTTGGGAGGAGTACTGTCCATCATTCATTCAAACAAGGGGTCCGCGTTTTTTCGATGACTGCCCGACTAGACGCAAAACCGAAATTACACTTAGAGACGGGCCAGGTCGCCACCAAACTAAAGTTTTGAGGCAGTTTGTCGGTTTGTCGCTGTTGTTCTGAACTTTTCACCTTCCTTTAAGTTACATGTATCTATGTATCTAGAAGAGGGAATTATCCAGAGTACACCCGGGTTTGTTCACGAAATGCCCAATCGTTGGCGTTGACCGTGGCCGACAGAACTATTTCAGAGGTTCGCTCAGCATTTCCGGATTTGTCTATGGAGGGCCATTGGGGGACTCTTCCGACATTGTGGCCGCGGCTAGTGTCAGCATCAAACGGCTTGATAGGGATCTTGTTCCTTCCTGCGAGGCTTGAATGGAGTTGAGGGCGGTTGCAGGAAACAAGGTTCCCCACTTTTCAGAAAAAGAAAAGCGGTTCCCCATGTCTCAGGAAAACCGATTCCCCAAGTTTCTTTTTTCCAGGAAAACGATTCCCCATCTTCCAGGAAAGTAAAGAGCCATTTTCCCGTTATTTTTTGTGGTTTGGGGCAGGTAAAAACCTTTTTATTCCCCGGTGGTGTTCTTGCCTTTCGGTGTTTTTTAGGTGCGCTCCCACGTGCGCCTGGCCTCCGCGACGCCCGCGGCCAACTTCGCGCAGCCGGGCTCCGCCGCGTCGCCCCGCAGCTCCGGGCGCGCCGCCGGCGCCGCCGGCCTTCGAGTTCGCGCACTCGGGCAGCACGTCGCCCGCCGGGGGCCTGAGAGCGCGCGGAGACCGGGGCCGGCGCAGGGCGAATGGGCTGGGGGGGGCTGGGGGCAAAAAGGTCGCGGGGAAGGGGGGGAGGGGTGGAGGGGTGGAGGGGGAGGGAGGTTGGGGGAGGGGGGGGGAGTTTTCTGGGGTTCCCCAAGAAAGGGCGAGGGTTTCAAGAAGATCCCGGCCAAGTCTCAGTCCCGCAAGTGTACACCGGAGTTCTGGCCAAGTCACCAAATACGGAGAACCAGAAGAAAGCCGCATCTAACCCCCTCTCCCTGCAGACAAAATGGAGGGTTGGCCAACCCCAGACATCCCCCAACCACATCTCCCAAACCCCAAGAATCCCAAATCCACAGGCAGCCACAAATCTTCCGGCCAAACCATGCCCCAAACGGCCCCCAAAGTGCATGCCTGATTTGTGTTTCCTTTGTCCTTGGCGAAGGTTTGGCAGCTTGCAGTCCCAAGGGAAAAATCAAATATATGGTTTAAGGGTACCGCTTTACACGGTTTTTCACGGGACACCAGCAGGAAAACCGGGAAAAAACCAAGGAGCCTTGTCTGTGTTAAGCAGCCGGTGGTCACTGCAGTGCCAAGGTACCCAAATAGAACTTGCATGGATCTTATTTCCAGACAAAAAACACCCTCTTTTCACCTCTGCCCCGCTCGTGGCATCTGACCGAGTTGACCACCCCATGCTCCACATCTAAACAAAGATCAGGTTCTCTTTCCATCCCTCAAACTGAACTGCTATTGGGTTGGATCTTTAGACTTTAACTTTTTGGGAAATCAAGGGGTTTTCCACTAACCCCCCCCCCCCCAAAAAAAAAAGAGTCATTTTTTGCAGGGGGGTCAACAGCAACCAAGAAAAAGGTTCGGGGACCTGGCCCCGTTTTTGGGCCGCTTCTCTCCCGCCGAAGCCGCCTGCAGCGCCAGACCTCAGGCGCGCGCCTTCTGCCGCCCGGGCCTCACGCCGCCCGTCCACGGCACGCACCTCGCGGGCTCCACCTTTTTGGCCATCAAGGCGGCCCACCTGGGCCCCTCGCCGCCTCTGAGGCGCGGGGTTCCGGAAAACCGCGATCTTGGAGGAGATCAATTTTTGTTGGTGGCTCCCAGCCATCCGGTTCAACTTAGCTGTTTAGCCTTTTAGTTTTTAGGGGTGATTTCCATTTAAACCACTAAAAGTTAAGCTTTTAGCGGGGAATCTGAGGGCAGCCCAGCTTTCGAGAAGGGCAGGAGATCAATGGGAATGACCTGAATGGATTGAGCCAAATTCATGGTGGTTGTTGGGCAATATTGGACACATTTTTGCTATGTGTGGTTTGCTGGGGACATCCCTACTTAACTGCTGAAATTCGATTTTTTGCTCCCCTTCCAATGTCAACCAAGTAAAGGAATCCCTGTGGTTTCCTTTCAGGGAATCCCCATAAACTCTCTTGTGGTTTCCTTCATGGCAAACCCGTTCATTCCCAACACCCGGACTCGGTCATTGGGGCCAAGTGGCGTTCGTTGATGTTGGGTGGCTCGTCTCTTAGGTTGACTCATTCCCATGGATTTTTGCACGGATTTGTTTTCCTGTATCACAAAAAGGAGTACCTCCAGTATGAATTTCAACAGAGAACCACTTCAAGAATGGACGATGTTCTCAGCATGTCCACCAAAGGGTCCCGAAAAAAGGAATCTCAAGGGCAGAATCAGGTTTGGCCTGTACGAAAACGATGCTGCATGGTCCTAGGTTTATGGTTGCTCGCGGTCAGGGCTAAAATGGGCGTAGAAGTAAGCGTGAGGCCTCTCCACATTGCATACGGTCAGCCGGGGTACAAAAAATTGCAGGGGCTAAAGTGGCCAAAGTGGCCGGAAAAGCGCTTTAGCGTATGGCTTCTCCGCATTGCCCGGCGGTGACGAAGCGAGATGGCATCTCTTGCCCTCTGTGACCGGTTGCAAGGGGCCGAAACACGGCCTCGACGGAACCCTTCTGGAAATCAATAGCTTGTGTTTGGTTCTGGTTCCTATTGGAGCAAAGTCTTAACCGCCGTGGAATTTGTGGAGCCCCGGCTTGGGAATTCCTGGGAAACAAAAGGGCAACACCCCGGACACAGAGTTGCACCCAGTGAGTACAGCTTTTTTTGTTTGTTTGCGGGGGTCTGGGTTGTTGGCCGTCAATGAGAAAATCTCTATAAGGCCGTCCCGCGTCTTTTTGTATGTACCGAGCGACTGGGCTTTCTGTGGAGCATGGCGCTGCGCCCCGTTCTTTTTTTGGATACACGGGAGCTCCTGCGGTTCCTTCGGGGGACTTCAGAAGCTCCCGTGGGCAAATGGATTTTCCAAAAAAAAGCGCCACGCAACGTGGCTTAAACGTTCTTGGATTGGTCTTGTGATAGCTTCCCTGTTTTCAAGACCCAAAAGATGGGTAAAAACTCCTTTGCCCCTAGAATTTCCGCGCCCAAACGCAAGCACACGCATCGGTTTTGGGGACCGCCCGGTTGGCGCCTGCCAGGAGCTCCGCGCGGTGCGGCTCGGCGCCCTTGGCCTTTGCCTTCTCCCAGACGGGCAGCTTGCCTCTGCGCCTGGGCTGCCGATATTTTTTGCGAAGAGAAGCCATCCGCCAAAAGGGCCCCTGGAAATTATTTTTTTATATGGCGGAACCGTGAGTTCTTTTTGCATTTTGAGGCACACTCATTTTGGTTGGGTGACCAAGGATTTTTGGGTACCTGACGTGGTTGCTGGCTGTACAGTTGGGATTGGGCTTTCCCCATTCTTAGCGTGCCCAGCCCAGCCCCTTAGACCAATAGCTTTTCCAGAAAAAGTTCGAGCTCTCTACAGGGATGGTCGTGAGCCAGCCAATGTAGACAAGCATTGTAAAGGCTCCTAAGAGAACCATGGCCCGCACTGATTCAGAGCCAACTCGGAGGGGGGCTATGAGTGTCTTGTGTTGTTTTGGCGTCATTAAGCACCTGGCTCTGAATCAGTGGAGGGGTTAAGAGGGAAGAGGGGAAGGAGGGAAGGGGCAACAAAAAGCGCTTGCTTTTTCCTTCACATGGTTCAAGATTCAGGGGGAGACAACGTAGATTGAGCAGAATGGTAACCGTGGGAACTCTGGAACGGGGTGCAAATTCAACCCTTCTCAAACCCCCAGCCAGATTAGTAAACTTTGAGATGGATTTCAGGAGAGAGCCTTAAGTGGATTTCATGGGTGGTTTGGGTTGGTGGTGTGGATTTTCGAATTTGAGCCCCTGGTTTTTGTAGAGGGTGCATGGGGGGTTCCCTTCCTTGCCCACCAAATCCCCGGGGCGCTTGGAGTCACGAGCTGTGCACATTGAAGCATGCAGTCTGGCAAATAAAGTCACGACCTCAAAGGGAAGAGTCCTGTTATACCTGACTTTGCTTTCCAGGTTGGTGGCTTGTGCTTCACACATAAGTTTCTATACGTAGTCTAGGGGAGCTGAGATGTGCGACGCATCCCCAAAGAACTTTCAGCTTTTGGCTGGGGATCAAGCACTCAGCAGGGCCCTCTGGACGGGCTGGTTGAGCCGTGACTAAGAAAGGAGAAGTGTTTTTCACCACGAATAGCCGGGCTGCTCGAAACAAGCCGAGTAAAACAGGTGGGTATTGGGAGTGGGGTAGGGCAACAAGCAGGGTATGCATGTTGACAAGACTCCCGAAAGGAAGATCCGGGTGTGTCTACGGCTCCCCCCCAATTTTGAAAAGGGAAGCAAGGATGCCTTTTCTGGGGAGGTCCCCTTTTGAGACAAACCCCAACCTTCAAAGGAAAGCCAAAGCACATGTTTCGCTTTTCTCTTTTGGGATTATTTCCTTTTTCCGGCTGCGCGCGCCGAGCGTTTTTTTTCGAATGAAAAGAAAGAGACGGGCCCAAGGCCCCGGAGTCGCGCGTGACCGGAGTCCACGACCTCCGCCTGCGGCACTCTGAAGGGCACCGTGCCCTCGCTCAGCGGCTTAGCGCCCCTCACCACGCTCAGCGTCATAGGCGCGGATCGGAGGTCGAAGCCACAACTGCCCCGGCACAAGTCTCCAAGACACACTTTTTGGGTTGGTGTATGGTGAAAAGCTGCTTTTTCGCTAGCGAATGGTGATACATCCTTTCATTGGCCGCATGTATACCATAAACAAGTGGGCATGTAGAGTAATGAGGGGGTGGGTGTTTCTCAACAAAAGGGGCCCTTATGTTTTCGGTGGATTCCTGTCATTGGTTCACTTTCAACAACATCCAAAGGGGTGTCCGCCATTTTTGAGAAACACACATGGCTTTGCTTCCTCGAAATGAGAACGAAACCCATGAAGGCCTTGCGGTTCCCTGTTTTCCGGCTCATGGTCCAGCTTGCTCCCAGCCATCCCAATCGGCTTGTTGGTCTCTTGGTTTTAGTGAGGGAAAGCTCAACTTTTCGCAGATCTGACCACGGGCCCAGTCAAGTTTGCCTGAACTCCCTGACCGTGTCTACAAGGCTTCAGCAGGAATCCGTCTTTGGATGAAATTCATGCACTAGCTTCCATGTGCTGAAGAATATGTGCTATTTTCCCCTGTTGGTTTCAAAAAAAACATCTATCACTACTGGACATTTTTTTTGTTGCCCAGCGGGCTTAAGGAAATGGAAGCTCGGCACGGATGAAGCCCTACGATTTGCACCACCCATCTACCCATCTGATGCCCGTCTCCGCGTGGGCATTGGAGCTAGTGCGAAACATCCGTGGATAAAAGGGGGGCCATCGGGAGGGGGCTATCCCTTGTATCCACCCCTTCAATATATTAAGGGCTTACCCTCAGCTTCTCCAGGGACCCCCGCCCCTCATACCCCCCGCCCCCTCCCAGGACTCCCACAAAGGCTTCCCCTCCCAGACGTCCAGGCCATCCGCCTTTCTCCCGGGGCCCAAGGCTCTGGGTGAATTATAACGACCTCACACGACCGAATTCACCCGAAATGGTGGCTTAGGTGGGGAATAGCCCCCACCTTATTTCAGGTTGGTGAAATATGGGCATGGGTCAGAATTAAACCACCAGGGGACCCGCAGGTCTTAGTCTACTTTTCCATTTGCCAGGGCAAGCCATTTTGGGGTTACCCTATTTTTTGACCCACAGCCACAAAAACTCACCCAGAAGAAATATGACTCGCCCAGAAGGCTCAGGCTTCTCCAGGCACTTGTGCCCCCCGGTCCCAAAGCTCCAAGACACAGCCAGAGCGTTGCCAGGCCACATGCATCTCGGCAGCTTTTCGCCGGTGCGCAGCACTGCGCGCTTGGGCTCCGCGACCTTTCTGGTGGGCGCAAACCGCGCGGGGCCCCGGCGTCCAAAGCGGAGCGGACCCCCCGCAGATTCACTTGTTTTTTGTTTTTCTTTCTGTTTTCGGTGTTGTTCATTTTGTTTTGTGTGTGTGTGTGTGAGTTATGGACCCCGAGAAGGTGGGAGACCACCTTTGATGTTTGGGACCAGCACTGGGGTCTGCTCCAAAACTACGTCTTATTGTAGACTGGATATGGAACAGAGTCAGACAATGTTTTGTTTTTCCATGGGGCCAGAGTTCTCAGGGGTGTCTTTCAATAAAGGCATATCCAAACAGAAGCAAGGGACCGGACCGAATGGGAAGGGGATTTTTGTCATCAGGGGTCGACAGGAAGGCCTTTTTTTTTTGTTTGCGGCGTTTCTCATCCCCAAGCTTGTTTTAAGCGGTCTGGCCCACTAACCATGTCTTGACTGCTATTGGGTTGGATCTTTAGACTTTAGCTGTTTGTGAAGTCAAGGGGTTTTCCACTAAGCCCACAAAAAGTTAAGCTTTTTGCAGAGGGTTCAACAGCAACCAACATGTTAAACCCTAGTTTCATGGGGGCTGGGGGGGAGGGAGGGAGGGGGAGGGAGCCCAAATATGATAGTTAGTGTTCCCTGTGTTGAAAGGATGAACCGTGAGGGAAGACTCATTTAGGAGCGAAAAGTTCCACATGGAGGCCTTAGGATCCAATTGTGAGGTCGAATTGCACCATCTGTGGGATGTACCCGGATCCTTGGAAGTTCATAGCCAGAAGATTCTGGAGGCCCCTTGGAATCAGTTCTCGGGGTTAATTCCCCATTCTGTTTATCTCTCATTCTCTTCAATCAGCAGATCAAAGGGTCGAAGGCAGGAACTATTTGGAATGTTCCCATTCGTTTAGCCTAATTCCCCAGACAGGTGAGGGATGGTCGGGTCCTGGATTGAACACCCAAACGTATCTACATACTATCTTCACTCCTTCTGTTGCCCCTAAGTGCTGATCTTCTAAGGAGCTTATTTTGAAAAAGTCAATAAACATTGAAGGACCAATATCAAAGGGATTGATAGAAAAGATGCTGTAATGAACAAGTGGTTTTCCTTTTGGAATCCCTTTCGCTCAAACTGAAAAGGACATCCTTGAACAGGCACACACACACACACGAAACTTCAAATACCTGCTTTTGTTCGGTAGAGCCTGATCAATGAAGCACAGTTTTCCATGCTACATTCCCGCCTTTTTCAGTGAGGGGTTAACATGCTACCCCAAAAAGGAGAGTATTGGGTGTGGGGGGCTTTATATCTCCTTAAAGCTAGGTACATTGGTAGTTGACGTTTGGCGTCTTGTTTGAATATAAGTCAAGCCCCTTCTGGGCACCTTGGCTAAAAATCGGCATCCAATCAAATATTGGAAGACGTTTCAACTGATACCCTTGGTATCGACCCCATAGTTGCTTCTTCTTTCTTGTATTGTTTGCGACCGTCAAATCGCGTTGTTGTGTTATGTTTTTGTTTTTATTCTTTCCATGAGCAATAGGACGAATGTGAAGAGGATCTGCTCCCCATTACTTAAAACGTCCTTGCCAAGCTACAAGAAACAAACCATGTCCATAGGTCCATCAACAATAATTCTCAGTTGACCAACATGTGAGGCACACATATTTTTGAATAAAGTGTCTCTACTATCTTCCATTGAGCAGTTGTGTGCTCGGATGTGTTTCGGCAGAATGGATGCCCAGAACGGACCATCGTGCCACCTGAAGCGGCATGCCTTGCGCTCCCAGGCTTCGGATCCTGCACGCCGGCGTTCGGCTTCACGCAGACCGGGCCTTCCCCGTTGACCAGGCCGCGCCCAGAGCTTGTCTCGGTTTTTTTTTGGGGCCAGAGGGCTTCAGGTCACCCCGACACCCCGAATTGCCAAGCCGGGCCAATTCGTGGGAAGCTGGGGTCCGGGCCTCAAAAAGTTGAAACTTGAGACTTTTGGGAAGACCTGTTCGGCACAGGAAGTGGGGTGGCTGGAGTTTATGGTACCGACAAACGTGGAGAGAAAGGCGTTTCCAGCGCCAAACCCGTTGACCTTTAGTTTAACGGTTGGTGTATGGGACGAAAAACAGGTGGGGGGGGGGTTGGAAAAATGGCAACCAGGCGCCTTCTTGGACAATCATCGCCTTTTTGTAGGCCAACAACACCCCTTCTGTGAGGGCAAGATCAGTTGACATCCTTTTTCCAGGGTCCTTGGGTGTTCGGCCGGCCAAGCTGGCGTGGTTGCCTGGCTGAATGCACCAACCGGGTCAGCTCCTCTTGGGAACTTGATGATGGCCTAGGTCGGTCTAGCAGCTTCCTAACTTGGCCGAGGAATCAAGTAATGCTGACCGAGATCAATTCCTGGCTGATTTCGAGACGGGGATCCCCCAGTGTGAGGGATTCCATCCTGCGCTTTTGGGGGGAGTTGTCAAGAGGGGAGCTGTTTGTAGTGAACCCCCTAATCCCGGCCTTGTATTTTTCCTACTCTCACAGTCACCCCCGAAGATGTTGAAGGGAACCACCCACACATCCCCCCCAGTAGCTGACCCCAAAACAGGACCAATATACGTTCCCATGTTTCAATACCCACAAAGCTACGGTTTGTCCCCGTTTCTTTTGGGGGGACACTTCACCCCATTCCGCCACAGGAGCTTTGCACGCTCGAGCCCCGCACTGCCGGTGGGGCTCCCAGTCGCGGTGTTTGGTGCGCGCTTCTTTTTGGCGGGGGGCGGGGGTTCGTTCATTAGAGTGCCTGCTTAGACAGGTTGTGGTTTTGGACATGGCTGAGAAGTTGAGCGGAACTTTCGGAAGGCAAAGTTATTCATATTTTTGGGGCAATGCCCCATGTTTAAAGGTAGTTTGGGGGTTGAGGGACATGTTTGAGGGTTCTCCACTGGAACTTGGGCGGGAACCCCTTTGAACCCCGCCCCACCCATTTAGGACGGCACTTGAGTGGACCTTGGGGCTGGTTTTCAACCTTTGGGCCGGGATGTTGGCCTTCGGAGCCAAGGCATCACAAGTAAATGGGAAGGATGACCGCCATTTTCTGCTCCTGAAGGCGTTTCCCTAAGCATGTTGGGGCTTTTTGTTGGTGCACCTGGGGCGGCACCGTTTTAAACACATGGGGCCATCTTTTTGAGAACCCCCACGCCTCCTTGGGCGGTTTGGGACATGTGCAGTACTATCACAAGGCATGCCCCCAAAGACACCAATCGTGCGGGTGATCAATCAGCAGTTGGACTATACAATGCAATGGCAAAATATTTGGCGTTCTCGTTCGAGCTACTTGAGCCACTGGATTTTGGCAGACTCAGTCGGTATTATTTTGTCCCACGAGTCTTGGAGCTCGCAGTGCCTAGGGCCCATTTCGACTGTCTTGTGGTATATTCTTCAGGGCCCGTGGAGGCTCGGAGCTTTTTTCCTCCAGGGCTAGAAGCATCTACAAAGGGGATCCACAGATCTCAATCCCTCCCGCTTTGACTGCGGCTTGTGAGGGGTTGGTTTTCTTGAGTTTGTGACCCGTGTTGGGTCACGTTCAAAATGAAGCCAAATCAAGCACCAAAGCCACATTTCTGGGTCCCACATCCTCAGCCTCCCGCAAAGACACAACAATGAGTCAAGTGCACGTGGCCGTTTTCGGCCTCAGGCCAAGCAGCGTCAACGGCCAAAACCAATATTTTGTACAAACATGGCCAACCAAGGCCGAACATGGCCAACCATGGCCAACCAAGGCCGAACAGGGTCAACCATGGCCAACCATGGCCAATTATGGCCAACCAAGGCCAAGTCAGGTCTAAGTTCGGCGGTATTGGCGTTTCGAGCGCCCAAACCTTCGAGCTCCCGCGCAGGTCTCCCAGTACGCGGACTTCGGGCCCTCGCCTCCGTTGCGCAGCCGGGCGCTCGACGACTCGACGACTCGCGGTTATGGGAAGCCGGGTGGCGGTGAAAGAGACGAACAAACGCCGGCATGTTTTGGGAGGATCCGCATCCAGGTGAAATGGTATGTGGATGAATTCAGGAACCCTGTTAGCCCAGGTTTTAGGACGTTGCTGTTGTTTTTAGGGTGCGTTGGTTGGTTGGTTGGTTGGTTGGTTGGTTGGTTGGTTGGTTGGTTGGTTGGTTGGTTGGTTGGTTGGTTGGTTGGTTGGTTGGTTGGTTGGTTGGTTGGTTGGTTGGCTTGGTTGCTTGTTGCTTGGTTGCTTGGTTGCTTGGTTGCTTGGTTGCTTGGTTGCTTGGTTGCTTGGTTGCTTGGTTGCTTGGTTTGGTTGCTTGGTTGCTTGGTTGCTTGGTTGCTTGGTTGGTTGCTTGGTTGCTTGGTTGCTTGGTTGCTTGGTTGCTTGGTTGCTTGGTTGCTTGGTTGCTTGGTTACCTGCTTGATTGCTTGCTTGCGTGCGTGCGTGCTTGCGTGCGTGCGTGCTTGGTTGCTTGGTTGCTTGGTTGCTTGGTTGCTTGCTTGATTGCTTGCTTGCGTGCGTGCGTGCTTGCGTGCGTGCGTGCTTGGTTGCTTGGTTGCTTGGTTGATTGCTTGCTTGTGCGTGCGTGCGAGCGTGCGTGCGTGCTTGCTTGCTTGGTTGGTTGGTTGGTTGGCTGCAGGTCCGCGTGAGTGTTCACTCTCGGGGGTACACCCGTTGAATACCTGGAGTCTCCTTCTGACCCTTGACAAGATGGGGCATACGCCATACCGTCAAAATGAAGAGCAGCCGACCCCGCATAGTGTAAAGAGTCGAGCCACGGGGAGGATTAGGCGGGGGGATTCATCCGAAGCCAGCCTTTGCTTCCACTACTGGGCCTATCCAAGGACATCCTGTGATTACACCCAGTGCGATATCACACTACACCATTCTGGACATGATTTTGCCTATTCCTAGGGTGCAATGAAACCCTCACCCTTGGATCCCAGTTGCAATCCCCTAACATGGGGAATCTTTGCCATTCTCCTTACAGCTTTAGGGTGCGAAACGCCCTCACAGGTAAATGCAAAGCTTTCTTCTGCACGCTGGGATCAAGGAAATGAATCCAGCACCTCACGGGCACTTTTTTCCATCATTTCCAAGACCCCAGGTGGGTGTGTCTTCTTTGGGGGACCCCTCCAACGTGGCTTACCGGTTGTCCTTTTGGCTTCCCTTGACAAAACCCACCAAAAAATCGAGTAAACACTCCAAAGAAAAGGACGGGCCTGTTGGTGTGCCAACAGTCAGGTAACCCTTAGCTGGCGGTTTGGGTTGGTAGGGATTTGAACCGCTGGTTCTTGTGGAGGATAAATTGGGGCACCCACCTACCCAAAGAACGAGCTAGAGAAACGCTGAGATGCGCACCCCCAAGACACTTGCGCGTCTTTTTTCGGCCTATTGGATCAAACCAGGTAATTATCGCCTACTCCCAAGAGACCCTCTCAATGATGGGCATGTTGAGCCCTGACTAGTAGTACTTCGCTGTTCTTGGCATGTTTTTTTTTTTGGTTTTTAGTTTTTTGGTTCTGTTCATTTTTACTGGGGGTCCGCAAAAAACACGGTTTTTTGCTACCAAGAGTAGAGATGGTAGGGTATCCCTTGGATGCAACGCGAAAGCCTCCGGTTTCCTCGAGGCCACGGGCGTCTGGGCTTCTTCTCGTTCGCCCTGGGCGCCGCCAAGCCGGGCCGCCGAGACCTTCGAGACGTCGGAGCATCTGTTTTGGCCGGTCCGTTGGAGTGGTAAGACTCGACGTCAGACGGGCCACGGCGTTTTTGTTTTTTTGGCAGCGGATCTTTGAATCTTTGGCTTTTGGAGTCAGGGTTTTTATGGCGATGGGCCACAACAAGAGTTTTGACCACTCATATGGGAGTTTCAACCAGAAATTTTGGCGGAACTTCTGTGATACCCAAAACCCTTCGCCCTTGTGGAAGAAGTTTTGTCATTAAGGTATTCCGTTGGGATCACAATGGTTGCAATTCCCATCCCGACTCGGGCAATCTCGATGGTCTGGTGAGCTTAATACCTTCCGACAGACACAGACTCTCTCAACTCTACTTTTCCTGGACAGGAGGCCTTTGCAATTCCTTGTTGGGCTACCTGGACCTTCAAGCTTCCCTTTGACATGGAAATCTACTCAGAATGTTGGGGCAGTATCTCGGCAGTTTGTACCTCTACTTAGAAAGTGACCCTGCTTAGGTCAATTAGAGTTTCACTGCGGGTGACTGACCATGTCGCCCATGTCGCTGAATCCGGAATCATCTACGAATGGCTCGGTAAGGACCAGTTGCAGATCCAAGCCGTCGCGGCTTAGGTATGTTTGGGGTTGGTCTGTCATGTTGGTTCTGTTTCTGGGGGTTGAAGTCCGCGGGGAATATTCCTTTGACATAGCGCCTTGAGAAGGTGGTTTTGATGGTAAACAAGCTGGTTTAAAGGGAAAGAAGGACCCACCGTCCCATTGAGAGGAACCGATATGATGTCGATAATAGCAGCTGCAAGCACTGTGGCCTCTGCATATCATGTGCTCCAATAGGAATCTCATTGCGCAACGTCGCGCGCAAACCCCGGGGGCGGGGGAAGGGCTGTCGGGAATCGGAGTTGAACCAGATTTGTGCGACCAGGAAACCGTTACCCCTTAAGGGCGGACATCACCATTCACAAGGCCTGCCAGTATCACAGTCGCGATTTCATTTCAACCCCCAGACCGCCGACATGTCGCTCCAAGTCGCTGTATCTGGTTAACTACCTGGACTTTCAAACTTCCCTTTGACATGGGAATCTCCTCAGAACAGGGTTCCACTTTTTGACTACCCCCACAATGACTTAAACCCAGGAGCGGGTCATGTACCCCGAAAAGGGACCCCCTGGGTTTAAGTCTATTTGCAGGTCAAAAAATAGAACGACTCAGAATGTTAAAGCAATCTCCCGGCAGTTTGTACCCGTCCTCTTTTCGTTTTCTTTTTTTGCTTATTGTGGTTTAGTGGTTGAAACTCCAACCACTTAACCGCTAAAATCCGAATTTTTGCTTCCCACGTCAATTGGAAGACTCGTTGCCTTCGTCAGCTTTTCATTTCGTCCCGGGTCCCGAGGTCGGGCCCGGCAGCTGGCGTCACCCTCCCGGCCGGGGCTCTCGATGGCTCGATGGCTCGAAGGGGTGGGTCACACCAAAGGTGCAGTGGATCCGAAGTGCGCAGCAAAAAACACGTGGGGAGAACCACGAAAATAGTGAGATGCCAATGGTTCCATTGGAAAAAAAGAAGAAGAAGAAGAAGAAGAAGAAGAAGAAGAAGAAGCAAAAACGGTGAGAACTCAGGAGACAAACATCTGGTTCCTTTTTCGGGGTCTTGCCACGCGATTGGTTTCCTTTGGGACCGAACATTTCGGCCTTTTCGATCGGGGATGCGAGCAATAGACACAGCATCTGTTCTCGAAGCTGGAGAATGGGAAACCCCGCCGATGAGACTGACCGCCTGGCCCCATCCGATTACCAAAGTTATCCCCATGAGCCATCATAGGTTCAAGGAACCCTTCCCCTCAGCAAAGCAGAGACAAAAGAATGACCCCCAGTCAGCATATCTCAAACCGGGGCCGCCCGATTTCGGTAGGGGAAAGCGTCGCCCAGACCTCCAGTTGTTGGTTGCCTCTTTGGGACCTTGACACCTCCACCCCCCAAAATGCGGCGGCAGTGCGATTTGTGTCTTGAAGTCCAGTCTTGGAATTCTTGGGATCAGCCCTGCAAGGGCTGAAGTGGCTTCCTTGCGCCTTTGCGCTTGGTAGTGAGGGAAGGATGCATCGATACTCAGAGCTGGCTCACGGGAGTTGCAGCGCCCAGTTGCGTTGACTCTGGAAGATGTGGAACCTTTGAATTGGAGGCATGAGGGCGAAGAAAGGATTTGTATTTCCATGTGGATGCAACAGACCCAAAGATGCTCGTGTATTTGGAGCAGGGGCCCTCTGCCGGCCTCGTCGATTTGCCGGCTCAGGTGATCTGCAACGCGCAGTTGGGCTCTGCCTTGTCCTTGAGGCACAGCGGGGGTCGGTTCTGAGATTCTTGTTGTTCGGTGGTGCAAACAAAGGTTCATGAAACATGGTTTGCCAGAATCCAAGCAGCCAACCACCCGTTCAATCAGCAACCAACCGCCTGTTCAATATACAAAGCAACCAACCAACCCACCAACCCACCAACCCACCAACCCATCGACCCATCAACCAACCAACCAACCAACCCACCCACCCACCCACCCACCCACCCACCCACCCACCCACCCACCCACCCACCCACCCACCCACCCACCCACCCACCCACCCACCCACCCACCCACCCACCCACCCACCCACCCACCCCCACCCACCCACCCACCCACCCACCCACCCACCCACCCACCCACCCACCCACCCACCCACCCACCCACCCACCCACCCACCCACCCACCCACCCACCCACCCACCCACCCACCCACCCACCCACCCACCCACCCACTAACCAGCCCAGGCACTCACACACCTGCCGACCAACCCACCCACACACACACACACAAACCCACCCACACACCCACCCACCAACTCACCCACCAACTCACCCACCACGCACCCACCAACTCACCCACCCAGCAACCCAACCCAACCAAACCCCAAGCCAAGCCAACCCAACCCAACAACTCACCCAACCACCCAACCAACCAACCGAACAACCAACCACCCAACCACCCACCCAACCACCCAACCACCCAACCACCCAACCACCCAACCACCCAACCACCCAACCACCCAACCAACCAACCAACCAACCAACCAACCAACCAACCAACCAACCAACCAACCAACCAACCAACCAACCAACCAACCAGCCACTCAACCAACCACCCAGCCAACCCACCACCCAACCAACCAACCACCCAACCAACCAACCAATCACCCACCCACCCAACCAACCAACCAAGCACCCAACCAACTAACCAACCAACCAACAAACCAACCCACTAACCAACCAACCAACCAACCAACCAACCAACCAACCAACCAACCAACCAACCAACCAACCAACCAACCAACCACCCAACCAACCAACAAACCAACCAACCAACCAACCAACCAACCAACCAACCAACCACCCAACCAACCAACAAACCAACCAACCAACCAACCAACCAACCACCCAACTAAGCACTCAACCAGCCACCCACCCAATCAACAACCCAACCAACCACCCAACCAACCAAACCACCCAACCAACCAACCAATCAACCACCCAGCCAATCAACCACCCAACCAACCACTCAACCAACCAAACCAACCAAACCAACCAACCAACCACCCAACCAACCACCCAACCAACCAAACCACCCAACCAACCAACCAATCAACCACCCAGCCAATCAACCACCCAACCAACCACTCAACCAACCAAACCAACCAAACCAACCAACCAACCAACCAACCAACCAACCACCCAGCCAACAACCAACCGCCCAACTAACCACCCACCCACCCACCCAACCAACCAACCACCCAACCAAACACCCACCCAACCAACCAACCAACCAACCAACCAACCAACCAACCAACCAACCAACCAACCAACCAACCAACCAACCAACCAACCAACCAACCAACCAACCAACCAACCAACCAACCAACCAACCAACCAACCAACCAACCGCCCAACCGCCCAACTAACCACCCACCCAACCAACCAACCACCCAACCAATCACCCTCACCAACTAACCAACCAACCACCCAAGCAACCACCCAACCAACCACCCAGCCAATCATCTTATTCCTTTCATTTTGTTTGTTTTGCCCTGGTCGATTTGTTTCTTCGCTGCCGCGCCAGGAGCTCCGCTCGCCTCAGCCCGGCAGTGTTGGCTTCCGGCTTCACCCAAACGGGCCTCGCCACGTTCCTTCGCAGCTGTCGGAGCCTCGGAGGGAGCGCCTGGCACCGAGCGCCGGCGATGGCCGTTCAGACCCCATGGCCGTTAAAGCCCCATGGCCCCATGGGCTCACAGGGGAAAAAGAGGGCGAGCTATTTCCCTGCTGATTTGAAACGTGGCGCCGCTTTGTTTGCAAGTTCGAAGCGATTGAAGCTTCCTTTTTGGGTGATGCGGACAAAGGGGAAATGTAGGGAACCCTTAAGGAAAGCAACAGCGGGTTGCTTGGTTTGAGTGGAGTTGGTTGAACCCTCTTTTTGAGGGGGCAGGGGTGGCTGTTTGTCGCGAAAGAGGAACCTCTGGGTTTAACTCTGCCCATACTGAACAAGTGGAGCCCAAGGAGGCCCGGCAAGCTAACAATTTGTTGGAACAGGTGGTTTGGTTTGTTTGATCTCAGTGGATTTGTGGATTGGTGGGGTTCAGTGGATTTTTGGTTTGTTTGGTTTGTTGGATTGTTCAGTGGATTTCAGCGTTTCTCTTTTTTGGTGGGGTCCCCGCTAGCCAAAATCGAAGAGACCTAAATCCGTTTTGGTTTGGTGGGTTCGGGGCCCACTACACCGGGAATTGATCCCAAGGGTTTTCGGTGGGAGGAACCCGCCTGTTTCACTTTTTGGCTTTTGGTTTTCCTTTGATTTACATTCCAAGGTATTGATTTGTTGGGTTCGGGACCAATGGTCCTTAACCCAGTCCCTTCTCTGCCTGGGGAACAACAGGTCGAAAGGAAAGAAACGGACTTGACGCTGGATAATCAAGGGTTGTTTCCCAGAGTACAAGATAGAACCTCCCCGGCATGCCGCATGCTTTGTGATTGACTTGCCATCTTTGAGGAAGCCGCCGGATTGCTCGGGATTTTCTTCGGGTCTTTGATGTGTTTCTGCCACCCAAAGATAACCTCCAGCAGCAAAAATCCCGTGGCCCTGGTCTGAAAGTCGTGAATCCCCATGTCTCAGTGTCTCAGGCAAGCGTTTAGACAGCACTCTGTCCATGCTCGGCAGGCTGGGCTCGAGAGAGATAGTGAGTGGAACCGGAAAACTTGCCCGAAGGTTCCAACATGTCCAAAAGGCCTTGCCTCAAAAGCTCCCCTCCGCCAAAAAAGAAGAACAACAACTTGCCCAAAGGTGACGTAGCTGTGCGTGACAAGGCATATGAGGGGCTAAACAAATACGCCGACACACACACACACACTTTGCCGCTTATGCTCATTTAGTTCTAAAGTACAACACAACCCCATTCTAATGTCTTAAGGCCCTCATTGCATGTTTTGTGGGCAGAACTACTAGCTGGATCAATCCGTACCATGCATGACCAACGTGGTTCCCCTCAGCGTTACGTTAGGTATTCCGTTCATTCGTGCTTTCCTCCGCATTCTCAAGTTGGCACATTGGGGAGCTCATGAGCAGCTGACAATTTTACCACAAATCAACACACTCGCGGGTTTTTGTCCCACGCGCCAGCCACGCTTAGATCACGTGCTTGCTGAACCCGGATTATCCCCCCAACATAAGTTCTATGTAGGATAATTTCTTGGCTTCTTGGCTTCTTGGTTTTGATTCCCCCCAAATTGTTGGGTCCTCAACATTCAGGTGGTTGCAAAACTATAGCCTCTTGATTTGAAGTGAGAGTTTTGACTTGCGGGGGATGTTGAGAAGGTAAAGCTGGAAGTGGAAAATATTGAGAGCACCAGTGACTTCGTTTTTCCAGGTGGTTTTGGAGATGTTTCAAGGTGTGAATATGGTTCAAGCTTGTCTGACACCGATCTCTTGAGACGGAGCCAGGGGCCGCCTTGGGTCCTTGTTGTTCGCCGGGGGCCCAGAGGATTTCTGGGGCGCTCCTTTGATTTGCTGCATGGGTCTAAGTCTTCTATGGGTCATGGCTGTTGTTGGGAAACATTGGACACATGTTGGGTTTGTTGTGGTTTAGTGGTTTAAATCCAAATGCACTTAACTGCCCCAAAACATGATTTTTTGCTCCCTTCCAACGTCAACCAAGATCACCGCTTGGTTCAGTGTTTGCCGCCTTGTTGCTGCTCGTTGGTTGATGGGCAAAGACATCTTGGGGGCGCCCTTCACGAAAGGGAAGGACTCGCCGCGGCTGAGTTTTGGCGCTGTCTCCGTCCTGCATTCACCGAGCTTCGCTTCATCCTTTTCGAGGTTCCCCAGGTGGCACCCTTTTGTTTGGGTTCGGGACCTACAACGAAATGCCATTTGTTTCAGGCTATCATGTGAACCGCTGATTACAGGAGGCCAAACACTTGGTTTCTTACGTGTATATATATATATATAGACCTTGGAGTCGGCATTTGGAGGTGCGATCCTTTTTTTTGCCGCCGATCAGCTTGGGTCGCAAACTCCGAGGCCTTTGACTACGCCACGCTGGGCCCCACTTTGTCGCTCCGATCCTTCGCACGGCTCGGCAGCAGCGGTGGCCTCAGCTGCGGCTTGGGTTTGTTGGGTTTTGGCGCTTTGCCCGAAGAATCAGACAGGACCCTTCATTGGGGGCAAGGGATCTCCATTGGACTGGAAAGATTTGTCTCTTTTCACTTGCGATCGGTGCGATAGGAAATGAGACATGGAATTTCTCTGTAAACCAGCCCCTATGGTTTTCTTCAAGGTATCCTTCCCCAACCCAGCTCAAAGCGCGGCCTGGTAAGAGCAGCTCGACTCATGTGTCTAAGCAATGGGCCGGGTGAAACAACTTCCCCAAGGCTAGTTCTTGAGAAGCTGTCCGAAAAGGATCCTTGAGAGTGGAGCAGGGTGCTTGGGTCTTTGGCTGGTTTCGCGGTTAAAGGCCGCGGTTACGATCCACTTTTCTGTTCCCTGAGGAGTTGCCCGTGCTAGGGCACTCCACCAGGAGCCAATCACAGCTCGCCTGGCAACGAACACCTAAGTACTTTGCAAGTTTACACCCAAAGGGGCTCTGAAAGGAGGTTCCTCCAACAACGACGCTTTTGAAGTGCCATTTGAATCAAGCAAAGGAGTCGGGCCGTTGTTTGTCTTTTCGGCTTGGGCGGTGTGCGCAGTTTCGGCTTGGTTTTCGGGAAGGAGCCAAAGCCAGGGGTCCGACAGAGCGCCGCAGGCCTGTCGTGCGCCAGCACACTTTTGGCACCCAACACCGTCCGCTTCACCTCCAACACGTGCCCTTCGCCGCTGCGCGCGCGTTTTTTTCTTTTCTCCGAGCGGGCGCGCGCGTTTCGGGCGGGCTTGCGGGAGACGGAAGCTTTTCTGCCGACGTGATCACGACTCAAATGGGCATGGGCCAAAATTAAGCGCCAGGGGACCGCAGGTTTTAGTCCCTGGTTCCATTTACAAGGGTTTCACTTTGGGTGCCTAGTTTTGACCCACATCAAAATTGATGTTCTTTGAATTCCTTTTAGGTTTCTTTGAGCTGTCGGTCAAGGATCATCCGTTTGAGGCTCCGCAAGAGCGGTCGGCCAACAAACCTGCACCGCGGCATGGCTCGCCAGCGACCCCCGGTTGACGTGCACGGTGCTGCTTCTTGGATCCAAGATCTTGGTTGCCCTCCTCCGTATGTTGTCCTTACTTTGGCTAGCTGCTGGCGGGAAGGGAGCCCAGGAGCTAGGGTAAGTATCCCAATTTGCTTTGAATAGGGAGCTAGGGAGCTACCAGGACTACCAGGACTACCAGGACTAGCAGGACTTCTGGAGGTGCTTGTTTGAGGTACCCTTAGGGTTTGCTTCCATGTCCACTCCGTTGGCTCTGAACTTTCCTAGGGAACCGGCTCCAAAAGTGGGGGGACGGTGGATACTTTGCCCCCAAGGAAGCCCAGCAAAGGGTCCAGGACCCATTGAACTGAGCACCAGGACCTGGGTTGGGCAGGGCACCAAGTTGTCATGTCCTTGGTAAGAACAGCCGACAGGACACCTCGCAATCTTTTTTGGGGTGGCCCCATTTAGAATGGCGAGCCATTCTTTGGGCTGCAGAAAGGACGCTTTCTGTACCCGAATCTCCTTCGGGACCTGCATCATCTCAGAGCCACACCATGGCCTTTCTGTCTTTCTTTCTTTCTTTCTTTCTTTCTTTATTTATTTATTTATTTCTTCTTTTTGTTTCTTTCTGTCTTCCTCTGGCAGCGCAGCAATCGTAAAAGCTTCAGGCTCGGTTGTTACTTGAGCCCGTGAAAATGGCTTAAACGGCGGCGGGGCAGACCATTGGGCCTCGGCAGACGGGAGGCCCCCCAGTCCCCAGACCTTGGGCGTGCCAGGTACATGTACTACGACAGCGCCACACCCCTCTTGCATTGGTACATGAACGGGGCGCAGGCAGATGTTTCGGATCGCGGCATTGAGCCGAGTTTGTCCTTGGTCGAGTCACGGGTTTTCGGGGTATGCAGATGGGTCTGTCTTTTTTTGTTTGTTTTCCGTATCTCTTGGGTACCTTTTAGGGGTTGGTTTGAAGGGAAACCAAAGGGTTAGCAGCCACTTTGTTATGGAGTCCCTAGGGGGGGATTTTCTAAGGCTCCCGAAGGAACCCGAAGGGACCCGAAACGTCTCAGCTGCCCAGCCTACCCGGAGACTGGGAGTCCATGCCTCAATATTTTACAGGCCCGCTGTTGATGGTGCTTGGATGATGAGGACGTCTTCCTTTCCACATCCTTTTCCCGGTTGGGAGATCTTCAATGGATGCCAACACCTATCAAACTTGAATGCAGGATCGACTTGCTTTAACTCAAGCTTTTGTAGTTGCTGTTGCAGCGACAGCAAGAATGCTCATATCGCAAGTTGCATTGCCTTGCGATAGTGGATAACGAGTCGCCTATGACGCGCGGGTTCCTTTTGTGAGGGATTCATATACGATTCCAGATGGGAATACACGATGGTATCAGAAAGGAAGAGGGCTCTCGGTCAACCCTTTGGGTTTTGGAGGTTGCCGGCACCAGCCCTTTGCCACAAGTGCGGGTCAATGTCCTGAAGTTTTATTCACCTGCCGGTTTTGCAGGGGTGTCCCCCAACAAAAGGTGAAGGATTTGCCGTGGGCCGCCCCAATGAGTTGGATTTATGAAGGGGTTGTTGGGCCGAAGCTACCAAGAGGAGAATTGGAAAGCAACATGCGAAGGAAGCTTTGAAGGTTCTATTTCCGAGAGACCTTGTGATGTCGGACGCTATAAGTTCCCTGACCAGTGTGTAGAAGAAAACCACTGGAAGGAAGCGGCAGGGTTTCGGGGAAGTCAATTTCCGGCAGGTCATGTCCATGAGCAACACTGGCGGTCAGCTGCATGGTACCTGGACGGAATCCGGGACCTGGCGGGAGCCTCAAACCGCCTCAGGGGACGAGTCGCGCGCGCGCGCGCGTGCGTGTGTGTGGTGTGTGTGTGTGTGTGGTGTGTGTGTGTGTGTTGTGTGTGGTGCGTGTGTTTGTGTTTGAGTGTGTGTGTGTGTTTGTTGGTTGATCTAAGAACCACTGCCTATGTGACTTTCATTTAAGGGCTTTACCCTTAAATATTGGGGGGATTTCATTTGGGCCTACTCCCAAATTTCAGGGCAGGCTGTGCGACTGTACTATAGGGTTTTGCCCGCCATTTGAGAAAACGTGCAGCTTAAACATTGTTTTCTTTTAGGTGATAATATGTTCAAGTTGAATATGTATATACTGTATGTGTGTATGTATATATATATATTATACATATTGCACATGATATATATATATATATAGTTATATAGCATGGTTTGAGCGGCATCTCAAGCAAATGAACAACACCGAGTTGGCGATAGATACCCTACCACCAACTAAAGTGGAACCCACAAAAGTGTCTTTTTAAGGCATGGTTGCGGAACATTGGGTTCAGGGCCACTTTCTATGATATGAAGGGAACCCCTTCAAAGTGATAAAGTAGTCTTTCGCAACCATGCTGGTGGAAAAGTTGATCTTTGAGGGACCCTTTCCAAGATTAATCAACACCTTGATTGGGGTGGGTTCTACTATTGGATTTGGACCACTTTTGGGGACCACACCCATAAAAGCAGACGCCAAGGCGTTTCGAAACAGAAGAAGGAGCCCGCTTTTTGGTCATGGTCTCCTTTCAAAAGGCCATTCCTTGTCATTATGCTGGGGCTTGACCCCCGTTTCCCCGGCCCCGCAAACTGTCAAAGCTTTCCTTCAATGACCTCTGGGCTATTGGGAAACTTGAGTCTCAGCCCATGGCAGGCTGGGAGGGTAGATCGCATCCAGTTTTTCCCCCAGATCCAAACAAACCAACCGTGGGGGAGATTCCAGTTTTTGCAAGGCCCCATCCAGGTCAGCGATGTTCCGATGGATCCCACCCCCGCTGGATCCCAACCCCCGCCACGATCTCGCGCCAACCTGCCACGACAACGCCCACGACCGTCTCGCGACCGTCCCGCGTCCCGCCTGCACCGCGTCCCGCGTCCCAGGGTGACCTCTGACCGCCGACTGAAGAAGGACGTCAAGCCCCTCACACGGACCTTGCGGGACTTCCTGAAGCCCCAGGCGGGGGGAAATTTCGGTTTGCCCCTCAAGGAGGGATTCTTTTTTTTTTTTGTGGGGGGGGGGAGTCAAAAGCAAGGCCTTGCGCTTTGCAAGTTCTGAGCAAGGCCTGTGGCAGCTATTTGGCACTGCCTGGTTGTGTTTGTGGTTCGGTGGCTCCCATGGCAAGTGTTGAAAAAGGACGACGCTCTTACAACACCTCAAGAGTTCACTTGAACCCACTCTTTTGGAAACAAAGGCCCCCCACAGCAAAACTCAAAAGGGCTCTTACATTGTGTGTTCCTTTCGATGTTGCATTCTCTCATTATTTCTCTCTCTCTCTCTCTCTCTCTCTCTCTCTACTGCTCAGGTTATCCATGAACCAAAGTGGAAACCAGGCTTTAAGGTGGTTTTTGATTTCACGTTCACTTGCTAAGCACCCTCATCCTCTGAATCCGCCGCGCAGGCGGAGGGCAGTTGGCCGGGGAAGTTTGCAGAAGCGTTAGGGGGATTTGTGGAAGGGCGAGTTTTCGCTTGAGTTGGTCCTTGCTCCTCACCGACCAAGCCATGCACCCTACTTTCCGGTATGGCCATCTTAGTGAGCAACAAGCAGTTTTACACTCGGGAAGTGAGCCTTTGCCTGTTAGGTGAAACAGTTGAAGATTGATTCCTAAAGGGAATAGAAGGCGCCACTCGCAGTGAACCATGGCGAACGTGTTCAACCAGAGGAGTGTTCCCCGTCACTGGTGGCAACTGGGGGGTAAGATATTTGCAAAGTTCATCCACAGCTTCTTCTCAGGACAAGGTTCCTGAACGGAAAGTCGCCTGTGAAAACTTGGCGGCTCCCAGCCTCCCAGCCATCCGGTCCCTTAGCTTGTTGGGTTGTTGGTTTAGTGGTAGTTTCCGTGTAAACCGCGTCACTTTAGTGGTTTAGTGGTTTAGGTTGTTGGTTTAGTGGTAGTTTCTCGTGTATAGCGCACAAGTTCGTCACTTTTGGCAGTGGATCTGACAACGGGCAGCCCGAAAACCCGTGAGTCAGCTGGATTCGCCGCAGGTCGAAGAGGCTGAGAGCACCCAGATGGCACTCCAAGCGAGCACCCAGGTGCCACTGGGCTCAGGGCGAGCCTGTCGGAACGTCAGGGAAGTGGTGAGTCACTTCATGGGAACCCCCGGATGAATTGAATAAACTATTTTGTTTTTGGTGGGGGGTGTCCCCTTTGAGCTGGGAGTCCTCACTTTTGGGGGGAAGACCCCCTGTTTATAGGACGGCTGTTTCAACAAGTTGAAACAAGGGGCTGGCCCCACAGTTGGTCGCTTCTATGATATTTTGGGGCACCACCCTTTGAAAACCCACACAAAGTGGCTGGTTGCCTACGGTGAGTTGCCAAGACTGTTTGGGCGAAGCAACTACTTTTCCACTTTGGGGGAATACTGAACTCGACTAAAGGTGAGAGAACTGCTTGAGCTTCTATGTTGAAGAGTTTTTGGCGATCAGACACGGTTGGAACAACCAAACAGGGGAGGTGCAGTTCCTTTTTCCGGCAGGAGAAGAAGGGTGAAGATGCAGGAGCGCTTTGGGTGCTCAGGCGTGATGCTGAACAAATTGGGAGGATTCAATCCGCAAGACTCTCAGGCAATGTCGTGCAATGTCCAAGTCCTTCGCGGATATGGTTTGGTCCATATAAAAACAAGTGCGTTTGGAATTTGACTTCAGGTTGGTGAATTACGACTTACTCCCCAGGGAAGCTTCACTTGGTTACCCCAAAAGGAGTTTCCTCTAACCACGGAATGGTTTTTGGTTTCCATGTGAATGGCGACCCCGGATCAATACACCCGCCGCCCTCAAGGACAGAAGGTTTGGTCCGCCACTTTTTTGAGGCTCAGCCTTCCCATAATGCAGAGGGGTACCGTTTTTGAGCAGGTCATGGTAGGGGTGTGGTTCGGTGAGCATAATTTGTTTTGTTTTATTGTTTACCAACCAAAAAGATAAAACTAAAAGAAGAACAGACACACAGAAAAACAGGGTGCAGAAGGTCCTAAAATAACATCTGCAGGGGAGTCTGAGGATCGATCTGGCAACTGTCCACTCGCCCTGGAAGGTCTGACCCACTTTCCAGGGTAGAGGTTCCGGGGGAGTTCGTGCACAGGTGTATCAACCACCCAAGCAAGGCCTCCGTCTCAAACGACTCTACGCGCATATTTGAGCGGTACATTCCCCTCAAAAATGTATATATATATATATAGACACCAGTGTATACCCGTTGCGATCCCGGCACCGTAGTATAGAGCCATGCTTCATTTGTGAACAAACTAGAACAAGCTCGAAAGGGAGAATCGATCTCCATGAAGACGCTTCCTTTTGTGGAACTCCCTGAAGTCCAACCTTTTCGTTGGTGAAAGTATTCGCTCGCACATTCGGCCCCCTGCTTACTTTCTAGCGAGCTCACTGATTCGTGTGTATCCCGACCTCACCATGATAAAGCGGATAAGGGTCCTTCACTTGAGGAGCCAACTCTTCATTCAGCATGTGGAATTCGCGTAAAAAAGCATCTCGAATTGTGGAGTGCAGCTACCTGCGCCGAAATGCGCCGAAATCGGCGCATTCGAGTCTCTCAGCCAGGCAGCTGCGGCCTGTGTCCTACTACTTCAAGAAGGGCAGCGAGTCCAAGTACATGCGCTTCGGCTTCATCGGTCCGGGGGCCCGGCGAAGGTGAGATTCACTCGGCGCACGGATTCCGACCGCGGAAGGGCCGGGTTTTTTGCCGGCGAAACCTCCCCGAGAAGACCAGGAGAAGCGCGGCGGCTTTTTTGGTCCGGGGAAGGGTGGAAGCGGCAAATTCCAATTGCCAGCCAGGTTTCTCTTCTTGGATCACACGAACCATTGAGTTGATGTTGGAGCCTAGGGGGCGTGTCAGGGAAAAAACCAGTTTTGGATGGTGATTGATTCAATGATGCAAAAGCCAAGAGAAAGACCTATCATTGGGCTGCCCAATTTCCAGACCCCAAGCATACCCAATGCAGAAGTCCAGACCCTTCTTGCGCACAACTGTCGAACTGGATGGTCAAAAGACCCCTTTTCCTGGGATTCTTTTGCCACTTCATGTAGGAGGCAACCCAAAAATCCCGAACCCACCTGTACCCAAACCAAAGATGGATCGAAGCGCAGAGGATTGCCTGGGATCCACTGAGATGGGTATCGATGGATGCAAGTTGTGGATGCAAAATGCATAGAGTGCCGCTGCTCTTGGGAGTTCCACTCTTATATGGCCATGGGTCAAAACCAATGGGATCCCATTTTGGGGTAGGTGCACCACCCATTTTAGAACCTATGTTAGTGGGGATTGGGATGGGGGGTACGAGCTTTTTGGCTTTTGACAACCACAGCCATATTGATTTCTTTCCACCCGGAATCCTAGCGAAATAGAAATTCACGAGTGGAATTTGGAATTCATGGAATTGAACCCCTTTGGGGCCGTGGGGGTTTCAACTTACCTCCGCCTGCGCCAGCCGACGAGCTCGAGTCCGTGGTGCCGCAAGTGGTGCGGCACAAGCGCCCGGCGCTGAGTTCAAAAAGCCGTCTTCGAGCCATTGGCTGCGGAAAACCATGGGAGAACCTTGCAGAATCCATGGTTCTTGGGCAACATTGGAAGCATGTTTGCTTATTGTGGTTTAGTGGGAGAACCCCAGTTAACTGCGAACATCTATTTTTCTGCTCCCCTTCCAACGTCAACCAAGAATCACCTGGCACCCCGCAAGCCACACATTTCACCCCCAGACTAACATGGAAGCTCCCAGGACCCCTTTGGAAGACTGAGTGAGGGAGTGTAGGTCCGGCATCTCCTTTTGGGAGACACATTTTTCGGGCTCCCTGCTAATCTGCAGGGGAGCAACAAAGGAAGGAGGTCACTGACCAAACCATTTGATAGCCTGGCCGTGCATATTCACATTCTCGGCATGTTCGATTTGGCGAGTCCAGGCGGCACAGACTACTCGGACGAGAAAGCTGTGGCCTACACGGACAGACGAATGGGCTGCACAAAGTACACTTCACCGACAAAGTTAGGAATGCAAACAAGCGAACAAACCAACAAACGAACAAACAAACAAACGAACAAACGAGAAACATACAAATCAACCAAGGTGTGCCGAGAGTGCAAGTACCCTTGGAGTTTTTTTTTTTTTTTTGCGGGGTCAGAACGACAAAGTTGTCGTGGGCATGGGACTCCCACTTTGGGTATCACACAACATGTCGGGTCTTTGGTGTGACCCCAAATGCCCCTTAGGCCTCCTTGGACACCAAGCTTATTTTATTCTTTCTTTTTTTTTAATGAAACCTACACCAGGGTGATCGACCTTGTGGTCAAACCATCGCGATATGTCACTTCCAAATGTGGCTGATGTCCTGGGGTGATGTAACTCTGGGGGACGAAGAGGTCAAAGGAGCCATTTCACCACGGCAGGATCTCATTGCCCTGCTCACCTCCGCTGCTCAAGGCGGGCCTGGTTGGTGTTTGAGGCCGCTTCCAGGAGTTTTGATAGGGGAACCCGAAGTGAAGTTGGTGCACATGTTTTTTTTGGCCAACCAGGTCCGCCAAAGGCTTCGGGAATTCATACCAGCTGAAGGAGGAATCGCCGTCTTTGTGTTGCCGTGGTCATGCCACGTTTTCCCTTTTCTCATTCTCATGTTCCAACGCCCTTGGGCGGAAGCAAGCGATTTGGTCCAGGGCTCGTGTTTTTTTTGTTTTTTTTTCCTTTTCCGTTTGTTCCCCGGAGGGTACCCTTTGAGCGCCCTGAAAGAGTGGGCGTAGGCTGAAAGAGTGGTGATCATGGTTGTTGTTGGGAAACATGTTACATTTTTGCTTATTGTGGTTTGGCGGGACATCCACTCTTTTCTGCTCTTTTTTAGATTGTTGCTCCCCTTCCAACGTCAACGTAATGTTCAGTTGGATCATCCCAGAACCCTGTTGCAGGTAGGCCTCTCTCCACACACACACTCACTCACTCACACACACACACACACACACACACACACACACACACACACACACACACACACACACACACACACACACACACACACACACACACACACACACACACACACACACACACACACACACACACACACACACACACACACACACACACACACACACACAACACACACACACACACACACACACACACACACACACACACACACACACACACACACACACACACACACACACACACACACACACACACACACACACACACACACACACACACACACACACACACACACACACACACACACACACACACACACACACACACACACACACACACACACACACACACACACACACACACACACACACACACACACACACACACACACACACACACACACACACACACACACACACACACACACACACACACACACACACACACACACACACACACACACACACACACACACACACACACACACACACACACACACACACACACACACACACACACACACACACACACACACACACACACACACACACACACACACACACACACACACACACACACACACACACACACACACACACACACACACACACACACACACACACACACACACACACACACACACACACACACACACACACACACACACACACACACACACACACACACACACACACACACACACACACACACACACACACACACACACACACACACACACACACACACACACACACACACACACACACACACACACACACACACACACACACACACACACACACACACACACACACACACACACACACACACACACACACCACACACACACACACACACACACACACACACACACACACACACACACACACACACACACACACACACACACACACACACACACACACACACACACACACACACCACACACACCACACACACCACACACACCACACACACACACACACACACACACACACACACACACACACACACACACACACACACACACACACACACACACACACACACACACACACACACACACACACACACACACACACACACACACACACCACACACCCTGCAACCACGGTGTCTGTGTAAGGTAGGGTGTTGGGGCCATTTTTCTGTGAAACCAAGTGATAAAGTGGCGTCAAGGGCACGGGAATCGACTGTTTGGTCTCACTTGGGGTGACTTGTTTCACAACCGGGCCGCCAGGTCAGCAGCAAGTCATCGAACGGCAGCAAGACCGCATGGCCGGAGACCTCAGGCCAAAAGCTGAACATCATCCCCGTTGTGGGAAGGTCGGATCAAGAACCCCACCCCTGGTTGATTGATAGGGAGGGTGTCCCCTTTTAGTGGATGTTCATCACTGTTGGAGGGAACACCCCCTTTGCATAGGACGGGTTTGTTCATTTACATGAAGTCCAAACGGACGATGGCAATAGGGGCAAAGTCACTCGGGCTCTACTTTGGCCTTCGCTTGTAGAGTGTGAGCAACTCCCCCGTGAGAGGCCTCAGTGGTTCTTTTCTGGTGTAGGGAACCCTTTACAAATCAGATACCCTCCCTCCAGCCAACATGGAAGTGCACAGACCCCTGTAGAAAGACTACTTTCCTCTTGGAAAGGGCCTTGTTGCACTTCCATGTTAGCTGGTGGGAGGTTACCAAGAAACGTGGACGTTCTCTTCCCAGAGGTCTGGGGCGCCCAACGTTCCCCCCCACAAGTTGGCCGATGAAGTCGGCTTCCTTGGTAAGAACGGGCCTGCAGGAGTGCTACCCCAATGGAGAAGCTATACCGATTCCTCGGGCCCTTACAAGTGAAGCAGATGATTTGTCTCCTATCCAAGATCACAGTGAGCACCTTCAGGTGCTTTGCTTTCTGGTGAGGTTTGTATCATTATCTTGTAAAGCTGTGTGGGGAAGTGACAAAGTTTCGCCCAATTCAGGGGATGAACTCGAAACAATGCGGTGTTCGCTTCGGGAATTCATTTTGAAAGGGTTCCCGACCCCTCATTTCCTCTTGGCTGGGTTTAAAACATCACCGAACTCGGGGTGTCAAGTTAGCAATTTTTCCCGGTGAAGTTCAAAGGTCCAATTTTATGTTGGACAGACCGAGATTCCATGTGCAGTTTTGTCGTTAGATTCGTTCCATGTCCCCGGCATTTCCAAAGATATTTTCAACCACTACCCACAGTGCAAAGGGTACTGGGTCAACCAGTAGTGCCCTTTTACCCTTTTTTTTGGGGGAGGGTTCCCCTACTAACATGGGTACCCTTTCTAACCTCTCTTCTGGAGGACCTAGGGTATGTAGCCCGTTTTTGCCCCGGTTGGTAGTAGTTCGGGCGTGGACGCCTCGGATTTTTTGGCATCGCCTGAGGACAAGCTGCTGAGTGACTTCGCCCAGCTGAAGACGGAGCTGGTGACCATGAAGCAGGCAGAAATCGGATCTCTTTAGCCGAGCAGAGCCGAGCATGGCGCGGGTTTGGCGGGGGGTGGTCGCGGTTTCAAAGGGGTCCCTAGATGGTACTTTCGCCGCTGTAATTTGGTCCTGAAAACTGGCAGTTTTCGGAGATTACCAAAAAAAGGTCGGTCCTGCTTCTGGCTCGCTACAAGTTCGCATGGACCCCCAGAATCGGCCCCCACGAAAGCATCGACCCCCACAAATGGGATGTGTTGTCCATGTGAATCCTAATCCTGTGGGAGAGTAAGCTTCGTTTTGGGTTGCTTGAATGGACATAGACCGTGGCCAAAAAGGAGGCCTGGCAAGTTTTGGGTTTCAGACATAACAGGCAGTTGGGGGTGCTGGCAGGGGTGGTTTGCTGAACCCTTTTCCCGCCACAGGGTTTACCTTCGACATCCTGCCCCGCTTGGTAAGTTCGACCAGTTCCATGTGAAGAAAGCCACATGAGAGGGGGCTGCTCATGACAAATAGCAAACCAGAAGCCAACAGTTGTGCTTGCGCAGGTTAAAGTGGGTTGCCTCACTACCGGTATGACAATAGTCATGCCATGTCAATCGAACATGTTGCAAAGGTACTTTTTGGCCCCCCAAACTCCCCACCCCCAATGGCCCCAAAACAAAAACAAAAAGCGAAACGCATTCCGCCCCCTGCCCCCACACGCCAAGCTCCAGCCTAAGCCCCCAAACAGGAGGAGATCGAGTCTGAGCCTCCTCGCAAAAGCCTCCGCGGAGAGAAGAAGAAGAAGCCGCCCGGCCGCAGAGACGTGCCGGGGAGTACCTCCGTTTGGTCCCTTTGCTTCCATTTGCTGTTTTTTGTTCCTCTGATTTTAAAGGGAATAAATTTCACTACTGGATTTTTTTTTCAGTGGAAAAAAGCAAATGGAAGTTAAACAGTTAAAGTGAATATGTTCATGGGCTCTGACCACCACTTTAGGCGCGATTTTTCCTTGAACCCCTATTTGGAACGGCGTTAGCTTTGAGATGTCACTTGCCAGTAGTTGATTGGGGTTGTTTCAGAAGCCGGAAGGAACGCCACCTTCTTGGGGTCCAATTCCAACACCAGGGCATCGGTTTTGGGCGGGATTTGAATGGTTTGCAGGTTCATAGATATCGGTTTGGGGTAGTTCCCTACTGGATTTCTGGTGGTTTCGGAAGTTATGGCCAGGAGAAGCGGCAAAGGCAAAGCCAAGGAGAAGCTCGCGACAGTGACTGCCAACACCACCAACACCACCAACGCCACGAACACGCCCGATAGCTCAGACGTGGCGTGAAGACTCACTCTATTTGTGTGTGTGTGTGTTTTGTTTGTTTGCGTGCTGGTCTGATTGATTTTGTTTGTTGTTTTCGTTTGGTTTGGTTTGACTTGGAATGGTGGTTTGGTGGTTTGGTGGTTTGGTGGTTTGGTGGTTTGGTGGTTTGGTGGTTTGGTGGTTTGGTGGTTTGGTGGTTTGGTGGTTTGGTTGTTTGGTTGTTTGGTTGTTTGGTTGTTTGGTTGTTTGGTTGTTTGGTTCGGTTAGTATGGGCTGGTCTTGTTTGTTTGTTTGTTTGTTTGTTTGTTTGTTTGTTTGTTTGTTTGTTTGCTTTGTTTTGTTTTGTTTTGTTTTGCTTGCTTGGTTGCTTGTTTGTTTGTTTGTCTGTCTGTCTGTCTGTTTGTTTGTGCTTTTGTTTGGTGTGTGTGTGTGTGGTTGGTTGTTTTATTTGGAGAAACACATATGTCCTTCTGGCGTGATTTCGAGAGCCGATAGGAACTTTACAGTTCTCGGCATAATTTTGGTTTCTTGGTTCTTTGGACCTGTTCTACTTTTCGGAGGGGGGCTGCAAAGAGCAAGGTTTGCACAAGGTTCCGGCTACCGTAGCATGAACATGTCGAGGTGTTTCAAACCTATGGGCGCCGCTTCCCCGTTGCGCATCCAGTTCTTGCCTTTTTTTTTTCTTCCTGCCATGGGCCCGGCGTCTTTTCTCCCGGTGAAGGCCAAAGTCGTTTGGCAGCGTGGCATCCGGTTCCGGGGGCCTTTGGGATTTTTGCTCGCTGTGGTTGGGGTTCCAAAACTTAAACCATGGCACAGGTGAAACCCACATTTTCGCGAACGGGCATCTAGAAAACGGGCAGCCCGGAGGCATCAAAGTCAGCTGGTTGGTGGTTTCCCCTGACCCCACCGCTGGGGTCAGTTGGTGCCGAAAGTGGGCTTGGCACCGGCCAAGAAAGTCCCCTTTGCAGGTCGGGCAGCGCCTGAAAACTCCGCTGATCCGCCCGGGCGCACAGCGAGCTGAGAAACAGCGTCCTCCTTTTCTGGAGGATGTGAATGACTTGTCTTGACCCTCCTTCTCTTTTTTTTTTTTTTGCCAATATGACTTCTTAAGGGTGGATCATAGCTTGAAGGGAACATAGGCATAGGTGCCATGTCAAAAGTCTCCCTTTAGTTGGTAGGGATATCAGCCTCTTCATTCAACCTCGTCATGTTTTTGTTTTCTTTTTTTTTGTGGGCACCCTTTTTTGGGGTTGGCTTAAAGGGACACCACAAATAGACCCACCATTTTGGGTAGGGGGATCTAGAGGCAACCGTTGTAAGAACAGCCAAAGGAACCATAATGTTCCCAGGATTAATAAGCCCGTCCCATTCCCACTAAAACGGGACACCCCCTGCCAGGGGTGTATTAATCTGGGGTTAACATTTAACCATGACAGGAAGTCGTTTTGACAGTTCGAGCATGGCATGGCTGCATCTGAGGTGTGGATCGCGGATCAGCGGGGCGCAGGCAGTCTGCAGCCGCCACACAGGCGGGGGCAATGGGTTTGGCCTTCTTCGAATTGCTGCAGGACATTTGGCTGTGGGTCAAAACCAATGGTACCATTTTGGGGTAGGTGCACTACCCATTTTAGAACTATTTTAGTGGGGATTGGGATGTTCACGGGGGGTACGAGATTGCGACCCATGGCCAGGTTGTATTTCCCTCATTGGTTTCAAAGGGAATCTCTCACGCATTTTTTTTTTCAGGGGGCAAAAGCGCAAACAAAAGCGTTCGACATGCGAAAAATGAGAACCCGGGCATGTGAAGGCCTCATGTGAGGCCCTTCTGGGAGAATCTAACCATGCAGAGACCATTTCGCACCTGCGGCCGGCCGAAGGTCGCAGCTCGGACAGGGATCATGGCGGGGTATCATTCCCTTGCCCGCACGGATCAAGCAAGATCTTAGGAGTGTGCTTGCGCTCTTCGATACCGGGCTTCCGTCGAGGCTTGATGGTGGTGCGAGCACTTGGCGCGCGGTTTTTGGCACTTGAGGCTTGCGAATGTCGAGCCGGAGCTCTGGGAATGCCAGATGGGCTACGTACTTTATGCCTCGGAGCTGGCTACATCAACCACCCAAGGTCTTGAGACCTTTTGCTGGCCAGGTAGAATTGCCTTAGTCGGGAGAAATCTTGAAAGTGGATGACATGGGCATGAGGCCCGTGAACCGTCGGGGCGTCACCTGAGGGTGCCTGTGCTTTAAGAGGAACGCGAGGTCAAAACACCCTTTTGCTTGGAGTTGGAAGGCGGTCATGGGCCCCTCACAGCCGGAATTTAGGCTGGCGCTGCAAGGATTGCCCGAGCATGACTAACCCACACGGGTCAATTGATATTCGGTCCTGTTGGCCTCCTTTTTTGGTTGCCCAGTGCCTTTGCCAGATTTTAGCCCAGCTTTCACTTTTCCTTCCTTCTCCTCAGAGTCCCTGTTTCTCCCAGCCCCTTGCCAGGTTTAATTCGCCTGGCTTTCACGTTGCCAAAAATTCTCTCCAAGCCCGAACCGGTCTTTTGCAGTCTATTTCCCTCAGCTCCGAAGTCCCCGACCCGCGGCCACGCCTGCGCCAGGGCTCCCACGTGGGTGGTGTTGAGCTGAGGTGGCCGGAGCGCCCAGCGGTTTCGAGCGGATTCTGGGGGAAAGCGTTCGACGAGTCGGATTCGGCGCTGGCATGAGAACAACATGAGCCAGGTGTCCTTTTTGGAGGTTACCCTTTTTGGGATGGTTCAAAAAGGGAAGCCAAATGGGGAAAACCGTCATCTTTTTTTTCCTAGAATAGCCACGGCTCTTGGTTGTGAGGCCTAACCACTGCCTGACGTGGCCTGGCTCTTTGAACTCACGAGCTGTACCTATTTTCTGTCTGAGCAAAGGCCAACAAAGGCGAAATAATGATGCAATGCCAACAAACGCTTGGGATGTTTGGATGGGGCTTTTTGTTTGCTGTTGTTCAGGGTTTGTTGGTTTGGGTTGGTGGTTTGGGGATTTGAACCCTTCTATTTAAAGCCAAGTGGGGAAGGTACCCCCTCATCCAAGCCACCAAACTTGTTGGTGCGATAGGGAATGGCCGTTAAGGGTGTCGTTTGACTGAACCGGTTTTGGTCTGCTTGCCCCAAAGGAAACCATCTCCAAGGTTTCTCTTGGTCATTCCATCTCTCACTCCCCCGAGGATCAAGTTTTCTGCCCCCCAATCCATGTGCAACACAAAACGCCTACCTTTAAAACAACAACTGGGTCAAATGTCCCACAGGTACCCACATTTCCCCCCACATAATTTATCGATTGCTAGATCTTGCTATGTATTCGCCTACCCCCGAATGGGACCAGCAAGAACCACACCAAACCAGCCGCGAGGTGAGGCGCGTCCCTGCGCCGGGCATCCGCCATTCCGAAGGCGTTTCGCGTTTCGTTGTTTGGTTTTGGGGCGGCCGATTTTGGGCGACGAAACGGACGTTCGGCTCGCACTTTCGGTTCGCGGAAATACAACGACTTCAGGGGAATTCGAAACTTTATGGCTACTTGGGAACGGGTCTTGGGACTTGTTTTTGCTTTTTCGGGAGAAAATGGGTCGGATGTTCTTCGAATTCCACAAAAAGTGAATCCTTTCTTGCCAGAGGGGTCAACAGCAGCCAGGAGGGCGTGTTTTTGAGGGTGCCCTTTGTGCCTTGGCTGAAAGGGAAGCCAAAAGGACATAACTTTTGTTTTGGGGGGGGTCCATGTTTTTTTTTTTTTGGGGGGGGGTCCAATCCCTTCTTTGACATATATATATATATACATTGACACCCATGAGAGGCTCTCAGTCCATGATCCGTATGTCGCTCAATTGCAATCAATTTTCACAGGCGCCTATTTTTTCCCCGCGGCTCATCTTCGGCGCCCAATCCGATTGGTTCCAAGATGTGAGCGCACGTTTTTTTTTTTTGCAACAAATGTCACCCCACTGCATGTCTTTTTGGACGCATAGACCAGAGCATGGTTGGAGGAATCCCAGGGTCCTCTCTCTTTCCTTCTCTCTGGAAGGCCCGGTTGAGAAATTGGGGCGGATTTTTCACAATCTGAATATGGGTCGTCAACCCCTGGGTCGTCAACCCCTGGGTCGTCAACCTCAGGCCACCAGGTTTCCAGTAAATACTTTCTGAAGGTTCTGTAGGAGCGGAGCGTTTTGGGGCTGCGTCAAAAGGGACTTCTTTTTTTTAAGATAGAACTGAAGCCAACCGTTTGGCGCGACTTTTTTTGATATGGGCTAAGTTCTGTGTGGTCAACATGGGGTTTGATTTCAAGACACTTCCGAACCTTTTCCCCACGCCCCTCGGGATGCTTGGGGCTTGGGGCACCGGAAGGAGCAGTGGCTTTGCTCATCGGATTGGCGCATTTGGCTCGTCGGATCAGGGAATGGGTCGAGGCTCCTTTCGCCGGGATTGATCCGTCCAGGTGGTTTCCTCCTTGGCGGGCCATTGGTCGGGCGCTAAAAAGGCAAAGAGCAAGAGGGTGAGAGGAGCAAAGGGAAGGAGACCAAGATCAGATCACCCAAGCCAGGTCCCATTAACCATCAACCGGGTTCTGATGGCTTGCAAAGGATAAATCATGTCAATGTTGGCATCCTCGGACCCTGTTGCGAGAACTTTATGTCGGGTTGCCCAACAGGAGAGGGCAAGCAGGCTTCTCGAAGGGGGAGAGGGCAAGGTTCGCTTATTTGATTTCCCCCAAATGGAATTAAACCCCCTCTGTTATGCACTTGTAAAAGGGAACCGCGTTTGCTTTTTAAAATCTTGGCTTCCATGTTGATTTCTGGTGGGTTGTCAAACATTCAGACCCGTTTTGGATCCTTTTCCCCACATAAACCATTTCCCAAACCCCTCAAGTTTTGACAACCCCCCTTCTAAGTGGCGGTTTGGTGGTTCAGGAGGGGCGAATTTCCAACTCGCCCTCTACAAAAGCCAGGGGTTCAAACTCCCAAGCCAGGGACGGGAAGCGAAATGCGCCCGGGTGGAAAATCGCCAGTCACTCATAGGATGGACAAAATGCTGCACCTACCAAACCCTGGAATGATTAGCAAATATCCACGAGCAATGGTTTCCCATGGCTTCAAAGTGGTGCGAAATGGATTTTGCAACCATCCACGATAGTTCCTGGGGGTTGCCTCAAAGTAGGGAAGACTTCCAACGTCTGAGGCATCCGTGCGGCTCGCCGCCCTTTCCACGAGGGCTTCCCGGGCTGAGTCGGTGCCTTGGGGGACTCGGCTCGGCGCCTTGCGGGCCATTTGGTTCCTTAGCTTTTTAGTTGCCTTTAGTCGGTTTAGCGGGGGGGTCCATATTTCACCCTCCAAAAGTTAGTTGCGCTTTTTGTTTGGGTTGGGGTCCTTCCTTTCTAGAGAAAAGTCAACTTGCAGGGGGTCGAAAGGGCAGTTAGTGGTTTTGGAGGTATGCAGCAGGCGTAGCCTGCGTGGGCAGTCCGTATACCTGTGCCCTACAAAAGGCCTGCTCCTCAGGGTATGTCAAGCAAACAGGTGTCACTGTTGACCCCGGATGTAAGTAGAACCCGTGCTATCAAGAGGGTGTTCCCGCCGATAGAGATGAATCAAGAGTGATGAATCAATAGTGATGAATCAGTGATGAATCAATAGTGATGAATCCCCACTAAGCCAGCGACACCCCCGTATTAGTGAATCAGGGTTTTTTTAATCCAGGGTTCCCATTTTGACACTGTAGGGCAGGGAGGTCTGGAGGTCTGGTGGAAAAAAAAGGGCTTTAGGGCCGACCAGTGATACTCTCAAGGGAATCTCACAAAAGGGACGAACCCTGAAACGGTACTTTTGACCCTGAGTGGCCATTTTAGTGGGTTGTTTTACTACCTGCCTAGATAATCCTAGATAGCCAAGTTGCGATCGCTTTTTTTCAGTCACTGTTACCTCTTTTCTTTTTCCTTGTTTTTTTTTTGGGGGGGGGTAAAGTGGATGGAGAAAAAAGAACAGCAACTGGCGATCCAGGTGGTTTGACAAAGATAGAAAGGACATAAAAGCTTTCTTGTTGTTGGTAGAACTCATGGCCCGTGGATCCCAGGCGTTTCGCCCTAGGTAACCCTTCGCCAGTGTGCTTTTGATGCATGGATCAGGGAAATGGACAGGGACGTGGAAGGGCATGGGTCTAGACTGCTTTGGAGTTGTTTTTTTTTGAGTTGGTTCCCCTTTTTGTGGAGTCAAAGGGAAACCTAGATAGCCAAGTGGTTGCTTCTTGCAGTTGTTGCTGGTTGTTGGGGTAAAGTGGATGGAAGAGAAAGAGAGCTGGCGATCCCGGAAAGCCGAAAGCCGCCTGGACGGGTTGTCCCTCATCCCAGGCCAGCCACTCGGGGTGCCGCCCGAGTCAAGGCGGGGAACTCTCGCAAAAAGCCCTGGAGGTGATTTTTGTCCAACGAGCGATTCGCAAGGGGTGAAAGAACCCCCAAGGCTCCCTAAGAAACTTTAAGGAACCTAAGGAACCCAAAGAAAAAACCGGAGAAGGAAACCTAAGGAACCCTAAGGAACCCTAAGGAACCCTAAGGAACCCTAAGGAACCCTAAGGAAACCAAAGAAACCTGCAGCGATCCACCAAGCGTACTCGAACTCTGAGATTCTGTTTTCTCCGCAGGCGTGCAATCACGGCAAGCCAAATGGTCAATCCGCACTCAAGGGGCCCCTATGCTTAGGCTCAAATGTGGCATCAACTGATTGCACAAGTTGTATCAGCACCATCCTCCTTCAGTTGACGGCCACCGTACAGCAGAAACCTGAGCTCAGGAGTCGCAGCTTGTTGTTGTAGCCGCTGTACGGCAGAGAGTCCTGCCTGCGGAAGCGAGGGTCACGGGCGAAGGAAGTTGAGCAGTCCCGCCACACGACATATGGCCAGCTTCTTCCAAATCATAGTGGGAGGCATTCCACCCAAGTCTCCAGGACTTGGAAAGCCTGCAAGGCAGCTCTCATGTCGGAGAGTCCCAAGGTCGGGGACTCGTGCATGGTGATAGAGTCGTGCCACACTTGGAGGCGCCCTTCACAGATGCGATGGCCTCGCCATCCGTCGTCTTCTCGGCCTCCCTGTGCAATGAGCGTGCCGCGGAGCTCGCGCCGCAAGAGTCTCAAATGAAAGCTCGCGTCCTCGGATTCGACGAGGGCTCGCAGTTCCGCGTTGGAGCTGATGGCCTTCCGCTTCGGCTCCCAGCTCCGTGAAAGAAGGCGCATCTTGGTGGAGGCCCTGAGATGGCGATGGGCCCGCAGCCATCGCGCCGCCACGCTGTCTCCTTCCCTTCGGCCGGTTGTTGTGAGCCTGGTTGGCCATGGTGATGATCACCATGTCTTGCCAATGTTCAACCCCATGGAGCTTGAAGAACTTTGGGGTGCTGTGGGTCACGTCGGGCTTCCTGAGCTGAATTCCTTTGCAGTAGCCATGCTGCGTCCCACTGTGAGCTCGGTGAGGAGAAGATCGCATCAAGTCGAGAGCCGTGGTGCCAACCGTTGGAGTGCTCGAAGTCGGTCTGGGGGGATCTTCATGAAAATCTTTGGTGAGCTGTAGATCGGCCTGCGTGGCGATGCTCGTCCTTCCGGATCGGGCTGTTGAGATAACTTCTCGCCATTCGGCTCCACGGGGCCGATGGCTGCGGTGGAGCTTGAGGTTTCCTTGCTCTTGGCTCGTCCAAAGAGCCCTTGAAGACCACCACTCAACTTCTTGACGTTGACCTCGCTGCCTCTCATCTTCTTGATGATGAACAGACCGGGGCTTCTCAAAAATTGCTTCCGCTGGCGATTGCTTTCGAATCTGAGGTCCAGCTCCATGGTGAGGACGTCCTCGGTGCCCTGAAGAGCAGTGAAGTGTAGAAGTTGATGGGTTCCTCCGCCATCTCTTGGAGCCACAGTGCGTCGTCTGGTTCATCCAGGCGAGCCTTTTTAAGTTCTCGCCGAAGATGGGTCATCCACATACTTGTTGACACGATCTCATTTCAGCTGTGACGGCTGCAGCTCATCTATCTTCGTAGGATCCAGGCGTGGGGTTCGATGGTTGTGGATGATCCGAGGTTGGCCGTGGATGTTGCTTTCCTGTGTGGTGAGTGATTGGCTTTCTCTGGTGGGTCGGTCAGGTTCTGGTGGAAGAACGTCCGCCCACTGGGTCACATCCTCGAGCTTCTTGATCTCATAGACAACCCGCTCCTGGTCAGCAACAGGCGGGCTACTCCGGAGAAGCAGGGTTCCGATCAAGGCGTCGATGGTTGGCTTCGTCTTGGTGCGAACCTGTGTGGCTTGCCAGACTTCTTCAGGCCACCACACGCTGGGCTGGCCACACCCCGTCTCCACACTTTGACCAACTCCATAGGCCCACGCGAAGAGGTTGTTTGACCGTGGTGTTGGCCAATTTCGACAGTTCCCGTCTCGCCCGTGTCGAATGAGCAACATCTTCCGCCTTCTGGCAGGCTTGCGCAGTTTGCTCAAACTCAGTGCTGGCTTCCCTCCGGCAAGGTGGCAAAGGTCCAGAATTTCTGATGCGAGACGGTATAGGTCGTGCCGTGGGCCCACTGATAGGCGCTGCAGCCACGTGTGCCGCCGCCAGATGAAGGGCCTGGGAGATCCGGTCTTGATGGCGGTGGCAGTCATCTCAATGTTCTGACCCGCCGCACGCCGAATGAGATGAGCACTGCGCGTTTCTGTGATTCTGCTTGTTGCCCAACCACTGCTCGGAGAAGGTTTTGATGACTGATCTTCATCTGAAGGAAGTCCGGACACATCCCACCCATCCCGCTTTGCGGTATCCCAACCAACAGCTTGCCAGGCTTGGTATAGAGGGTAAGTGGCTGCTGGTGACATGCCCCAGGCCTGATTCTTCTTCCAGGACCCCTCTTGTGAGGTTCCACGTTTGTTTGTGGATGGGAGGGTACCCAAGATTCCGGACCCCACTTGTCTAGGATTCAAAGGAGAAACTTGCAGATGCGGCCAATCCGGCAGCTTCGCTGGCAGGTGAGACTGGAGACGGTTTTGGGTGCGCTTTTGGCCATTGGTTAGCCGGCGGCCTAGAGAAGCCTGGGGCTTCCATTGCCAGACGCTGTGGGGCTCACAGCCGTGGCACCAACTAATCCACAATCAAAACCTGGGTAGATGAATGTTAGTAAGGGACAATCCCAACCATAAATAGCTGCAGCCGCCTTCTTAGTTCTTTATGTGGTTCTGGGTCGACCATTTTAGTACCAGGGTTTGATTCTGACTCAGCTGGTCCCCGGCGGCAGACCCCCGCCCCGTACCAAACATCGGGATCAGCCATGACTAGGCGGGCTCGGTGAAGTTTATTGGCTTGTCCATGGGTGAAATCACCAACTGCAAGAGATAGCTCTTCTTGGGAAAAATCAGGGGGACTCCACCCCCCTCCCAATGGTACGTCGAGTCTTTTTCAAGTGGTTGTTCATGGTTGTTGCTGGGAAGCATGTTACATGTTTGCTTATGTGCAGGGTTTAGTGGGAAATCCCCACTTAACTGATACGATTTAGATTTTTGCTCCCCTTCCACCGTCAACCAAGTATTCTGGTTGATTTCTTTGCTGCCTTCTTTTCTGTCTCGAGCCAAGGCGGCAGCGACTTGCCTACGCCGGGCCGGAGCGACGGACCCCCCACCCCCCCCAAGCCCCCGCCCCATGGCAGTCTGGCAACCAGCTTGCGATTGGAACATGAGCCAATCCATCAACTGTTCGAAACGGCCTTCGTAGGCGCAAGGCGCAACGCCAGACTGCAGAGGCGTAAATGGGGGCACACCTGGCGCCTCCTTGGGATGCCCGGGCAGCCGGCCGCCGGTGGACAAAAAAATGCGGCGAGGTCAATTTCCGCGTTTTTCGCTTCGGCACTCCGGAAAACTAAGGACGACGACACCCTTAGATTCAACCAGGGTTTAACAATCCGGGGTTCCCATGATTTCTCACTCGGGTTTCCGGCCGCGAACACTTTTTGGGAGGACCAGATTTGGTAAAAGGTTTGGACTCATGTTGGCCAAGCCACTGGGGATGTGTGATTGAGGAAGTGACCAAGGCCATGGTTTGTAAGTCCCCATTACGAGGCTTGTGGCCAAGGCCCTGTCCTGGGGGTGTTGTCGTTTCGATCTTTTTTTTGGCAGCTGTTGAGAATCCAGCGTTCAAGCAACCCCTGCAAGTTCGGGGTTTTTCATCTAAGGACTCGTGTTCCCCCGGCCATTGATCCATGGTCCTGAAAAACCATCCGGTACATGTGACACCTTGCCACGCGTTTTGAGCCATTACGCCACTTTAAGCCGTTACGCCGCGGCGAAGGAGTCCGAAGGTTTCTTCCCTCTTGCCCTGTACCAAGAGTTCTGAGCAACAGAAGGCTCCCCAAAAGGCTTGGAACAATGCCACAGGTTACTTGGCTTGGAACCTTTCCAGATGAGCAAACTGAACGGGCGTTTTCCGCTGCACTAGTTGTTTCACTTGTATTGCGAATTGCTTCATTACAAGAAGTAGGGCTCAAATCTTGAGCCAGACCGCAGGTTTAGTTTAAGCTATTTTGAGATGGGCAGCCCATTTTGAGCCGATTTTCCAATTGTTGAGCACCCAGTGAATACTTCCCTGTCCTTCGCCAAGACTGGGTCAAAGTCTGGCCGGTTTTGCCTGGCGATCGTCCAAGCGACTTTTTTCAGCTGAAACCAAGCTTTTGGCGGATTGGCTGCTTGAACCTCAACATGACCAAATCACCAAGTTGGTATGGGGTCTTTGAACTTGGGCAGGCCTGTGCTCAACTAGGGTCCCGGAGGGCTCCCCTAAAATGGACTACAGAACAACACTCGGTACCCTGATTAAAAGCTCTCAAGTCTGGAGGATCTCAAACAGATGAGTCACAAGCTCAAAAGCTGCCGAGCTTCCAATGGATCCTTGGACCACTAAGTTTCAGTCACCCAAGGAGCCCAAAGCCCGCCAGAAGGAACGGAAGGAACGGAAGGAACGGACGGAACGGAAGGAACGCTGTCTGCCGTTTGGGCTACAGATTGGGAGCATGAAGGGCCGGAGCATAGAGAGGTAGGGGTCTGGAAAACCCCCACGCGGCAGTGAGCCTGGCTCGCTTGAAGCAGCTTGCGCCTGACATGGCCATGAGACTTAAGATGGAACCGCCTCAAAAGCGGTTGGTGGACAAATGGCGTGCACCAAAGGGTCCCCTAGGAAAAATCACACCCACATGTGGAAAGCTGTTCTTACAATGAGGTGCACGTCGCACTTCCCTGCACTTCCCTGCTGGTTTCAACACCGGCTTGAAGTACAGGGTTGAATTGCGCCTACTTTCACCCTGGTCCATTCGTTTGACTGGTTGAGTCACTCTTTGTGTGGAAACTCAGCCCTGTTTTGGGCCCTCAGGCGGTTTTTCTTTTGCAAGAAACGCTGGCATATCAAATCGGGCAAAGTATATTCGGGACCTCACCAGGCGGAAGTTCAACTAATTTTTTCGGGGCCAGCCTCGGGGGGTGAAGGTTCCTTCCAGCTTCCCCTGCGAATTCCGTTTGCTTTGTCCGGTTCATGTTCTCATTCCCACAAAGCGGCAATCCGAAAGACCCGGACAGCTACCACTCCCGCAAGGACTGGGTGTGTCCGAAGTTCAGTACCCAAGTTATACAATGATCCCGAGCCGATGCGCGAGGGGAGCCATTGCCACCAAGCAAGGTGACCATTCGAGACGAAGGTTGGACCCTCAATTGAACAATGGAACAACTAGAGGACCCCCCGAAAGAATTTGGGCAACAACTTTCTATCGAGGCCCCGCTACAAAAGTGGGGGTCAAACAGCGAACATGCCCTCCTGAGGCTTTTTTTCCGTTTGCTTCTCGTACGGTGAATGAGTCACCGTGGTTGAAACCCACAACCGTTTGCTACGGCATTTACAGGCGAATCAGAAACCAGAGGTTCTGAACTGTGGTGCGCAAACGGACTTCGTCCATCCACAGGATGGCTGTGTATGCCTACACTGCCCAATGAATATGCCTTGAGCACTTACTGCGAGCTGCCATCTTTTCGCGCGTTTTCTTTTTTTCCCGAGAAGTCATCGCTAGGAAAAGGCAGCATTTGGGGGCTTGGTTGCGGAAGGAGCCCAGAAAAAAGGAAGGCACAGCCAGAGTTCCTCACTCCCTGAGTCCCTGGAAATGTTATTTGTCTCCCTCTTTTTTTTCCGGAAGATCAGGCCACGGTTGGAGTTGATTTCTCCTCGGGCAGACAACCCCAATCAAAATCAAGTGTGTGGCTTAGCTTATGAAAAACATGTCGAAGAAGGAGGACATTCCCGCAGGTTTTGAGTTTCGCCCACGGGGGCAATTTTGGGACGGAAGAGCTTCCGGAACGTTTGCCCAAAGGCGTCTCAGGACCTTTTGGAAACCAATGCGGCGCTTTCCCATCAAACCCACCAAGGGTCTTGCGGCCTTTTGCCCGTGGATTGTTATTTTTTTGCCCAAGGGAGAAGAAACAAATGAGATCTGCAGCTGCGCCAGGCAGATGCAATGCGCCCGTGCATACTTCTCCTTGCGGCGGGCTCAACTTGCGTTAAACGGATTGCAGAGAAATAGTATCGTTTAAAGCCAGCCCTCAAATGGCCCGATGACCAACAGCTGGTGTTTGTTTTCCTCCGGGGGCCCTTTTTGGGGTTGTTGAAGGGGAAACAACAGCTACACACGCATGTTCGAGGCTCTCGGGCGGAATTTCACGGGGATGTGTTCGAAGTGAAACGCCTCTTTGGGAAATGAGTCACCAAGATCCTTCGAAGTCACCCCGGTTTCTGGGGAACACTTCATCGGGTTGAGACCGGTATCGTCCGCTCAAGCAGGACCCCACCCTTCTGGGAAGCTTCCCGACCAATAAAAAATATGAGGCATCACGTACTTGCTCCAAGGGGGGTTCTATGGTCTGAACCGCGGGGCGTGCTTGTGGACCCCCAAAGTTCAGAAAGTTATATTCGATAAACTACTTTCTGTTGCACCTGTTTGTCTTTGTTAACGCTCATATCTGTTTTGGTGTCTTGGTCCGGTGTGCTGCCACTTCACATCTCAAGCCAAAGCACTCAACGTGGACCTGGAGTCGACTTTGGGATGTCGTGATTTGTACCGTTTGCTGACCCGGAAGTCCCGAATGCCAAAGCTAGTCATGGGAATCAACCACTCAGGAGAATTGTTGTCCGCAACCGTGTTCTGACCCTTGAACAATTGGGCGTCATGAACTCGGAACGGCACGGTTATGCTTTTCCATTTTTTTTGAAGGGTCGGGAGCCGGGGGGGGGGGGGCGGAAATGGGCAAAGCTTTGATTTGCCGATTTAGTGGACAGAAACCAAAGTTGGAACCGAACCCAAGGGAGTTCGCCGAGCTTCGACCTATGGCGATGTTTGTCCCTAGGGCTTGCTTCATCCAACCGGCAAAATGGACTCGCGTCGCTTGTCCGCTAAAACCCGGGACTTGTCGCCCCTTGCATCTGTTTTGCTGAGGCTAGCCTTGCTGCTCTACTACCAAGAGCTGCATCATGGCTTCTAGCTGCTTGGCTTATTCATTTATCCAACCCTAGCAACCGGTTTCCTGCAGAGGCCTGAATTGCCGCCCTCATCCAGGCACCTGTAGGTAATGAAGGGACGCTTTAAAGACCAAACAAACACTTGCTGGTGACTTACTTTGTGGGGGGGGGGGGGGGATAATGTTTCAGATTCATCCAAAGGCAGTCCCCCCAACCAAGTCTTTGGTAGCGCTTAGGATTCATACCCAAGGATAAAACGGTGTTTACTTTTCACCCCCAGCGGTCTAATGGGAGATACAGCCGCTGAAAGGGCCCTTTGAGCAGTCACGGTAGTGGTTTGGGGGGTGAAGCCAGAGACATAATCAACAGGGAGAAGGATCGGGACCAAAGAGACCTAGGATAAGGCATTTAGTCGTGCCGGGTTAAGGAATTCCGCCTGCAGATGGGATAAAAAGCCAACTCAACCGTACCCTCAGAAAAAAGCACCACAGGGCGTGGGTGGTGCGGAATTCCGCACATGGATTCCATGTTGGAGTTGCGTTGGAAATCAGAATCTTTGTGTTGATGGTGACTGTTTTTTGGTTTAAAACCAAACGCTGGCCACCCATTGAGGGTTACCAGTTTTGACATTTGAGCACCCTCAAAACGCTTGTGCAGATTTGAAGGAACGTTCCCTTACCCTTTCCGATTCGGTGTATTTCTTATACAATGTGGGATGGCTTCAAATTAAATGAGGCACTTGTTGAAGCTATCCAATTTACTTTGTAATTGAATATTGGCCATGCGAAAATGCGGACTCGAGCCACGCAGCCCAGAGGAATTTTTGGGCTCTTACGCAAGTAGGGTTATGTCATGCGGACAACACCTGCAGATGGGATTGGTGACACCCTACACTGTGAATACTGGAATAAATCACTTGCCAACTGGTGCGAAGCGGATTTTGTCCATACAGGGTGTGACACATTCCCTGCCCGAGGTCAACGCAACAGGAGCGCCCGAGGGGGAGGTGACGGGGGTAATAGGACATGTGCTATGGTCAATCGAAAGCAATTCAGGCGTAGGTCCCTTGGTACAAACTACCCCAACAAAAAGATTCGCCCCATTGTTTTGGGGCAATACCCCATGTTTAAGGGGATTTGGAGGGTCCAGGTACCACAATCCCCATTTCAATCAGGGACCCTTATGGGATGTTTGGGTCCTTGTCCAGGTCTAAACGACTTGAAAGGCACCAGACCTGAAGTTCCCTTCTCACCAAACTGTGTGGCGCATCTTTTTGCGGCTCGGCTTCCTTTTGTGGTTGGTTGAAAGGAAACGCGCGGACGCGCGTTGACAAGAAGACCAAACTGGAAAGGACGCCACTTCTTTTCTTTCTTTTTTTTGGGGGGGGGGGGTGGGGGCGGGGTCCCTGACGAGAAGACACACCCAAAGGGGTATGCATTTATTCTTTTCTTTTCCTTCTCTTTGGGGGAGGGGGGGCCCCGACAAGAAGACACCCAATGAATATGGAAGTTGTTTTTTTGTTAGGGGGTCCCTGGCAAGAGCACCCACCAAGTGGTATGGAAGCAAGTCCCCCTTTTGGAACATTGGGAAACACCCAAGGGGTATATATTTTGTTTGGGTTTTTTTCGGGGGGGTCCCTGCCAAGAAGACCTGGGCATGGGATCAGGAGACATCCAGTTGCTGGGTGCCCTGGACATCGATCCATCCTACGCCGTGAATTCGCGTCTCTCGCTGAAACAGCCCGGGAGCTTGGATTCTCGGCGCCGATGTCCGGCACGCCGGCGCGGCGGGGTGGCTTGGCATACCCAGAAAGACATACCCAAAGGGTTTCCCAGGCCGGATGTCCGCTTTTAGTAGTTTCCAGAGGTCCGGTTTAATGTTAATATGGGGGTGTCCCCGGTTTTAGCGGGGATTTAGCACTTTTGGAGGGAACACCCCCATATTAATAAACAGGGGTTTATTAATCCGGGGTCAACATTAAGTAGGACCTCACCAGAAAGGACAACTCGCTGTAAACTGACTCAGATGTGATGACCAAGCCTTCAAGGGAAGTATATGGAACCATGTGATGCATCTGGGATCCCAGAATAGCCTGTGTCTCCACATGGACCCCAAAGGTTAACGGCTAGGACCAGGAAAACGGTGTCCACATGGACCCCAAAGAGTAGCGGTTAGGAAAACGGTCTTGCAACACCCAGTCAGGCTCCATGTTAGGTAGCAAGCTGACCTGGGGCTAAAACGAGCGGTTTAATCCATGCTGAAGGTCGTACTTGAGGATCCCTGGTTCCAGTTTGTGAATTGTAGCAGCTTTGCCGCTTGGGTGATGAAAGATAGTTCTCCATTTTGGTTGGGTTGACATTTGAACATCCGTTCTTTGGGACAATGTGAGCTGAGCTGTTCTCTTTGTCTAGAAAAGCAACGGAGCCGATCCATGAACGTCTGCATCCCTTGATCAGAACAGTAGGCCTCTGTTTGGACAAGTCGTCGGGTGCCACCGGCAAATGATTTGAACCAATCCATTTGGGCGTGTCTCTTTGTGGAAGGCATATGTTTTTGTGATTGCTTTAGAGGGAACCCAAAAGAACACCACCCATTTGTGAGGTTTGCGAATTTGAGAAAACCATGTTTAACCAAACTGCTCTAAGTGGGGGCAGGGAGCATCCTTTGAGGGCTGGATGTTTGTACTTAGATCGTTCGGATTCGACCTGTTGCTTTTCCGCTTGGCCGAATCTTGCAACCAAGATTCTATGTTGACCATTGAGTGAAAAACATGGCACATTTCAATTTGGTCATCACCTTTACTTACCCACATCGGGGAATTCTGCCAAAGCTTCGGCCCAGCATGTTGTTTTGGTTGCAAGATCTGAACTTCGCTTGTGTCTTCGGGCTGCGAAGAGCAAGAATGCTAAGCACTTGTTGGTTTCTCTCGGAAGCCAAGAGGAACAACCCATTTCCGGGGGTTCGCTTTCTTTCCAAAATCAGGTCGATGCCTGGAGGTTTTGAGCCAGCGCCACATTTTTGCACTTTTTGGAGGGTGTCAAGACACTCGGGTTAGGGTCTCGGTGTTTGCCCCAAAGACCACTAGCCGGATTTGTTGCTGCTGTTGGAGCCACCCCTAGGTACCCTCCCTAGCCTACTGTGGATGGGCGAAATCCGGCACCACCTAAGAAACGCCGGAAGGATTCGATTTCCCTGCAAATAGCAACAAACGTTATGGTTTCAACCATGGTTTCGCAACCATCCCACACTATGTCCACCTTCCATTTTTGGACATCTCCCGACCCCTAAACATGTGGAATCCCACCTCTATGTACCCTCCCTATCCTACGTCCACTTCCATGAGACTCCCGACGAATCCTAGCGAGTACTGGCGAATCCTCCTGCCTTTGGCCCCAACTCGCTCTTTTTCCCGAGGTCCGGCGCATCCCTCTGGGATTTTGTCGTCAAGGACTGAAACACCCGCGCGGTGAACCGGCGTGTGTGTGTGTGTGTGTGTGTGTGTGTGTGTGTGTGTGTGTGTGTTTTGTTGTTTCTGCGGGTTCCTAGTTCCTATATTTTCCATTGGGCGATTTTAAACATCCACCTTTTTGGGCCAATTTAAAGTGCGTTTAGCTTTTGGGGGGATGATGTTAAACATTTGAGGGGACATATGATTCAATTTGTCTATGGCACGAAATTGGGATCGATATGGTGTCAGACTAGGGGCCTGCAAGAATTGCGATGTTCCTCTTTCGTTTTCCTTTCAAGCCCCCCCCCCCCCCCCCAAAAGGGGCACCCACGCGGCGGGCGAGTCTGCCATCCAAAGCCTACGAGCTGGCATCCGGAAGGGACTAAGAGGCTGAGAATGGGCGAGGTTCAAGTTGGTTGGTTGGTATTTTTTGCTTTTGGTTCTCTTTGAGCCACCATAAACACCTTTTTGGACGATCTGACAAAATTAGTTGAAGAACCCACACGTTACATAAACACGCACACAGCCATGTACCGTGTTTTTTTTCGGTGCAGCAGGTGGCTGCACAGGCCAGCAATTCGACCTCCTGCCGGAGGTGGCAAAAAAAAGACGGAGGAGCTGCTGAACCGAAGCTTTTGGACTTCGTGCTGGGCGGCGGAGTGCGCATTTTGCACGGTGAAGGACCTCTGAGTTAGCCTTGGCCCGCCATGCTTGGTGGTGGTTTGCTCGGAGCGAGTCAAAGCCGAGCCATACCGCAGGGTCATTCGATGGCTGCTGGTCGACGGGGCTTGGGTGGGGGTCAGCTTGCCTGCTGGCTGGACCCAGTGGCGATCGGTGCCATCCGCCATCAGGGGGGTTGCAGGATGGACAACGCCCACATGCTCCACGACGACCTTTAGCGATTTGGGCTGGGGTCGGTGTTTGCTGCTGCTTCTTGCCCTCCTTAGCCGCGGATGAAGTCTTGTCCAGCTAGGCACCAGATACCGAGTGCGACATTCGCTGCGTGGGCCTTTGGGTCGCCCAGTGCCATTTGCCGCAGGAAACGTTCGAAGCCGGGTTGCGTGGACCCAACATGGGTTCACATGCGCAGATGCGGAGCCCTTGGTAGCTGAGCTCTCACGTGTTGGCTACAAGCCCGCGCTCATCTCCGTGCCTGTCATAAGGATGCTGGGCCCAATCCCACTCCCCCATGCGCGCCGCGGAGTCCTGATCCTGCGCCATTCTTTTTTTGGGGGACCTCCGAAGGCCACTCTGTCGGGGTCATACCTAGAGTCTCCATGACCCTTTGAAAATTGGGTCATGACCCCTTTCTTTTGGGTAATGACCCCATTCTTAAAGGGTCATGGAGACTCTAGGTACTGGTTTCTTTGCCTCCGTGCCATGCCCGATGGTTGAATCTGAGCAATTGCACCGATGCGCTGAGGGTCTCCGTAACTGAACTCGGGGGAGAAGGCTACGAAGAGGCGGTTCTTGGGGCTCGCAGGGCGCGAGACGCACGGCGAACCCCGAGGCCTCGTTTCAGCTCGTGCCTAGACACGGAGAAAGGAGTAACATACGGAGCTAAAATCTCGTTGTAAATGACCATGCAACCCAATTTGATTGATTTAGGCCCTGGCAGTACCTTATGTGTTTTGCCCGCAGCACAGGCCTTGCTTGCCTGTTCGCTTGTTCTTCCCCTTTGCGGGAGAAACAGATAGAGAGATGTTTTGGGAGACAGCCAGCCATGATTCCCGCGCGACGCGCGGAATGTTGACTTATTACTGACTTATTCCATAACATATTTGACTTCCGGAACTGCATGCTTCCCAGAGCACTGTCAGCAAGAATCCTTCCCATCTTGCAGGACAACTATGCACCAGATGATCTCGTCTTGCAGTCGCCATTTGGCGGGGCATTTGCGTGCCTCGGCTTTGCAAGGGGGGACGGCGTGGAGTGTCCTTTGCTTACTCCGAACAAGACCCTTGGCTTTTTTCCTTGCTCTTTGGTGTTGTCGGTCAAAGCCTTGTCATTTTGTTCGTTGTTCAGAAAGCGCCTTGATTGATACTGCACACGGTACAGGAGGGAGCACGGCAGTTCCTGCCCGTTTTAGACTGTCAACCTTAGTTGCGGGAAGGGGGGGTCCTTTCCTCCCTACTTTCGTTCTCTGGCACCCTGTTTTCCCTGCCCCGTATTTGTTTGCTCGGCGGGTTCCCCAATAAGATGATGGTCAAACGCAAAAAGGGCATTTGCTACGGGAATCGCCAGACTTTGACACGCGGGCCAACACGGGTACCAAACTTTTGCGGAGTCTTGGAACTGGTTGCCACACAATCCATTGACATGGTATGACCTCATTGTTTTGTGGCAAGATTACTGTTTGTTTGACCAGACATGGGGAGACTGGAACAGCTCTTGCCATGTGCAACTGGTTGATGCTTGAGAGGGGTAGGTGTTGGCGTCTGGTCTTTCCGGAGTTGACAACCGAGCACTGGTCTCCAAAAGCCCGTTTGAAGCGGAGCGAAGAGCCCTCAAGTATAGGGTCCAAAGAGTCCTTATGTGAAGGCTTTGAACATACCCGGAAGAAACAAAGTGCGAGCAAATTGGGTGTGGCTCAAAATTAAGCAGGAGGGGCAAACCGCAGGTTTTGGTCCATGTTCCACTTACCAGGGCAACCCATTTTGGCACCGGTTTTTTGAGCCACGGCGTCGAATGAGCCAACTTCGAGCTCCCAGGATTAGGAGACAGAGGGAAGCCACTCGATCTGAATGGTAACCGTTTGTGGGGGTTCAACATTTTCCCTGGTCCCAAGTGCTGTCACGGGAAGACTGGCAAGAACGCCGTCCATCTGCCGGAGAGAAAAACACCGAAGCGCTCGGATCTCCATGGAGCCGAGCGAAATGACTTGGTCCTCGATGCATGGAGCCAGGCTCTCGCAAGACGACCAAGCATACCTCAACACAACACTCTCGGTGCTCTTTGAGGCGCATCGCCGCCGGAAGCACCTTTTTTTTGCTTTTGCTTTTCTCGCTCAGAAGCCTCAAAAAGGGATGCGTGTCTTTCTTTGGTTTTGGTTTTAAAGGAAGGCGAGAAGCAGCCACCATTTTGAGGGGTCCCCTAAAAAGGACATGCCCAAAGATGGGGTGGGCGGAGCTGTTTGAGAGACGCAGCGAGTGGCACCAGGCCACACTCAATCCTGGATTTTTTTGGGAGGAAGTGGAGGCATGAGGCAACCATAGGTGCGGCTAGATCACTTTTTCGATTTTCATTGGTGTATACCAGGGTTTTATTGAGGCATTGGCCAAACTGTTTTCCCTGGACCTCTAGAAAAGTCGCCGCCTGGCACCGGGCTTTGAGGGTGCCCTTTTGGGGGTATGGTCGGTTTCGAGGGAAACAAAAAGGACGAACCCGATTTGTGGGTTCCGCTATTTTGACGCATGCTCATGAAAAACATCACCTGTTGGAAAGGCCAATTGAAAACAAGCGTTCCAGGGAGAATCTGTCTTTCCGCATTGCATTTTGCTCCGCTAGACGTAGACGGGCCTGATAATTGACCTCACAAGATTTTGCTCGGCGAACAATTTGGGCCGAAGATGCCTCACGGAGAACTCTGGGAGTCAAGGACCAAAGGTGCATCTGCACCATTTTGCCCCACAACCCCTGGCTGGAAGGAAAATGGAAGATCCTTCCTTTGAAGGTCTTTACCCTTATCCAAAGCCGACCTTTTGACCTTGTGGCTTCCCCTGTTCCCCCAAGAAGTGATCGCTTGCATTTCTGGGTCCTTCAGGCAACTGAGGAGTTGCACCCTGGACTTGGACAGGTCCCTTTTCGGACGCCTTGTTGGACCCCCCGGGACGAGCAATCTTCGACTCGCAGCTCGTTTTGTTTTCCATGGCCACCAGCAGGTTCAGCGGATGCGGACGTGGAACCCAACGCACAATCCGCTTCAAGAGATGTCCTCATGTTAGCGATGTTAGTCAGGGCTCCTTAAAAGATACAGTTTGCCCGTTTGAAACATGGCTTTTTCCACCAAACTAAAAGAACACCACCATTTACAAGGCAATGTTCAGGTGTATAATGTAAGGATCCCTGTTAGTTTGCAGTAGAAGGACAAGACTTGGCCACTGTTTGTGGCTGCTGGGAACACGGCTTGCCTCCAAGTAGTTGCTTGCTGCTTTCTGTGAAAGCGAGACTAACAGTTGTCACGTTTCGTTGGTGCACATGGGGCACGCCAAGAAAAAAAACAAAACAATAAAACAGGTGAAGCCGATTTGCAGCTCGCCTTGTTCAACTGAAATATGCACGGATGAGATCATTGTTGACACTCAAACGCTCTGCTCAGATGGTTCGGGAGCGAGCTAACAGGTTAGCAGGCCATTGATACTTTATGTGCTGCGCTGCAATTCAACATAGAACCTAAAATGGGGTCTCCCAGAGTCTAAACATGTTTTCTTTGAGCTCCAAGTAATCTACATTCGAGTAAATCCCAGTTGATCCCCCCCCGCAGTACACTTGTCAGCTCTACTGCCGACCAACGTCAGATGGTCATTTTTACTTGCATTGACTGTGAGCGTGATGAATGCGACGGGAAATCAAAGGCAAACATGATGGTTGAGAATGACAACATCGTAGGGCTTTCAACCAAGCCATGCCTGCGACCCCAGCTTGGTTTGAAGGAATAGCGAAAGAACCATCCACCAAATTCGGGGGCTGGGTGTTCTTCGGTATGTCTCATTTGTTTTTCTTCCCCACTTTTAGAAACACCACCAAGGAGGGACAGGGCCCTTCCCCCTTTTTTGGCAGGGTCCGCCTTCCCATTTGACACGCTTATCGGCGGCCGCGAGGTTAGATTAGGCGGCTCCCTGAGCGTGTTCGACTCAGCCCGGGCTCCAAGAAGGAAAGGCCGTCGGTCTGGCAGCTCCCTGGTCTGACCGCAGGTCGTGGTGCGCAGGAAGCCATCCAACCCGTTGGGTTTCTTTGAATTCTGTCGGTTTCTGTTTGTTTCTGTTTTTTTTTTTTTGGGGGGGGGAGGCCTTCCGATTTGTTCCCCTCCGATCTGTTCCCCAAACTTGACTTAGTGATTTAGGGAAGCCCCGGAGAAAGCCATGGGGCGTACAGGGAGCTTTCGACGCTGAAGGGTTTGGGGTTCGCATGGTACCGCCGGTTTTTACGGGGCCCTGGCCCTGACAAAGAAGAAAGGAACCGAACCCTGTGACTCAGACCCTTTAACTCTTATGTTATATAATTATATATATATATATGCTCACACGTTTTCTACATATTCATCCCCCGCCCAATGTTTGTGGGGATGTTGCAAGATCATTGATTTCCCATTTTGTGAACCTCCCAAAGTGGCGGTCTCAGTGAGACCCGCCAGCAAGGTGCAACTTTCGAAGGTAAACACCAGCCCCTGTCATTGAGACTCGAGCTAGCAGGCTCGTCCGCGGCAACGCCTGGCTTTTCGGGCTGGAAATGGTTGCCTAGCAGAACCACCCAAGGGGCTGGCCGAAAAGTCATTGCAAGATGTGAGAAGTTCAAAGTGCCATTTGCTACCCAGGTTTGCCTTTTGCACAGGGTCTTGATGATTGAACACAGGGTCGTGTGGTCCGGGTAGCCTTTTGTCCGTACCTTTCTGCCGAAAAAAGCACCATAGTTGGAGGGTGTATATATTTTTTATATATTTCCTTCAGGCGATAGGTTCATTCCCAAAGCCAGTAGGTGATTCCCTACCGTTCTGAGCACCCGAAGGCGCTATGGCCCATAGATCCGCATGAGATCCAGACTCCAATGGAGAGGTCCTATAGTTGGTACCCCTGCCCCATTTTCCAAGTCACATTTTAGTCGTACATGGACAGTTCTGTTGGTTACTTGGGCGCATATTAGTCGTTCAAGGGTGGTTCTGGTGGTTACTTGGGTACATTTGAGTGGTGAATGGGTGGCACCCCATGGGTTGCTTCGTTGCATTTGCGTCCTCGGGGTGGTGCAAAGCTCCCCCACGAAACCGGGCGGAGCTGCAAAAAGCCGCCGAGGTGGTGATGAACAGCACCGTCTCGGCCTTCGATGCCGCCTACCTCGGCGGCACGGTGTCCGTGTACCGCTCGCGCATTATTTTAGCGTCGGGAGGAAGGTCGGGTGATGTCACCCAGGGTGGGGTTGTCACCCCCAAAATCGCGGGAATTGTCCGGTTGGATTTTCCCTTCAAGAAAGCCACCCAAACAGGGGGGCAACATTCGAAAGAGGAGCCGCCCACATGGCCATCGCCGGAGGTCACTTCGGCATTTGATGGAGGGCTTTTGCTGAGTGTTTCTGTTTATTTCTGGGACTGTTGGGAGCCCAAAATAGGGCTTCCCCAACGACCTCAAAGGGGGTTGGGCCCCATGTTGCCAAACCGCCCGCAAAGCCAAAGTCGAACCGAGGTCCCATACCTTGAAGTGGGCGTGCAGTCTGAACATCAAGGGAACAAGTTGGAAACCCCTATGTGGGCCGTGAATTGGTTTTTGATTAAGGACCCTTTGGTGGACATTAGGTTGGGATTCATGTCTATCAATTCTGAGGTGGTCTCTTATTTAAGAGAAACACCTCGCCGCCATAGCCATGTAGCACCCTCAGTCTGACGCGGCCACTCAGGAAGACGAAAAACAACGTGACCGGAACTCCGGCCAGGTACAATGATGTGCAACTAGGCGCGGTGCGCGGCATTCACATGGGCGTGTCCTTTGTGTTGCACCCGTTGGTTCAACGGTTTCAATGGGAATGGGACATGAAAAGGGGCCTGTTAGACAAACCCAGGCTTTTCAATCCGCTCCCCAACTCTTGGAGAAGCAAGACATCTAATGATATCAGTGCCTTTGATCCACGAGAAATGAGTGGCTCCAACAGTTGTTCGCACGCGATCCCTGGTTCTCTTTGGGCTTGGATCTCCATGGCTCGAAATTCGGCTCTTGGCTTCCGGGGAGGCCCCAGCCATATTTTTCCAGAAGGCTTCTGAGCAACTTAGACCTTAGACCCGTTTTGACCTCCCCAAACAGCCGTCCTCAAAAGGTACTCGGACCCTTTTGGTTTGAGAAGCAGCAACGCACACACATAGGCCGCAAAAGGATCCCCCGCTGGAGAAGGTTTGCTCAGCGCGGACGACTTTGCGACGCCCAAACGTCCTCCTGGTGGATGTTCTGCTGTTCCGCAAAACAAGCACGGCTTCATCGGCTTAAGCGCGAGGGTGTCAGTCTCCTCAAAACAAGCATTACCGTAGTCATCGTCTTTCCATTTATATAGGTGAACGACATGAAGCTGAAGCCCGGTGAAGCTCGGTGAAGACATGTTCCATGATGCAGAACTGTTCCAGCCGTCCGCCGAGCGCCCGTTGGACACGATCCGCACTCTTCGAAAGCTGCGTCTTCTGAGGCTCTCGTACCACTCAACGAGGCTCTCGAATGCTCTCAGAGTCGCGCGCTAGATTTCCTGTTCCCTAGGAGGCCAAGACCCAGGGCCTTGAACCCCCGAAGCCCCAAAGGTCTTGGGCTCCTAGGAAGTAGAGCAAGCAACTCCCATTCGAGTGGAATGTTGCTCCATGCGTCCGCACGGCCAAGAGCCCCTCTTTGGCCAAATCTCTCGTGAAGCATCAGCCAGTTTGTTTTGGCGCCCAGAGTTGGTTGCAACACTTGTAATATCCAAGCGCCTGCCGTCTTCGAAAGGAAAGCAAAGTCGGAGGATCCATTTGATAGGGTGACTTTGGTATTAAATACTCGGGCCAGCTTTTGGCAGGCTTGGGGGTTCAAGTCAAGCTCTAAGGTCTCTTGAGGCCAATGCATTTGATCAGTCAGGGCCGTAAACGGGTTCTCTCACAAACGTGTGATCGCTTGCACCCGTCTGCAGAATCATGTGCACTGTGCTTGCGTGTCAAACAGGGTGGGTTTCCCTTTAGACCAAGCGAAAAAATGGATACCCCCAAAAGACACTTACACGCGCGCGGCCAAGTCGTTTTTCACCCACTCGGAGGAGTTCTTGGAGCCGAGAAGTGCGAGCCACACCGCGTCAGTCGACGCCAGGACGCACGCTCAACGTGGGCGGGCACGCCATTCTAGCCTCCACCATCTCCATCCTCGACAGAGCCCGGGACCCGCCGATCGGATTCGGCGGACTTTGTTTGGGCTCAAGGGATGTTTCGAGGTGGAAGCGCTCCTTGGTGTCCCTTGAAAACCAGCAAGAACGGGGCGTTTCGCTGCAAAACCAAGGACACAACAAAGCGTTGCGCCCCAGTTGGGCGCAGATTGGAGGACTGGCCAAATTCCGTTTCGTGCCAGTTGGCACCCTCTTTCCAACAATGGATGCGGACTTTTTGCGTTTCAACAAACCCATGCGCTGAGGATCTAATAACAAGCCTCGTTGCGTGTGTAGGTGTCATATAGAGGCCAAAGTTTCTGCGGGATACATTGCTCGTATGTGTATATATATTTATATATGGTTGCATGTAGGTAGTATGTAGTTTGGAGGCATTCGCACATATTGGAACCTCCAAATGGTTGGTTTTTATTATGTTTTTATTTGGTTTCCCTTGACACCCCAAATAAAGACAAAGACACACCCAGGATTTGCACAAGTTATACCGAGCTCATCGAAAGTAGGAGAAACTGATCCAAGATGAAGGCCACTTTGTAAGTTTTCTTCTTTGCAGGTCTGTGCCAAGATGCAAGCAACTCTTTATCTCACTCCCTGAGGTCCTGGACGGTATCCCCATTGTCAGGGATCCTACTCAGACAATCTGCCAAGTCCCTGGGGAAATGGGGGATTTGTTTCTGAAGAGAATTGGTGACGGGGACTGAGCCCTTGGAGTATTCTTGCCCAGCCGGGCAAACAAAAAGCTTTCAAGAGCAAAAATCCGCACGTCACACTTGGAGTTCCTGACTTTTCTAGGGCTGAGGTTAACACGGCCACCAGGGAGCCCACCCTTACCTTACTGATATGGCTTTTGGATCTGACTTTAGGTTGGTTGAAACCGGCCGGATTTTCCATACCCATGGCTTTGGTTGGATCTTTGGACTTTAGGTTGTTGGTTGAAAAACTCCGGCCGGATTTTCCATACCCACAAACAGTGAACTTGTTTTTTGCAGAGGGGTCAACAGCAACCAAGGGTTGAAGATCCATGCGCGTCGACAAAGGCCAACACTTTCAGCCTTAGTCGGGTTGAGCCACGTTAGATGTAGCCATGGGTGAAAAATCCGAGGATTTGGATACATTTTCCACCGGCTCTCCCAAACACTTCGTAAGCTTCCGAGTTTCGCGGAGAACTCACGGCCTGTGAGAACCTTTTTGGGCTCCAAGCCCCATTTTTGTGGTGGGGGATTCTCAAACTGGTGGACTCCGTCTTTGGGTTTTCTATTGGGAAACCAAGGGAAACCAGACTCCTGCATCCCGACAATTTTGAGAAACGCCCACAAAGTTGTTGGACTTGTTCTGACCAACGCGATCGGAAGTGAGAACTAGAGGCACAGATTCCTGCAAGACCTTCCATTTGCTGAAAAAAAGAGAGATACATTTTTTGTTCTTTGCTCCAAGTTGGCTCTCAGTTTCTCGCTGAAACTTGGGTCTGGAAACCTAGGGGGCCCTTTGCCTTTTCAGGGAAGCCGAGAGCGGAGGTGAGCCTTGGCAGCTCCATGGAGATCTTCGGTGATACCGTTTTCTACGGTGCCGGGGGGAGGGGGGAGAGGAGGTGGGGGGGAGGAGATTCGGGGGAGGTGGTGGGGGATGGGTGTGGCATGTTAGACGTAGAGTTTATGTTGCTGCCAGGAAGTCTCGGCCCGAGTCCTTACAGGGGTAGACTGTAGTCGGCAGAAGGCGGGCGGTGGTTTCAACATGGATCGGTGCTTTCGTTTGCCATTCACTGCTGTGGATGCTGGCAATCGCATCACGATTGTTCTGCAGAAGCTTGAGAACCTAGTTTGGGTGAATCCCTTGACTAAGCAGACTTTCCGTGTTGAGTTGATGGCGGCTGTGGGTGCCTTCATGACTCTGCATGGATTCGTGGTGCATTCGGTTTCCAAAGCAGGTGTGGTACGCTTGGAGAGTGATGTGCTTTCGCTTGCTATTGTGCATAAAGAGCCCATGCATGATGATTTCTGCCGGTGCATTGAGGTTTGCGCTGGCATGGGGGGCACAAGTATGGGTGCGTATTTTGCAGGATGCAACCCGGTGGCCGCAGTTGACTTCACACAGTTGGCAACACAAGCTTTGAAAAGGAATCTTTTTCCGGATGTGATGCAAGGAGACATTACGGAGCCTGAGGTTTGGATGCAGCTGCACAGCCAGCATCCGGATCGATGTGGGCTTCTTGCCGGCTTTCCATGTCAGCCATTCAGTCAGCTGGGAAGAGGTGCTGGATTTGATGATCCTCGTTCACGGACTTTTTTCCGGGTTCTTGATTTGGCTTGGGCTCTGCAAAGTGCATTTGTCCTATTGGAGTGTGTCAGTCAGGTGGCAACCCATCCGCAGGTCAAAAAGGCCTTGGATCAGTTCTGTCATGCCATGGACTATCACTGGACTTCCGTTCATTTGCAGCTTGCCAACACCTGGCCATGCAAAAGACAACGATGGTGGGCTATCATTTTGCCTCGTGCAATTAAGCTTCCAACGCTGGTGGACTTGCCGCATGAGCCTAGCCTTCAGCGGGTTGCGGATGTCTTTCCATTTTGGCCGCAATGGCCTTTGCAAGAGGAGCGTCAGCTGGAACTCACTGACAGAGAGCGGGAGCTTTTCAGTTGTGATTCTTATCCGCACGTGCCTTGCACTTTGGAAATGAGTGGGAAGTGCCCGACGCTCCTGCATTCCATGGGCTTTCAGCTGTACAACTGTCCTTGCGGGTGTCGTGCTGCATTGTCGGAGTTTTCTCTGGCTAGCAAAGGATTGCATGGAGTGATGGTTGGATCTTGCTGGACTCAGATTCATCGCAGGCATCTTCACCCCATGGAGGCCGCTATCTTGGTGGGAGTGCCTGGTGACTTTTTGCCTGGGACGTTGATCCGCGAGGATTTGCCGTTGCTCGGGCAAGTGGCTTCGCCTATTCAAGCTCACTGGGTCATGGTTCATGTCTTTGAGGCGATTTTTGGGGCTGGAGAGATTTCCTGTATGGACAAGCATGTCAAACTTTTGAAGCACATTTGTCAGTCACATTGGCGGAGCTGGCCTCAGCCTGACATGTATGTGCCGCGTGCCATTCACGTGCAGATTGATGACGAGGCAGCTTTTGCAGTCAAACTGACACACCCGACCACTGCTCGTGAGTTGCTGGACGCTACTTCGCAATTGGGCCTTTGCGCAACTACTGCGGATTTGAGGGCGGGCAATCGCTTTTTGCTGGCAAGAGACATGCTGACACAGGGATCTTTCAACATCTGCAGCAACAGGGTAGGATTTGGCCTGAGTGACAGGCCCATGCCAAATTGTCCTAGTCTGGAACAGGGTGGGCTGGATGATCTCACTATGACGCAGGAGGGCCAGAAGCTTGTGCAGCAGTGTGGAGTCCAGAGTGTCTCTTTCTGGGATCCCCGGCACGTGACTATGCTTCTTGAAATGAGGCCTGACGTTGCTCTTCGTGATTTGCAGCAACACGGAGCCGATGGAGTTTCTCAACATGTCGGCTTTCTCTGGCACAATGCGCATTGGTTCTGTTTTCACTTCCAGTGGAATGGTATTAATCTGCAGGCTGACTTCTATGATGGACAGGCTAGTGATTTGCCTATTGATGCTCATTCGCTGGCTTTTCGCTTTGCTTCCTTGTTTGGGAATCCTGAATTTCGCATCGGGCATCACCATCTCATTACCCAACAAAGTGGTTCCCACTGTGGGGCTGTGGCTTTGCTACACCTGGGGGTTGTACTGCAGCTTTGGATGGACGCTGATGAGGCCACAGCCTGGCTTTGGCATGAGGTCCTTCTCCACAAGCAGCGCAGAGTTGGGCGAGGCAGATCGGATGATGAGGCTGCAGTTGGTTTTCTTGCGGATCTGCTTCATACCAAAGGTGTTCCAGAAGAAAATGCCAGGCCTAGAGCACTGGCTGCTATCAAGAAGCTTGGGCTTGGAGCTGTTCAGAACGCGCTTGTTGCCAAAGACCCTTGGAGAGCTCTGAAGGAAATCGGGTCGCACCAATCCAAGCCTTTTCAGTTTGTCCTGTACCAGGAGCTGCAGCAACACGTTCAGGGGCGGGTTGCAGATGGCGCCGGCAGTTCAAAAGGCAAGGCCAAGAAGCAGCCAACCAAGAAGGCGCCGGATGTGCAGCTTATCCCGGAGCATTTGGAGCTCATTCCGGGAACCTTTGTGGACGCCAGTGAGAAGACGGTGAAAGAGATCACTGTAAAGGAGGTGGTTTCAAACAGCCGCGGCATTGCGATTGTTACTCCGGAGTTTGCCTTGGAGCTTGCTTCCAACTCCAAGAACTTGAGTGTAGAGGCCTTGGCTGTCTTGACCATAGGCTCTTTGGATCCGCGGAAAATTGCGGCCACTGTTTCCTCGCTGCAGTGGCCGGCTGTATACAAGCCTACAGCTGAGCCTGTGTTGATTCAGGGTACATTGGTGCAACTTGGTGACGTGCCAGTTTCCAGGGCAAAGGTCGACAATGCTCCTGCTGTTCCACATGTCGATACCACTGTTCTCCGGGTGCAGGTCTACAGAGATGCTTTCAGCGATGACTGGGAGAATTTCATGAAAGGCCCGGTGAAGTTCTTGGTTGCCTGCACAACTTTCTTGCAGTATTGTGCTGGAGATGACTGCAACCGAGCATGTCCAAAGTTTCACGCTGCGGTGGATGAGGAGGTTCGTTCAGTGATACTGGATGCATGGTCCTGGAAGTGGCAGAACATGGATGGCAAGATCTGCAAGATGATGCATGCGGATTGTTTTTCGGTCTATCTGCGTGTACCTACCAGCGGAGCCAGAGATATTTTGGCGGTGAGTGGATGGCATGGCATCTTTTTCGAGCCCAGGGCTGCAACGGTGCATGAAATATGTGATTCCTACAAGGTGATCTGGCTGCCGAGAGGAACCACCAGTGATGAGGCCTTCAAGCACATGAGAAGTCTGGATGAAGTTCTGGGTTTGGCCAGGATGAAGTACAAGCTTGGCCTGCGTGTCCTGGAAAAGGATGAGATGTCTGTACTCAAGGTGGTCTATCCCAACTCCACTATGGTACCGTGTCCAATTGTGCACACTTTTGAGGTTGGGCCCCTTCCGTTTGGCATGGGCAAAGAACAGATTGTGCAGCTCTTGGCTAGCTGGAAGTGGAAGGCACGGCCGCTTAGGCCTCTGAGGTCCACCGCTATGGGCAAGTACTGGGAGATTGGTGCAGCTCTTCAACCAGATTCTTTGCTGCAGAGCACTGATCAAGGCGATGTGACTATCTCCCAGAAGACCAAGCCGCAAGCCAAAACTCAGCAAGCAAAGATGATGTTTGCGTCTGCGAGGACCACTTCTTTGATGCGTGGCAAGGCTTCCTCTAAGTCAGACTCAGCTGGTGATCCATGGCAGGAAGGTCATGATCCTTGGGCGGCTTGGAAAACTCCTGGTGGGCCGAGCTTGCAGAAGAAGATTTTCCCGGATGCAGCTGATCAGGGAGGAGGTGAGACCAGAATGAAGTATAGCTGCCTCCAGCAGCAGGTTGATGAGCTCAAGCAGATGGTCGGCAATGATGTGGTGATGGACCAGGCTGCTGCTTCCAGCAATGCTAGTGCTATTCAGGAGCTTCAAGCGCAGCATGTGAAGTTCAATGCCTGGTTTCAAGAAGTTGGCAACAAGGTTGGCTCCTTGGAGGGTAAGCTTGAGACGCAGGACGCGCAGTTGCAGGAGGTGCGGCTGGCAGTCAACGAGCAGGCTGCTGCATCTTCTTCCCTACAGAAGCAACTTTCAGGTATCCAGACGGCCGTGCGAGCGGATATCGACCATGCAATCAACCAGCAAACAAGTCGTCTTGAGGCATTGCTGGAAAAAAGAGCAAAGACGAGTTGACTATGCAGGAAGGGGCAGCGACTGCAGTCTAGGCTGCCCTGGTTCCGGTGCATTACTTGGCTGCTTTTTCTTTTGCTTGGTCCTGTGGAGGTGGCTGCGCGCAGGATTGGGGAAGCAACAAACCCGGGGCCCGCAACAATTGAGGTCACCATGGGGACGGTGAATGTTGCTGGACTTACCAAGCGAGTTCAACCAGTGATGGATTTGTCTCCTGGGATATGGGGTCTCACAGAGACTCAGCAGACAGCTGATGGCTTTGCAGCCTTCAAGGCTAAAGTGAGGTATCAAACGCGAGACTCTGGCAGAGATGTTCGTTTGCTTCGAGGAGCTCCTGCCCCGCCGAGGACAATAGACTCCGTTGCTGGAGCATGGACAGGTGTTTGTGTGATGTCGGACTTCCCGCTGAGGCAGCTCGCTTTCCCGTGGAAGGGCTGCGAATTCTCATCTGGAAGGATTTTGACGAGCAGTACGTTTGTGGGGCGGAACCAAGTGATTGGAGCAGTGGTGTATGGGGCGGCTCAATCTCCTACTTTCAAGCACCCTCTCAAGATCACAGGAGATCTTCTGGAAGCTGTGACGCAGCATATAGTTCTGGGAACTCGTGGCATGCGGTATGTCTGCGGGGACTTCAATGCTGATTTGTTTCAACTTGAACAAACATTGCTGTGGCAGCAACTGGGATGGAGGGAACTGCAGTTTGAAGCGTGGCAACGATGGCATCGACCAATGATGAGTACCTGCAAAGGAGCGACGCAGCGGGATTTCTTCTGGGCCTCTCCAGAACTGCTCAGTCATCTGGTGGATGTGCAGGTTACTCACAATGGTTTTCCTGATCATTCGGTCGTGCAGGGGCGTTTCAGTTTCCCTTGCGCAGATGAGCCTACTGCGTTCTGGTCTTATCCTTCGCCTATGCCATGGGAACGGATTGATACGGATGCGTGGCGCTCGCAAGTGAGTGGAAATTTTGCTCCCTTTCGGTGGGACAGGGACCGGATGACTCAGAATTTCAAGACCTGGAGTGACAGAGTGGAACAGTCCTTGCACGGATTCTACCAGGTGGAGCATGGTTCTTTGCCGGCCAGGTATCGAGGCAGAGGGCAATGCCTTGAGCCCAAGCGGGGTTCTACCGCAGCGCGCCTTTGCCGCCCTGCTCGTCCTGGTGAAGAGGCTCTGCAACATGACTTCTTGGGGCGGAAAGTCCACCAATGGTATCAGCAGCTCAGGCGTCTACAAGCATTGCTGCATTCTCTGCGGAATGGTCATTTATCCCCTGGAGCGTGGACTTACCAAGCGCAATGCTGGTCTTCAATTCTCCGAGCTAAAGGATTTGTCGGTGGCTTTCGAGGCTGGTGGAGCGATAGACGGATTCGTTTGCAAGCTTCTCCGGAAGAGATTCCGGACGCTTTACCGTTGCTGCAGATGCTTGAAGATGTCTTTGAGGATTTCCGGCTCAATTTCCGAGCGCTTGAGGCTGAAGAGGTGGGTTTTCGTGGGAAGGTTGTTAAGCTTCGTCGAGAGCAAGTTCTCACTGATCTTTTCAAGTGCATGAAGCCAGATCCTCCTTTGCCTCTGGATTCTATTGTCCACAAGGACTATTTTGAAATTGTGGAAGTGGATGTGGAAGAAGACCTGGTCAAGCTCTCCAAGCCATGCTCTTTACATGGTGATTTCTTCCTCAATCATGAACTTGTGAGCATTCAGCGGTCTCCAGACGACACCAGGGATGCTACCTGGGTGCGGCTAGATGCAGACACTTTGTTGGTGCCGGGGCAAAAGCTTCACGTTGAACGACCTTTAACTGCGGTGATGGAAATTCAAGCCGAGCTGCGCCAGTTATGGGAACAACGCTGGAAGACGCTGGCTGATGTGCCCGCGGATGCTTGGAGGAGAATATATGCATTTGCAGCGCAGCACATGCCTCGCTTGCAGTTTGAATATGCTCCCTTGCAGGCTGCAGATGTCACCAAGGTGTTGAGCAAAGGCCGAGGGCTCCGAACCCGTGGGCCTGATGGATGGCAAAAACAAGACGTTCTCGAGTTGCCCGACATTTTTCTGGGTGACCTGGTAGGCCTTTATACTGAGGTCGAACAACATGGTACTTGGCCTCGACAACTGGTTCAAGGACATGTTTCTTGCTTGGCTAAGGTGCCGGATGCGCAGGAGGCCAAGCAGTTTCGGCCTATAACCCTTTTTTCTCTGCTTTACAGAATTTGGGGCTGTGCCAGATCCAGGTCTTTCCTCCGGCAACTTGCTGGGTCAGCCAACTTTCACGCACATGGCTACCTTGCAGGCAGAAGCTGCGCTGACATCACCTATGCTATTCAAGCTGGCGTTGAATTGGCGGGCGTCACGGGCTGTGCATATAGTGGTGGGCTCATTGACATTGTTCGGTGCTTCAATTGTTTGCCACGGGCTCCTATATCTTTCCTTGCAGAGCGGTTGGGTATTCCGGAGCCTGTCAGACATGCCTGGATGACCTTTCTTCAGCACTCTGAAAGGGCTTTCAAGGTTCGAGGGCAAATTGGCGACTGGATTGGCTCGGACACAGGGCTGCCAGAAGGGGATGCTATGTCCTGCCTCGGTATGCTTCTGGTAAATTTTGCCTTTCACTCTTACATGGAAGCCTTTTGTCCAGCGGTTACCGCGTACAGCTATGTTGACAACTTGGAAATCACGGGTGGTGCCTACGCTGACATTGTGCAGGGATACCTGACCATGGAGGTGTGGACTGATCTTTTCAGACTGGAAATTGATCAGGAAAAGTCTTCCTTCTGGTCAACATCTCCGGCTGACAGGAAGTTGCTCGAGTCCTTGGGCTTCCCTGTGCGATTGGCTGGTAAAGACATGGGCGCCTCCATGTGTTATGGCCTGCAACATCGTAATCGACAGATGCAGACTCGGATCTTGGATGTTCAGCCTTTCTGGAACAAGTTGCGGAAACTCAACATTGCCTTGTGGTACAAGCTTCTGGTGGTACATACAGCTCTTTTTCCGCGTTCTTTGCATGGATGTGCGCAGGTTACGTTTGGATGGCGGTGGATCATCAAACTCCGCACTTGGACCATGCGTGGGCTGCGAGTGGACAGAGCTGGCGCAAATCCCGCACTGAGGCTTGCTTGTGTACTGCCAATTTTGACAGATCCCGGTTTCTATGACTGCTGGACGACTTGGCGCACCTTCTTTCAGCAAATGATGATCAGCAGAGGTCTTCGAAACAGCTGGGCGCGATACATTGAACTGCATGATGGTAAAAGAGGACATGGCCCTTTCACCAAGATTCTTGATTTTTGTGCCTGGTTTGGATGGACAATCTCTGCTGATTTGCTTCTGGGCACAGATTTTGGCTGTTTTGACCTTCTGCTTCTCACAAAGCAACACCTCCGAAAGTTGGTTGAATTTGCTTGGAGATGCTCGGTGGCTGGAGAACTAGGCCACCGTCGGGACTATGCTGGCTTGGCAGGGATTGATTACCATGCTTCCTTTTTCAAACCGCGAAATTTGGATCGCACTGACAGTGCGCTGCTGGACTGCATACGGGATGGCACTTGTTTTCTGAACACCTTCAAGAGCAAATTTGACATCTCCATTTCCTGTCTTTGCGAGCATTGTGGACAAGAGGACACTCTGCAACACAGGGCATTATCCTGTGGATATTATGCAGAAGAGCGTGCTGCTTTTCCGGATTGTGTTGGCATGTGGAGTTCGTGCTGCGTTGCTCTGACCCATCATGGCATTTCCTCAGAACCTGCTGCGTTGAGGGGTTTCTGGCGTGAACTCACGGCACTTCCTGGAATTCCCACACTTTGGCATGGGGCACCGGTTTCAGGCAGTGTTCAACATATTTTCACTGATGGATCCTGCACAGATGCCAGAGTGCCCACACTGGCTTTGGCAAGTTGGGCTTGTGTACATGCAGACGGAGCAGTTGTGCTGCAGAGCGGTCTTTTACCTGGGATGTTGCAGAACAATGCGCGCGCAGAGCTTTATGCAGTGATAGTGGCCATGGCATGGTGCCGTTTTCATGCATGCTCAGCAATTGTCTACACGGACTGCGCGTATGTGAAGGATGGTTACGACTACTTGTGTCGGCATGGCGCCGTTCCATCTGCCTGGAAGGACGAAGACCTGTGGGAGCTGGTCTTGCAGCTTCTTGCTAGTTTGGACGGCATAGTCACACTGATCAAAACCTCAGCGCATGTGGATGTGGCGGCACTTGTTGATGTAGCTGACTCTGACCTGGTGTGGCAGGCACACTGGAATGAGGCAGCAGATGTTGCTGCCAAGTCAGCTCGAATGAATGCGGGCACGGCTGGTTTTCGGAAACTGTATGATGAGCTTTGTGTACAGCATCTACATAACCGCAATTGCAGTCGTCGTTTTCAGCTTTTTCTCCTTGCGTTGGCCAAGAAAGCCCTGATCAAAACCCCTGATCCTGATGATGAAGATTGGGTAGGAGACGATTTCTTTTTGACCGCATCTCCAAATACTGGAGACTTTTTTGACACTTTGCCTCTCAATCCATATCCGCTGCTTAGTCAACATGAGCAGGTGAGGGCTTTCAGTGGCACGACTGCCAGGGCTCTCACGGATTGGATCTCGAGTTTAGATTTGGAGGCCACCATGGAAATGCCTGTGTCTTTTTTGGAATTGTTTGTTGGTTTCCACCTGCAGTCCGCTGTTGTTTTGCCCGTTTTGGTTTCCAATGAAAGGACACAGACTTGGATTGACCCCTTTGCACTTTCTGCCGGTGAGACCCTTCCTCGGACCTTGGGGGCGTTGGTTGGTGTTTTCCGTTTTGCTTTGTTTTTGGTTGCCGATGTGTTTGGTTGGGAGCTGAAAGTGGAGCAGGTAACTCGGCCTTCTTGTGGTATTTTAAGGCTGTTACCGGGGGTTGTGTTTCCTTGGCCTGATGCGCTGGCGCAACGTGTTCACACTGTGCTGGCTGCTTTCTTTAAGTCCAGGCCACTTCGGAGGGCCTGTGATTTTGCACGTTCGTGGCCTTGAGCCGCTTCTTGAAGTGCAGGCTCAGCATCGCTCAAGCTGTGCTAGCTGCATCGGCGCGACGCTGCGTTCGAGTGGGGAGAATAAAAAATATGTTGCTGCCAGGACCCCCAAAAAGCCAAATGCCCCCCAAAAGAAGGAGCCTGCAGAGTAGACGCCAAGCGTCCATCATACAGGTTGATCTGGCCGATCTGGCCGATTTGGTCGATCGCGATAGCACCCGAAAGCAGGCCGACGGAAATGCATGTAGAACCCGGTAGATCCGTAACCCAACCACCGTGTTTGAGGTCTTCCTCATAGGGTCCAGGGGTCCTGAGGGGGTAGAGGTTTCCCCCAAAGGTGACAATCATCTCCATGTGAATTGCACAGAAACATTTTGGCGGATGGGACATGCGGGGCCCGGATTTTTGTGCAAGCCCTCAACCCATCTTCGGGCTCGGTGTAAAACATGGAGCAAACACCCTGCATGTCCCGCGTTGCCTGGTGTGGATGAATCGTTGGGTTTCAGTTCTCAGTGATTTCACTTCCTTGGAGAGTAGATGACCCAGGCACCACCCAAATCAAACACCGAAAAAGGCCCAATGGCTGGTTACCTGTCGGGGCTTGCCTGGGATCTCACTGCGTGAAGTACATCAGAAGGTAGCAAGGGACCCGAAGGCTCAGAGTTGTCTCAATCGAATTGGTGGGGTGCCCCCATAGGGGCGAAGACTTGGTGAAGTCCATGGGATTCTCTCAGTTCCCTGCCCTGAGAACATTTTTCCTTTTGGAGTGGTTGATGGGAGCTGCCGGCTCTGCAGGGTGCGTCAGGAGCAAAACCACCCAGCAATCTGGAGCTCAGAGAGAGAGAGAGAGAACCAGCTGGAGGCAGAGACTCACTTCCTGAGTTCCTGGACTTACACTTTTTTGGGAAGGCGCACAACAAGTTTTGACTTTTTTTGGCCAGGCCACTCAGGAAGTGAGTAGAAAAGACCATGTTAGTGGGACCCCCTACTCCAAATGCTCACAGTTTCACATGGCTTGAACACACATTTCTAGACACACCCCCTGCAAAGACCCACTTGTTTTTTCGGTGTATGATGTCAACCCCCAAAGGCCCAGAGCACACCTGGCAACCAAACCCGAAGCATGCGGCGCAGGATACCACCTCTCTCTCTCTGGCGCGATTAATCAGGGATCCCTTTCTTTCCTTTCTTAGTGCGCCATCGGGTCCCCTCGCGCTCCTTGAAGGGTGATCACTGTCAACCTCCCGCCCCCTTTTTGGCACTGGTAGCGTTTGCTTTGTCAGAAATACTGGGGACCGGAACCCGGCCCAACCATGAAGACCAAGGCAAGCTTCAACTTTTGGGTCCCGAAAAGAAGGGAAAGCCGCGCGAAAATCCGATGCGCGGCAGGCAATCGGTTCTCCCTGCTCAACAAGGTGGACTTCGGAAACTCCTTGTCCGTGACATCCTTCGCCCATTTAGGAGCGAGAGCTTCCGACGATTTGTTTTGGTCGGTCAAGCGCCGATTCGGAGTCGGAGTCGCGGGAAGGTGCTTTTTTAAGATGTTTGTTTGGAGGAATGGACAGGGGATGGCGATGTTTTAAGCATCTTTCCCAGAGCCCCTGTTTTGCACCCCAAGGTATAACCTGTATCGCTGGGGAATTTGGTTTTTAAAGTCTCCTTGCATGAATGTCTCGATTCGAATCCGAGCGCCGAAGCACAGAGGATCCAACTTGGCATTGGATGTTCCCTGACGTTCCTTTGGTGGAACCTGTGTGCGTGTGTTAATCCGGAGTCATTCAAAGTACTGTACCTAAATAGAACGAATAGAAGCTGCGTGGATTCCGTGGGCAAGTACATCCTTGAAAATAAATTCCTCGCAAAGTGCTTGGACCCTTAGGCAGAGCGCAAGAACTTGGTTTCCATGGAAGCATCCTGGTTGACTTAACCAGACTTCCGGTTAAAGCAACCCCAGTGAACGGATTGCTTTTGATCCAAGTGCAACCTGCGCGTGGAACATGCCTTAGCGGCTTGGATCCTACATGTGCCATAGTCAAAAAACCTATTCCTTTGCTTGGGGTTGACAGGTTGACAGGGACAGTCATCCACCTAGTACCCTCCCAACAATCAACATGGAACCTGACGTTCGGGACCCAGGTCCAAACCAGGACCCCTTGAACGTCAGGTTCCATGTTAATCGGTGGGAGGGTCAGCATCCTTAATAAGCTTAATGATTCCTAGCGAGTTAACCATGACCCAATCGGCCAAAGAAGCGGAGGTTTGGCCACGACTCACATGGGATCTTGGCTAGGGTAGGGTCGCTCAAGCCAAGCCTTCGAATTTGCCATAGACGACCCTTGTCACGTGCTGACCAGCAACCATAGTTTTCAAATGACCCTCAGGGAAGCCAAAAGGGGATATCTTTTTTTCCACAGCTCTGGGGAAGCTTTGCTTGGGCTCGGCCTTGGGCTCCTTACTCAGCCGGACGCGATGGGTTCTCAACGGGTTTCAACTGCTTGCACCCTTCTTTCCTTTTTTCGCTATATGAACCCCTGACGAAGAAGGAGGTATGTTGCGTGTTGCCAAACAACCGACTTGGCTTTTGCTTTCAGTTGCTGCCATGCAGGATCCGCGCTGTTCGTTTTCGGCGTCGTGCAGATAGGAAACACGCTGTCCATCAAGGACCGCCGTCGTTTTGCTTTCGGAAAACGGGCTCGAAGCTTCTTGCAAACGTGGCCTTGTTGCTAGTTTATCCTGTGGATCGTGGCCTTGTTGTTAGTTTATCCTGTGGATCCTCTTGGCGTCTGTTGATGTGCACGGCAGAAGACGCGACTGGCCTGGTTGAATCGGACGAATCAAAGGTATGATAGTCCGCTGTAGAATTAGCAGATCCGTTTAAACCGCTCGATGACTTGGACCCCTTGTTTTTTTTTGCTCTGATTGATTTTGCTCCATCAAAACAGCTCCGTCGGTTCCCATTTTATAGTTTTAAATGCCGTCTTTGAGGCACAGAAACGGTTTGTTTTCCTTTTAGAACACCATGTCGAGGTGTTGGTGCTTTGAGGGTCTTTTCGAGGTGTACCGTTTTTGAGGGAAGCCAACCTGGGGACTTTGTTATCCGCTTGAGGAGCCCTGGTTTAGGAAAGTCCAGGCCCTACAACCTACAAGCTCAAGCGCAAACCTCGCTCGCCGTGTCGGGCGGTTTTCACTGAGCTCTTGAAAGGACAACGGATTTTGGGGGCTTGCGCGGGAACCCATCTTGCGACCTATGGCTTCCTTTCCCTCAGCCCCACTGTGGCCATTTCCGTGATACAGCCATGGGAATCACCGAAAGAGCTCGGGTGTTCGACAAAAGGACGTCGCCCTTTGAAATGGGTTTCCTTTCCCTTAGCCAGATAGGTCATGGAGTGATGAATCAGGCTTCCGTAGAGCGAGCATACTTGTCTGCCCAAAAAAGGGACCACCTTAAGTTGAGTTTCAAAGGGTTTCTACATCCGGGTGAAATTTGTCAGGTGTATCCAGTAGGACAGAATGCATTTCTCTAAGAAAACCACCCTCGTTCCACTGGAAGAGGACAGGGAGTGCCGTCCAAAAGTGCCGCCCAAACCAGTGGCTTCCATTGTTGTGAGGGCAATTCCCTGCCGCTCAACCATCCATGGCAATATCTACCAATTGAGAAATCATTTGGGGTAAACGTAGGAAACAAATGTGGGACATTTGACCCATTTGCGGGTAGGCAAATATTGCGTACAGCGATTGGGCGGCTGAACTGGAATCCCCAAAACCGGTTCATTCGCAACACCCGGACTGGGTGATTCCCTTCCTACTGAGCACCAGCAAGTGAATTGGAGCCTTTGATGAATAACCATTTGGTGGTAGGAACATATTGCATACATGGATTTGTGCCGCAATCCTCAAGTTACCTGATTTTTGCACCAGGTAATCCATCAAGCCGCCTCAAACATTCTGCACCTGGTCTTGCCGCCCAAAGATGGCCGTCTTGGCCTTCCATCCATCAATCCACCGGGGCTTTGTGGGTCGATCTAGCCCCCCCCCCCCAAAAAAAAAAACGGGAAAAAAACAAAACAAAAAACATTGAGCACCTAGACGGTCCCTCAAGCCGACAAGAGCTGGCGAGACGCCTGGAAGCCCTGGAAGCCCTGGAAGCCTATGGATGGGGCTTGACATGTACCAATTGACCTGCAGAGGAGGGGAAGGGGGGGTAAATGTGGGTAAACAAGGGTAAGGAGTTTTTTGGTTCCCAGTGGCTTGCCTGGAAGTACGGGGCTGTACTGAATCCATTGCATAGATGGATTGGTCTGTGGGTCAAATGACCACGGGTAACTTTCCCGTGTGGCTGAGACATATTTCATCCCATATTCATGGGATCTTGTGATCAACCCCCAGATCGCAAGTCCCATCCACCCAAGCAAAAGGAATCCTCTAAGTGGATGGTGTTTTTGTTCGGGTCCCCGCTTGGGGCTTGGCAAAAGGGAGACCAAAAACTTGGTGGCTCCCAGCCATCCCGTTAGCCTTTTAGCTTTGTAGTGTTTACTGGTAATTTCCATTTCACCCACCAAAAGTTAGTCACTTTCAGCGGGGGGCTCTGCGGGCAGCCCGGTTTCGGGGCCCCTCCATTTCGGCACAGGAGTGCATAAAATTGTCAATGGGTTCGTGGGTCAGGTTTCACCCATGGGTGGCTGGTCTTTTCCCCATCCCTCTCTCTCATCTTTTTGGTGAAATCCCCCCCAGCACCGGTCATCCCAGGTCCCAGGGATCTGGCGAGCTTCCCGAAATGGAGGGCTTCCCCAAAAATGGGTGGGAGGGCCCCTAAAAGGGCTCGATCCCTTTGGCGCCCAAAACAAGAAAAGGGGGACGCGAAAAAAAAGAAAAAACTAATCCAGTTGGAGGCTTCCTTTTGCTAGGGGGGAGGCTTCCTTTTGCTGTGGATGGGACTTGCGATCCGGGGGCATCCCATGAACATGGGATGACGGGGAAGCCACCAAAAGATGAGAAATATGTCTCAGCCACATTTGCAAAGTTACCCCGGCACGAGCCATCGGCGCCTGGGATCTGGCGATGGTCACCCCAATGCCGCGAACGAGCTGCACGCGCCATCGCCAGGACTTCTCCACCTCGGGGAGCTCCCTGGCCGTGGCCAGCTTCACGCGCCCGGGCAGCTCTGCCTCGCAGACGCAGATTGCACGCCCGGGAGCCCGGGACGGCTGGGCTGGCCATGGGCGAGGGGAGGGGATGGTCAAGGCAGGTCCGGGTGGGTTGGGTCCTTCGGAAGTGGGTTGTGTTTTTTTTGGTTTCCCCCCTCGTTTTTTTTTTAGGGTTTGGGGGGTGGGGGGGTTTGGGTTGGCCAGGGGTTTGGATGTTCAAGCTCCGAAGGGGGGCTTGGGGGCTCAACCATTAGGGTTTCCGGGTTTTCATTCGAGAGGGGTAGAGGGAACCACCCAGAGAAGACATGTAAAATGACCATGGCACATTTTTCTCCTTGGCTGAAACATCGAAATCGAGCTTCCCTTGTGATGCTTCAGGGGCCTCCAGGAGCCCTTGGTGTTGGTTCATATGACCAGTTAGACACAGGGATAGGGAATCGTTCTTTGCAGTGGAAGTAGGTTGAAGGCTCCAAGATGCCGATGTTCTGGGACTGGAAAGCAAAGGGAAACGCCCTACCCCCAAGGCCCGAAATGGGTTCTGAGTAATTAATCTATCCCAGGTTGGATTTGCAACAGGAAACAAAGGGCGGCTTTGAAGAGGCGGAATTTAAAAGGGGGTTGGCATCCTTTGATGAGTTGGCTACAACCGAAAGGGGTTGCAGAAGGCCGCCCAAATTTCGCAAATGTTCAGGTACTGTCCGCAAGAGAAAAAGGCCAAAGGATCGTTTGGAGGGGAAGGCGCCCGTCGTAGACCTGAGCTCTTTGGGCCACCTTTGCCTTTCGCCCCGTCCAAAACCGGAATCCGTTGGAGCGTGATTCAGAGGAGCTCTCTCGTTGCTTGCCCACTCGTTTGATCACCATGGCATTCGGATTGTAGGGGTCTAGTCTAGGTAGAATTCTGCCTGTGCGTGTTTGAATGCGTGAATGAAGGAAGGCCCCCGCTTTGAATACAATCTCACATCTGGCTTTCCATCCATCAATCCGCCTCACCTTTTGTTTAAACCCCTTCCCACCCAACCCCTAGCTGTACCCTCCCCATTCCCTTCACGGATCCTTCTCTTCAAGAAATGGCCAACATCATGAAACGTAGGTGGTTTCTAAAGAGAACGCTGGGTGAAGAGACTGGGGAATCAAACCTTAGAACAGATGGCCCTCTTTGCCTTCCATCCATCAATCCGCCTCACCTTTTGTTTAACCCCAAACATGGCCCTGTTGGAATTCCTTCCCCAGTCCCACCTTCTCCGAAATTCACTAGGCAATGCATTAACCCGCCTCAAGAATCAATGGTTCATCCTGGTCCCAGCCTTGCCACCCAAAGGATGGCCCTTTTCGTGGTTGTTGTTGGGAAAAATTGGACACACATTTTTGCTTATGGTGGTTCTGCCGAAATTTTGAAACTTTTGCTCTCCTTCCAACGTCAACCAAGTTTTGGAGCTGGAATTCCTTCCCCAGTCTCACCTTTTCCGAAATTCACCAGGCAATGCATCAACCCGCCCCCAGAACTATCAGACCCAGTCTTGCCAGCCAAAGGATGGCCCTTCGCCTCTGGGAGCTCCTCCGAGCCGATCCACCCGGTGGATGCCCTAAATATTGCAAGTGGGGAACCAAGGAAACCATGCAACTTCCCATGGTGTGTGGTTGGTTTGTGGTTGGTTTGTGGTTGGTTTGTGGTTGGTTTGTGGTTGGTTTGTGTGGTTTGTGGTTGGTTTACTTGCAACAAGGCCATCCACCGTCCTTTCCGAGGTTTAGGAAGCTCGCCTTCGGCGCTGAGCCTCAGCAAGTCTGGCTCCCCCGCGCCGGCGCGGAGTCCGAGCCGCTCCGGGCCTGCGCCGCCCACCTACGGCATGAGCGCCTCGGCCGGTTCTCGGCCGGTTCTCGGCCGGTTCTCGGCAGTCGCGGCTGTTGTGGAGTGGCTTTGATGTATCCAGCATTTTTTTTAAATCATACTTCTTTAGGTGTGATTATAATTGTTGTTTTAGGAAAACGTGTTAAGCTTTATTCATTTTGTTGGATCAGGTATATCGGGCGGCTTCGTCTTTTGATGGTGGGTGTCGGAAATTATCCGTTTCGGATGGAAGGGAAGGGAGATGTGGGATTGGGGTTTCAATTTTGAGACGTAGCCCTGCAGCCTTGGGGTTGGTTCAAAGGGAAGAAGGGTTGAACACCACACATTTTGGGGCCAAATCCCTGTTTTGGGGCCGAAAAAAAGGTTGAAACAAGCAGTGTTAGGGGTCCTCTAGTTTGACAATTTTCCATATGTCTCCTCCTTGTGGTTGTAAGCATCACCTTTTGAGGGCTTTCAGAGTGAGTTTCCTTTGGGTTAAAGTTTAAACGGGAAACATATAGAAAGCAAGCTGGTGTTGGCAGAAAGTCTTCGGTGTTCTTTCTCCGAAACTCGGAGAAACATGTGGAGACACAGTAGATTCATAAACTCGAACAATTAGAATTCAGAATTAGGGGGGCCCATTTCATGTTTTTCGTCCAGAATCTGTGAACACTCTCAGTCAGGGATTTGTCCCTTGTACTTAAGCCAAGTGGGACTTTTCCTGAGATTCATTGTCGAGTCCGAGGATCTTGGCAGTCTCCTGGTTACCTTTCTGTACCGTGAGTTTCCCAGGTGAACTCGGGGACTTAGTTTGTACCCTTCTCGCCAATGTCAAAGTTGGCCCCGCGACTTTGACATGGCGTATGTTTATTCATGGACCATGGCTCAACGGTGAAACGGCTAGCAATTGGTGACCATCTGAAGCCGTCATAGTTGTGGATAATATCGCCTTCTGTGATACCAACGTGGGAATCTAATCCCTAAACCATTTTGCTCCAATGGTCTTGATTCCATGTGCCTGCCCACTTGTGTGTCCGTTGCCAAGTTAGGTAAGCGATGAGCTTCTAGGCAATCCCTCACAAAGGCTCAGCCTCATGTTGCGAAAGACACTCTTGTCACTCACCCACAGCTTCCTTTTCATGAAATGGGGAACTAGCCACATCACCCAGCGCCTGCAAATGCCCCGGGATGCCACGGATTGCTCGGCTAAGGTTGGCTGGGCACGTCTCTTCCAGCCTTGGACTTTGTAGATCTTGGCAGCCCGTTTCCTTTACGGACGCCCATGCGTTGCGAGAGTTCCTCACCAGCCTATGGAATGAGCAGATTAGAGTCCTGCCTTTTCGCACTGGACTTCTCCCACTCCGGGCCTCCGGCCCCTCCAAAAGGTTGGACTTGACCAGATAGCATGCTGCCTGTCTACGGTTTAGCGCGTCTTGGCAGTGCGCCTTCAACATTAGATTTGTGTCACCTGGGAGCTTCGCCCTCCCCGAAAAGCTCCGCACGCTTCGGTCCTCCCGCCTTTTTGTATGGCACGGCGCGGTCGGGTTTCGTTTTGTCCGTTCCGGACTTCGCCAGCTCTGGCGCCGCCACGCCTCCCAGAAAGTTTGGCCGCTTCGGTTCCCCGGTTTCCACCTACTGCTGCGCACGCCTTGGCTTGTCCACGTTGTCGCCAGACCTCATGTCGATGGGCTCGGCGGTGTCGGCGAAAAGCCACTCGCGGCCGGGCGCGGCGTTGTTGCTTTATGGCATGTCGCGGCTGGGAAGCTCCATGTCGGCCTTGGACTATTTGCACCCAGAGCCCTCCTTGTCGCCACGAGGCCTCGTGAGGTTAGGCCCTTCGATGCTGATCTATGGAGTGACCCGATTGGAGGCCGCGTTGTCGGCATTGGACCGCACCAACACTGGCCCGGCCTCATCGCCGCGATTCCTTGCCCGCGCCGGATCCCTGACGTTGGCATATGGCGTTTCGCGCCCGGGGCTGGCCTTGCCGGTGCTTGACTCTGCGTGCCTGGGCTTCTTGTCGCCAATGAGCAGCTTTATGTGGCCCGGCGCGTTGATGCTGGTCTATGGCCTATCTTGGTTGGGTTTGTTGCTGTCAGCCCCGAACTTTGCCATGGCCGGCCCGGCCATGCCTTTGCACGCCTCCGCCCGCTGCAGTGCGGATCTGCCAGTCTATGGCTTGGTTTGCTTGGGCTTCTTCTTACCGGCCTTGGACTTTGTGAACATCGGCCCTGCCTTGCCGCTCCAGAGCTTTGGGCGTTCAGATCCGTTGATGCCTTTGTCTGGCATGGCGCGCTCGGGGTTTGCAACGGCGGCTTACAACTACGCAGAGCTGGGTAGCGGTTTGTTCGTCACGAGCTTTGGTCGCTTTGAAAACACCCCATCCACCTACGGACTGTCGCGCTTGTCCCACGGCGTCCCAATCCTGGACTTTGCGAGCATGGGCTCTTCAGCGTCGCCCCGGGGCTTTGTGAGGATGGGCCTGTTGCTGGTTTTATACGGCTGCACCACACCAGGGGCTTTCCTGTCGACCCTAAATACGGTTCAACCGGAGTTGCTTGTGTTGTTGCAGGGACCCGTGAGAACGGACTCGTCGACCTTGGTGTATGGTATGGCCTGCTTAGACCCTTTCTTGCTTGTCTTGGACTTCACTCATCCCGAGGCTTCCTTGTCGTTGCAGAGCTCAGCTCGACCCGGTCAAGCCACGCCCGCATACGGTTGCGCTCAGTCAGCCTTGTCCTTGCCGGCTCTGGACTTTCTCAGCTTGGGCAGCTTTGTGTTGCTGCGATCACTGGTGCGGTCAGGCCTCCCATCCCCAGTGTATGGGCTGACTTGTCTTGGTCTTCCCTTGTCAATGTTGGACTCCCTATCCCTTGGTCCGCCCTCGCTCCCGCGGACGCTTGCGCAGCCAGGTGCGCCCATGCCCACCTATGGGGTGACATGGCCAGGGCCGGCGCCGCCTGTGTCGAGTTGCGCCAGTTCGGGGTCTTCGCCGCCCTCGCGGTCGCCCGCGCGGGCTGCCACGATCTCCGTCTATGGGCCAAGCCGCCTGGGGCCGTCTCCGCCAGCACCCGACCCTGTAAAGCCAGGAAGCTTGTCGCCTCTCAGAGGCCTGGTGTGCTTGGGTTCCAGTTCGTTGGTCTTCGGCATGTCCAAGCTGGGCTCCAGCCTTTCGGCCCTTGACTTCTTGCATCTCGGCCCTACTCCTCTGTCGCGGGGTTTCGCGTGTATAGGCTCTGCGCCTTTGGCATCTGGTCTCATGCGGCTCGGCCTTCCACTGTTGCCCTTCGACTTCGCCAGCTCTGGCTCCATGCTGTTGCCAAGGAGCCCCATGCGTGCTGGCTCCAACTTGCCTGCTTATGGCATGAGCCGCTTGGGGCCCTTGCCGTCCGCACTGGACCCCATCTATGCCGGAAGCTCGTCGTTGCTGCAGGCGCCCTTGCGCTTGGGATCGCCATTGCTGGCCTTCGGCCTGACTTGCCTCGAGCCCGCCCTTTTGATGCTGGACTTCCTAAGTCTGGGGCCTTCAACGTCGCTCAGGGCGAACATGCGCACCGGACCCAGCTTGTTTGCCTATGGCATCACGCGGACGGGCTTGCCTCCGCCTCTGTCGGACATGATCGGCTTGGGCTCATTTTTGCCGCCTCAGGGCTCCACTCGTCTGGATTTCTCTGCCTTGCCCTATGGGTTCGCCAGACTGGGCTTTCTGCCTCTGGTGCTTGACTTCGTCTCTTTGGGGCCGATACCGCCCTCAAGGGCACCGGCTTGATTGGGATTGGCCTTGTTGGCATCTGGCATGACTTGTTTGGGCCTCACGCTGTCGGCGCTGGACCCTATTCATGTTGGCAGCACCTCGTCGGCGCGGTCTCACGCCCGCCTTGGATTCGCTCTGCTTATCTACGGACTTACCCGCCCGGGACCGCCGCCCTTGGTACCGGACCACGTGTCGGCCGATTCGCCACTACCGCCCAGGAGCCTTGCACAGCCCGGGTTTCTGATGCCCGCCTATGGCTTTGCGCGCTCAGGGCTGTCGCTGCTGACACTGGACTTCGCGCACCCCGAAGCTGCGATGCTGCCACAGAGCCTTGCTTGCTTCGGCTCTGTGCTGCTGGTCTTCGGTGTTTCCAGGCCGGAGCCCACTCTGTTCGTACCCGACCTCTTTCACTCAGGAGCCCCTCTCTCGCCCAGGAGTTATATCTGGTTTGGCCCGATCATGTCTTTGTACGGCCTCACGCGGACAGAACTCCTGATGTCGGCCCTGGACTCTTTTCAGCCCGACTCTGCTCCACTGGTGAGGGCCATGTGCCGTTTAGACCCGCCGCTGTTGGTGTACGGCCTGTCTTGTCCCGGGCCTTCGCCGTCTGTCCTGGACTTTGTAGCAATGAGCTCCCTTCTGTCGCCTCAGTCTCCTGTCCGCCCAGGTTCCGCCTTGCCGGTCTACGGTCTCACGCGCCCAGAGCCCACCTTGCTGCTGATTGATCTGAGCAACCTGGGGCCGCCCATGCCGCCGCGTTCCCACATGAGTGCCGGCCCGTCACCCTTTGCATACGGTTTAGTTTGCTGCGGCCCATCGACGTCCACCCTGGACCATGCGAACCCCGGAAGCCCATTGTCACCCAGGACGTCGGCACGACTTGGCTTCCCCATGTCTGCCTATGGCTTGTGGCGCCTGGACCTTCCCATGCCGACCCTGGACCGGGTATCTGCGGGCTCGCCCACTCCAACGCGCGGGCCCGTTTGACTTGGCTTTTGCCCGCCCGCCTTCGGCATGGCTCGTTTGGGTTCAGCCCTCTCAGCCCCAGACCACTGCAGCTTTGGCCCGGCGCTTTTGCTGCGGGGCTCCGCGCGGACGGGTGTTCCGCTGCTTGTCTTCGGGGTTGCTTGCCTTGGGCCCCCCTTGCCCACTTTGGACTTTGTGACTCTGGGCCCTCAGCTGCCGCCCCAAGGCTCTGTCCGCTTGGAGCTTTCGCCGCCAACGTACGGCATGGCGTGGTTGGGCCCACCACCCTCCGCCGTTGACATGTGTCACACTGGCTTTCCCACGCCTTTGCGGAAGCACTACTGCTTGGGCTTGGCACCTTTCGCCTATGGCCTGTCTTGGCCGGACCTGTCCTCGTCTATAATGGATCATGCACACTTGGGCTTGGCGCTGTCGCTACGCTGCTATGGCTGCATCGGCCCAACGTTGCCGGTTTTTGGCATGATGCGCCTAGGCCCCTCGCCCCCAATACTGGACCACATGCGGCTGTCCTCCTCGCCCTCGTTGCGGAGGTTTGCACAGCCAGACCTTTCGTTGCCCGCGTTCGGGGCGAGCAAGCTGGGTGAGTCTTTATCAGCACTGGACCTCATACACGTGGGACCCTTCCTGTTTTTGCAGAAGCCCATGTGCCTGGGCTTCACCTTGTTCGCCTACGGCCTGTCCTGCCTGGGTCCTGCATTGCTGATGCCAGACATCATCCACTTGGGGTCCGCCATGTCTCTCAAGGGCCTCGCACGGGTAGACTTCAGCCTGTTGGCCTATGGCTTGCTGTGTATGGACTTGTCCCCGCCTGCTGCAGATCTCATCACCTTCGGGCCCTCGCTTGTGCTGCGGAAGCTCTCGCGCACGGGCAGTCTTCTCTTGGTATACGGCTTGGCGCGCACGGGCCTGTCATGCTCGGTTCTGGACTTTGCGTGCCTTGGCAGCTCCTCATTTTTCCGAACCCTTTCCAAGGCTGGCTCTGCCACGCCTACCTACGGCATGAACTGCTTGGAGCTGCCGCTGTTGGTGCTAGACTACTTGCAGTTGGGATTTCCGTTGCTTCCTCACAGCTCTGTGCAGTGTGACCCGTTGTCGCCACTTTATGGCGTGGCTCGGCTCGGCTCCTTGCTGCCGGTGTTGGAGCATGTGTGGACGGCTAGCTCCATGTCCTTCAGATCCTTCTCTCGACCTGGGCCGTCGATGTTGGTCTATGGCATGGCGCGCTTGGGCTTCCCCCCTCCAGCCCCGGACCCTGTGACCTTGGGCTTTTCCACCTCCTCGAGGGCTCTCGCAAGGCCGGAGGCGCCTCCATCTATGCCGGGGCTCCTTGACATAGCCTCTGGCATGAAAGTCTTAGGCCCCAACGACTTTTGCAGCGCCTACTCAGTGCGGAGCTATGCCCGGCTTGGCTCGCCCCTACTGCTCTATGGCCTGACATGCTCGGACTTGCCCTCGTCAGCCCTGGACCCTGGGAGCCTTGGCTTGGCCTCCTCTCTCAGGTCCCACTGTCATTTGGGCTTGCCCTTGTCAGCCTTCGGGATGGCGTGCCCTGAGCCTTTGCTTTCGGCCTCGGATTTTGTGACTCTGGGCAGCTCCACGCCAGCCAGCGCGCTTGTCCGACTGGACGATTCCTCGTCCCCCTACGACTTCGCCAACTTCCGCAGCGGCTTGTCTTTGCGGAGCTACACGCGTCCCGGTCTCGCCACGTCTGCATATGGCCTGGCGCGGCCTGGTTTGCCCTTTCCCGTGTTGGACTTTGTGCACATGGGCTCCTTGTCGCCTCCCCGCAGCCTCGGCCGCCTGGAAGCCGCCGCTTCGGCCTTTGGCTGCGCCCGCTTGGGGCCAACGACTCCGGTGTCGGATTTCGTGTCCCTGGGTGTGCCGCCGCCCACGCGAGGCCACCTGCGGCTTGGCCCCACGACCTTGGCCTATGGCGTCATGTGGCCTGGCTTTTCGCCGCCGGCCTCAGACCCTCTGAAGCCAGGCGTGTTGCCTCCCCTGCGCAACCCCGCACATCTAGGCAGCCCGCTGCCCGCTTACGGCGTCGCGCGCTTGGGAGTGCCCTTGTTGGTCCTGGATTCCGTGACCACCGGCCTTTCGCCTTTGTTGCAGGCACCTGCCTGACTGGGGTCCCTGATGCCGGTCTATGGCATGAACAGGATGGGGGCGCTGTTGCTGGTTCTTGACTCTATGCACATCGGGCTTTCGCCGTTTCTTCGAGGCTCTGCTTGTTTTGGACCGCTGCTGCCTGCGTTCGGCTTGGTGAGGCTTGGACTTCCGCTCTTTGTGCTGGACTTGGCTCATTTCGGCTCGCCGCCTTCACTGCAGGCATTCATTCGCCTAGACTTGCTGATGTTTGTCTATGGCATGTGTCGCACTGGTTCTCTCATGTTGTTGTTGGACTACATCCAGTCGGGCCCAACCCTATTTGCCAGAGGTCTTGTTCGCTTGGACCTTTTGCCTTCTGCCTACGGCATCACCCGCCTTGGCTTGCTGCTGTTTGCCCTCGACCACCTCCACCCTGACCCCACCATGTTGCTGCAGGCCTTTTTGCGTATCGGCCCCTTTCCGCTTGTTTATGGGCTGAATCGTTTGGGTAGCCCCTTGCTGGTTTTGGACTTTGCACAGATGGGGTCCACGCTGTTCGCCCAGAGCTTCGTTCATCTCGGTTTGGCCTTGCCGGCCTTTGGCATGATGCGGCTGGGCTCGGCTGCGCCGACCATCGACCACCTCTGCCTGGGATCAGCCTACTTGTTGCGGAGCTTCGCGCGCATGGGGCCAGCGCCATTGGCCTCCGGGATGATGTGCTCGGGGCTTCCGCCGCCGGCACTGAACCACTTCGGGCCGGGGAGCATCTTGCCCTTGCGGGGCTACGTGCGTTTGGGCGCCAGCTTGTCCGTGTTCGGGATGACCCGCTTGGGCCTTCCGTCGCCCTTGCTGGACTTCTTTTCAATGGGCCCCTTCTTGCCACCCCGCAGCCCCTTCAAAATGGAGCTGCCGCCTTCTGCATACGGCTTCAATCGCCTCGGCCCCATGCTGTCTGCGTCGGACTTCGTTCACTTGGGCTTGCCACCCCCTGCGCGGAGTTATGCCTACCCAGACCTAGCGCCATTTGCCTACGGCTTGCTGCGCTTGGGGCTTACGCTTTCAGCTCCGGACCGCGCGCACCCAGGAAGCCCAACATTGTCGAGGAGCCTCCTCTGTGCAGATTTTTCCTTATTGGCCTACGGCATGGCGCGCACAGGCTCCACCCCTTCGGTGTTGGATCACAGCTCCTTGGGCTCCTCCCTTCCCCTGCGTGCCTCGGCGCGCTTCGGCCCGCCGCTCCTGGCCTACGGCATGATGCGTCTCGGCTCCGCCCCTTCGGCCTTGGGGTTTACTGAGCTCGGCGCTTCGCCGTTTTTGAGGAGCCACATTCGACTGGGCTTTGGGCCGCTTGCCTCTGGCCTGTCCCGCTCAGAGCCCATGCTGCCATCGTCGGATTTTGCCAACGTGGGCTTCTCACCGCCCACTCGCAGCTTCATGTGGCCTGAGCCGATGCTTTCAGTGTCCGGGCTGTCAAGGCTGGAGCCCATCATGCCAATCCTGGACCCCATTCAGGCAAGCTCGGCTTTGTCTTTGAGGTCCCATGTGCAGCTGGGAAACAACCCATCAGCCTCCGGCATGGAACGTTTGGAGCTGCCGCTCTCGGCTTTGGACTTTCTTGGGCCGGGACCTGCTCTGCCCTTGCGCTCACTCGTTTGGTTGGAGCCTGCGCCTTTGGCCTTTGGCTGCTCGCGGCTCGAACTGCCGCCTTCCACTCTGGACGTCCTGCAACTCGGCAGCCCTTTGCCGCTTCACAGTTTCATGCGCACGGGATCCTTGACATTGCTCTATGGTGTGACTCGCTTAACCTCCGTGTCCGTGCTGGACTATGCTCGCCTGGGCTTCTCGTTGTTGCTACGAAGCTCCGTTCGCACGGAGCCGGTGCTGCCAGTCTTCGGGGTCTCCCGCCTGGGCTTCAGCCCACCTTCGCCCGACCACCTCCACTTCGCCTCTTTGCTGCCGGCGCACGCCTTCGCTCGCCCGGGCCTTCTGCTGTTCGCCTTTGGGGTCTCGCTCCCCGGACCGCCGCTTTTGGCGCCGGACCACGGCATTACGGGAAGCTTGCTGTCGCCCCGGGGCTTCGCGCAACCTGGCTTGAGCTCCTCTCCCTACGGCATGACGCGGCCTGGGCCCTTGCCGCCAGCATCGGATTCTGCCCACCCAGATGCCCCGACGTCGCCCCAGAGCCCCTTCCGCCTTGGACCGGTTATGGCAACCTATGGCATGACGAGCTCGGGCTTCTTGCCGCCCACTTTGGACTATGTGCAGCCTGGGCCGCCCACGTCGTCCCAGTCATTTTCCCAGCCAGATGCTTCTCCACTGGCCTACGGCATGACACGGATTGACCTGCTTACGCCAGCGCCCGACTTTGTGCTTACAGGTTTCAGCTTGTCCTTGCACAGCTTCCTTCACCCAGGCTCCGCCATGCCCCTCTTTGGGTGTTCGCGCTCAGAGCCCATCCCTTCGACTCCCGACTTTGTCACTCTGGGGTCTACGCTCTCAGCAAATCGCTGCGTGCGGCTGGGGCCCACATCCTTCGCCTTCAATCAGCTTCGCTTCGGCTTGATCTTGCCGGTCCCGGATTTCGTCCACATCGGCTTCTCTCCATCACTGCGCAATTTCGCATGCTCGGGCTCGGCCTTGTCTCTCTACGGCATGATCCGACTCGGCCTTCTGCCGCTGACACCGGGCCACATGACCATTGGCTTGTTCACTCCTTTGCGAGGTCATGTGCATTTGGGTTTCCGGCCATTGCCCTATGGCTGCAGCCGCCTGGACTTTTCCGCGCCCATCCCTGACCCCTTAAGCTTGGGCTCCTTTCTGTCGCCCCGCACCATGATACGGATGGGCCCTTCATCGTCCCCCAGTGGCCTGTCCTGATCGGAGCTTTCTTCGCCCACGCCGGACCTCATGCAGATGGGCTCAGCGCCCTTCTTGCGGTCCTTCATGCGCCTGGGTCTACTTTTGCCGGCTTTCGGCCTCACTCGGCCAGACCCACCGCTGCCTTTGCTGGACCCTGCCAGCCCCAGCAAGACGCTTTTGCCCCGGGGCTTCGCTCGCATGGACTCGCCGATGCCGGCATATGGCCTGATGCGTTCGGGCTCCCCACTGCTGCCTTTGGATTTCGCGCACCTGGGCAGCTCCTTCTCATTGCGCAGCTTCTTGAGGCTGGGCTTGGCGCCTTCCACTCACGGCGTTATGTGCATGGGGCCGCCTCTGCCAGCGCCCGACTTTATTCACTGTGGGCTTCCGATGCTGCTCCAGACCCTTTCTCAGCTGGGGTCGTCACTGTCCATCTACGGCATGGCGCGGCTGGGCTTTTTGCTGTCAGCCCCGGACCCTGTGAGCCCAGGCTCCTTGCCATCGGCTCGCAGCTCTGTCCGCTCTGGTTTGCCCATGTCGCCCTACGGTACCTCCCGCTTGGGGTTGTCGCTTTTGGCATTGGACCTTGTGCATTTGGACTCGTCCATACCTCCGCGCAGCTTCTGCTGTCCCGGATCTCCGCCCTTCGCCTTCGGGGCCTCGCGCTTAGACCTGCCCATGTACGCGGATGACGAGGTCTTCTTTGGGAGCACCATGTCGGCACAGTCTTTTGTGCGCTCGGGGTTGTCCGTGCCCTTGTACGGCTTGTCGCGCTTGGGCCCCAGCTTGTTGACCCCGGACTCTGCGCAGATGGGGCTGACTCCATCAGTGCAGACCTTCTTGCGTACGGACCTTGCGCTGCTGACGTATGGAATCACTCGCCCAGAGAGCCCGCTGTTGGCTTGCGACTTCCTGGCACTGGACTCCTCCTCGTTCTCACGCTCCTTCAGTCGCTCAGACGCTCCCATGGCGGTCTACAGCACATTGCGGACGGAAGTAGCACTGCCTTTGCCGGACTTCGGCTACTTCGGCAGCACGTCGCCATCGAGAGCGCTCACTCACCCGGACTCCTCTCCATCCGTTTCCGGCATGATGCGTTGTGGTTCCACTCCGTTTATTCTCGACAGGGTCTGCATTGGCTTTGCCTCGCCTTCGCGATCCTTCTTGCACCTTGGCCTGGCTTTGTTGGTCTACGGCATCATGCGCTTGGGCTCATTTCTGTCCACTTTGGACGGCATCGAGGGGGGCGGCAACCTGCCGGTGGTCTCCTTTGCACGTCTGGGTTCTACGCCCTTGGCCTTCGGCATGGCACGACTCGGGCTGATGCCTCTGGTGCTCGACTCCATCTCCTTAGGCCCTACGTCGCTCTTGCGGAGCTTCGCGCACTGCGGCCTCTCCTCGTCGGCCTACGGGCTCACCAGGTCGGAGCTTTCACCTTTCATGTTGGACTCCATCCACTTGGGGTCTCTCATGTTGCCGAAGGGCCACTGCCGCCTGGGCTTCATTTTGTCGGCTTCTGGCATGGCGTGTTTGGACTTGGCGCCTTTATTCACCGACCTCGCCTACACGGGCAGCTCCTTGTTGCCCCGAAGCCTTCTCTGGCCCGGCTTTACCATGTTGGCCTATGGCATGACGCGTTTGGGCCTCAACCCGCCAGCTCCTGACCTCCTAAAGCTAGGCTCCTCCCCTTCCTCGCAAGCATCTTTGCACCTCGATCTCTCACTCTTGGCCTACGGCATGGCGCGGCTCTGCAGCTCCGCGCCCATCTTGGACTGCCTCAACCTGGGCTCTTCGGTTCCCACGCGGAACCCCATGCGCTCGGAGAGCCCCACGTCTGCCTATGGGCTCACGCGCCTGGATCCGCCTCTGCCGCCCTCGGACCCCGCAACCATCAGCTCGCCGTCTTCTTCGCGCAGCCTTGCGAGGCTGGGAAGCACGCTCTTGCCCTATGGCTGCCTGACTCTGGCGCCCCGGCAAGGAGAACCGGAGAGATGAGGTTGGGACGTGTTTTTTTGGGTCTGACCAGAGTCTGCCTGGCATTGGGCGATGTGAGGTGTGGTCAAAGCTGTGTGAAATTTGAAGGTCAATTTGGTAGGGAGCCGCTCGAACGTTCGAATGTTTATAGGTAAATTGTGGAAACTACATGACCGTGGTGCATATGGCTCTTGGAGTGTAGATCAAAAATCACATGTACTTGGCAGTTATTGTTCTGCCCCACTAACTCGCAAGCGTTTTGCTCGCAGGTTCGCACACAGCATGATGGTGTTTCTTCTGCTTCTCCTGTAACATCCGCAAAACCAAGTACACCCATAACAGACATATACTCCTACATTGACGCGACCTGCTATTCACTTGAAGGAGCAAGTGCGGAGGTGAGACAATTCAGGTCTCAGCTGCCAGCAGCCGCCGTTTTTGTGGCTTCCTCTGGCTTCCTTCGGCGCATGTCTTGCGAGGGGAACCTGCCTGAAAGGGAAACAAACAAAGAGGGGAACCTGTCTTAAAGGAAGGCTTTGCGAGGGGAACCTGCTTGGAGGGGTGCCTATCTCTTTGTTTGCCTTCTTCCTCTTCTCCAAGCCCTTTGACCAAGTGAAGGTGGCGCGAGAAGGCTTCGCTCGATTCTAGGGGAAACAGGCGGGACATAGTTCAAGTTCATCAACGGCTGACGAAAGCTTGGCCGACACGGCTTTCACTCTTGGTTGCAAAGATGGGACAATTCTTGACTGCTATTGGGTTGGATCTTTGGACTTTAACTTTTTGGGAAATCATAGGGGTTTGCTACCAAACCCACAAAAGTTACACTTTTTGCAGAGGGGTCAACAGCAACCAAGAATTGAAGCGACTTTTCGGGCTGGGGAGCTAGAACCGTGAGCCCTACCGAAGCAGACATGTTCAAAGCTTGGGATCAACGACCCTAAAAGACCTGAAGCAAGATTTTGGGTGCCTAAAGGGTGCTCTGTGTCAAGTTCCAATCGAATCTCAGTTTTTGAGGCTCGCCGAAATTGGAAAGGGGAGGGTCGAGGTGAAAGTCCCCCCAAATTATCGGCAGGTCTCAGGTGCCAGGTAGTAGGCGTTTTGGTAGACAATTCCAGTGGGAAGTGTCAATTCCAGGACTGGCAAATGTGTTGCAACTCATCTTCAAGGATCCTGCAGCCCAGAGACGCCAAGCCGTGGAAGTTTGGGGCACTTAAAGAGGATGGTCTTCCAAAGCCTTCTGTCTACTCGGAAAGAGGGTAAGTCTTGAGGTTGTTTGAGGTCCTCTGAGCTTGCTGTTATTTTTTTGGAGGGGGGGTCTAGGTGGTGTGGCAATAACCCCTGACATTTGGTGGGATGGGGATGGCAGAAGAACTGCCCTGTGTTGGTTGGGTTCGAGTGGGGGCTGGCAAAGATTATGCTGCATGTTGCTTGCACCCCTGGCATGTTTATGCTGAGCAGCATGGATTCCAATGCGTGCATGCCAGGTACCCAAAGGAGCCACCCTTACAAAGCTAAAAAGAACATGCCTGGTTCCCTACCATGGCGGCTTGCGCACGCTTGCCTGGGATCCGCAAGACTGGAGATTTGCCGGCTAAGGACTTGCCCTTCTTCGTGATTGGCTCAGCCTACATGGCCTTCTCTTTGCCATTGCGTTGCCCCGGCCGCCTTGGCTTTGCCCTGTCTGTTTCCGCCACCTCGCGCACGGGCGAGCCGCTTTCCGTGCCGGACTACGTGCACGTGGACCCCTCGTCGCTTTTGCGGAGCCCTTGCCGCCTGGAGCCGGCGCTGTCCGCGTACGGCGCCACGCGCTCGGAAGCAGCACCGCTGGTCTTGGACGCGGCGCACGCGGGAAGCTCCCCGCTGCCCCGCACCTCTTGCCGCATGGGCTCGACCCTGTTGATCTTCGGCATGCAGCGCTTGGACCCTTTGCCTTTGGCGCCGGACCTTTTGCAGATGGATTTTGCCCCCTCCTTGCGAAGCTTCTTGCGCTTGGGGCTTATGGCGCCCACCTATGGCATCAGCACCCTGGGCTCCTTGCCGCCTGCCTTGGACCATGTGACCTTGGGCTCCACGCCTTTGATCCGAGCCTTTATGTGCTCGGAAAGCTCTTTGTCTGCTTATGGCCTGGCACGGTTTGGGTTCTCACCGCTGGTGCTGGACCCTGTGAATCTGGCCTCCTCTTTACCAGCGCGGTCATCCATGCGCTTGGGCCTGCTGCTGTCTGTCTGGGGCCTGGCGCGCTTGGGCTCCACCCCTTCTGCCTCGGATTTTGTGACCGTGGCTTTGTCCATGTTCTTGCGGCAGCTTGTGTGCTCCGACTTCTTTCCGCTGCTCTACGGCATGCTGCGGCCGGACTTTGCGCCTTTGACAACTGACTGCGTGAACTTGGGGCCCTCCCCACTTCCCAGGAGCTTTCTGTATCTTGAGCTTGTGGTGTCAGTCTATGGCATGATGCGTCTGGACTTGGCCCCTTCCGCCACGGACTTTCTGCACCTGGGTTCGCCTCTGTCTCTTCACAGCTTCATGTGCCTCGGCCTCGGCACGTTTGTGGCGGGTGTGGCCAGGATGGGTTCATCCCCGTTGGCGTCGGATCATGTGATGCCAGGCTCGGCCGTGCCGTTGCGCTCCTCCAGCCGTCCAGGGCCCATGCCTCCGGTTTTCGGCATGACGTGGCTGGGCTGCCCACTTTCCGTGTTGGACTTCGGGGACTCCGGCAGCTCCACGCCGGCTCGCAGCTGCTTGAAGGTCGGGTCCATGCTTTTGCCCTACGGCATGACCTGCACGGAGCCTGCGCTGTTGGCCCTGGACTTTGTGAATGCGGGCTCCGCCCCGTTTCCGCAGACCCTCCTGAGGTCTGACGTGTCACCCCCAACTTATGGCTTCACCAAGCTGGGGCTGCCACTGCTGGCGCTGGACTTCTTGCAGCCGGGGCCGGCGCCTTTGCTCCGCAGCTCTGTGCAAGTCGGGCCTTTGCTGCCCACCTACGGCCTCACCCGGCCGGGTGCCTCTCCACCCGCCTGTGATCTCCCCACCTCAGGCCTTCCTTTGCCTCTGCAGAGCCTCATTCGCCTGGACCCCACGGCGCCGGTCTACGGCTTCACGGCTTCGGGCCCCTCTTCGCCGGTACTGGACCACGTGTACTTGGGCTCCGCGCTTCCGCCACGGAGCATGTTCCTCCCAGAACCCAAACCTTCGGCCTTCGGCATGTCTCGACCCGGCTTGCCCTTACTGCCTTTGGACCCTATTCACCTGGGCTTCGCGGCTTCGCCCCAAAGTTGCGTGTGGCTGGGCCTTTCGACTTCGGCATACGGCATGGCGCGCCTGGGCTTCTCCTTGTTGGCCTTGGACCTCGTGCAGCTCGCGAGCCCTCTGAGCCTTCGCAGCTTCATCCGCACCGAGTTCACCTCACCGGCCTTCGGGATGTGCCGAGCGGAAGCCTCCCCGCCGGCGTTGGACCACGTGACTTTTGGCTTCGCCATGTTCATGCGGAGCATGGTGCGCACGGGGCCCATGTCGTTGGCATATGGACTGAACCGGCCCGCGCCCCCGCCCTTGATCCTGGACTTGATCAAAGTGGGCCTGCCGCCGTCTTTGCATGGCCTCACACGCCTGGGATCCACATTGCCCCCTTCTGGCCTTGCGAGGCCGGGCTTTTTCTTGCTTGCACTGGATGCACATTACCCGGGCTCCTCCTCATTTTTGCGCTCTCACCTCCGCACTGGCTCCACTTCACCCACCTCCGGCCTGACCCGCTCAGGCGCCGCCTTGTCAGCGCCCGACACCATCCACGCAGGCCTGACGTCGCCGCTGCGATCTTTTATGCGGGCGGGCGCCGCCATGTCGGCCTACGGGCTCGCGCGCTTGGACTCGAGCGCTCCTGTGCCGGACTCTGCCGAGTTCGGAAGCCCTGCGCTGCTGCGTAAACCTGTGTGCCTTGGGGTGGCCATGCCTCTTTATGGCATGACTCGGTTGGACCTTTCCTTGCCTGCCTTAGACTTTTTTATGCCGGGATTGTCCTTGCCTCTACAAACCTTAGGATGTTTGGGTGGTGACCCGTCAGCATACGGCATGACACGTTCGGGCCTCCCTTTGCCCGTGCTGGACTTCATGCATTTGGAGCCGACTCTGCTCATCCGAAGCCTTTGCCGATCTGACTCCTTGCTGCCAGCCTATGGCATCTCTTACCTCTGCTCCAGTCTGCCAGCCCTGGACTCTGTGCAAACGGGCCCCATGCCGTCCTTGCAATATCACGCTCGACCTGGGCTGGCCTCGCTGGCTTATGGCATGACGCGCTTGGGGCCCTCATCGCCGGCGTCGGACTCTGCCCATTTGGACTTGTTTCTGTTGCCGCGGTACCACTCTCACTCTGGCAGCTCTTTGTTGGTCTACGGTATGGGCCGGCTGGGATCCTCGCTTTTGGCCCTGGACCTCTTTCACGCGGACCTGCCCCTGTTGTTGCACAGCCACTTGCGGATGTCTTCCAGCTTGTCGGTCTATGGACTCAGCAGACTTGGCCCAAGCATTTCAGCGTTAGACCTCATTCACGCAGACCTTGCGCTGTTGTTGCGATCTGCCTTCCGCCCAGGGTTGGTGCCTTCCGCCTATGGCATGACAAACTTGGACCTCACACCCTTGGTGCTGGACCACGTGAGCGTTGGCCCGTCGCTGCCGCTGCAAGGATTCTGTCGCTTTGGCTCATCACTGTTGGCCTTCGGCATGGTGCGCCTTGGTTTGCCTCCCTTGGCCCTAGACTCCGTGCACATCGCCTCTTCGTTGCTGTCGCGTGCCTTTGCACGACTCGGCTCGACGCCTTTGCTCTTCGGAATGACACGGCTGGGGTTGTCGATGCCCACGCCGGCCGTCACCGCTTTCGGCTCCTCCCTGCCGCTCCGCGCACATTGGCGCCTCGGCAGTTTGTTGCCCACCTACGGGATCTCCCGACTCGGCGCGCCTTTGCCGGCGCCGGACCTTCTGAACGTCGGGCCCATGTCGCCGCTCCAAGGACCTGCACGCTTGGGCCTAACTTTGTTCGTGTTCGGGGTGTCGCGGTCAGGGCCGTTTTTGTCGGTACCAGACCTCCTTCACTTGGAGCCCACCGCCTTGGTGCGTGGCTTCGTGCGTGTCGACCCAGCTTCGTCGACCTTCAATTGCGTCCGCCCGGAGCCGCCGCTGCTGCTGTCGGACCTCATGAGCTATGGCAGCACTTCGTTTCTGCGAAGCTTTGCGTGGTTGGGGCTGGCACTCCTGGTCTATGGCTTGACCAAACTGGAGTCACCACTGCCGACCCTGGACCTCCTGAATTGCGGAAGCATGTCGTTGCTGCGAAGTCTCATGTGAAGCGGCCTGGCACTGTTGGCTTTTGGCATGACACGCCTGGACCTGTTGCCGCTGATCCCGGACTCTTTGCATTTGGGCCCTCCACTGCTTTTGCACTATCACGCTCGGCCTGGGCCCCTTCTGCCTGTCTACGGCATGGCGCGCCTGGACTTGTCCCTGCTTGCCCCTGACTCTGTGACCTCAGGCTTTCCGTTGCTCCTGCGAGCGCACCTGCACATGGGCTCCTCACCTCTGGCATTTGGCCTGTCCTGTCTGGGCTTCACGCCTTTGGCACTGGACCTCATTGCCGCGGGCGCCTTGTTGTCGCCCCACAGCCTCTACTGCTCTGGGCCTTTGTCGCCCGCCTATGGCCTGGCGCGTCTGGGCTTGCCTTTGCCGGCGACCGACTCCGCACTGCTGGGGCCCTTGCTGCCGTCACGGAGCCACATGCGCTTGGGCAGCGTGCTGCTGGTGTATGGCATGAACCGCCTTGGAGCCCCGCCATCAGCACTCAACTCCGTGCACTCGGAGCTGTTGTCACCCTTGAGGAGCTACATGCGCACTGGAAGCTTCTTGTTCGCGTACGGCCTGGCCCGCTTGGAGTCCCCGGCTTTGCTCCTGGACCACGTGAGGCTTGGCTTTCTGACGTCGACCCGCACTTTTGCCAGAATCGGCTTTTCTATGCTGGTGTGGGGCATTGCCTGCTCGGGCCCGTCGATCCTGGCCATCGACTGGGTGAATCTGGGCTCTCCCATGCCATCGCAGGCCTGCGCGTGTACGGAAGCCCCCACGTCTGCCTATGGCTTGGTACGTTTGGACTTTTCGCCCTCCATCCTGGACTGCTGCGTTCCTGGCTCGCACCTCCTTTTGAGAAGCCCTGCGCGGTTGGGCCTGGTGCTGTTGACCTACGGCATAAGTTGCGTGGGGTTTCTGCCGCTGGTGCTTGATTCTGCTCACACGGACAGCTCCCCTTCGGTCCGCACACCCTCCAGAGCTGGCAGCCCTACGTTTGCTTTCGGACTGACTCAGATGGGCCTCTTTTTGCTGGCCCCGGACTTTGTTTGCCCTGACTTCTCTGCGTCTCCCCATGCGTTCGCGCGATTGGGGTTGTTGCTGTTGGTTTACGGGCTGGTCCGGCTGGGATTGCCATTGCTGTCATCGGACTCTGCCACAGTGGGCCTTTCATTGTTTTTGCAGGCCTTTGCATGGCCTGGCCCTACCTTGTCGGCATTCGGCATGTCGCGCTTGGAGTTCACGCCTTTGGTGTTGGACCCTGCGTCCATGGGCAGTGCTTTGCTGCCAAGGAGCTTCATGCGCACGGGGAGCATGCCATCAGCCTACGGCATGAACTGCTTGGGCTCCTCTCTGCTGGCGCTTGACTTCATCCACTCGGGCTCCACCCTTCCTCCCAGAGGCTTCACTCGTACAGGCCCTCCTTCATCCGCCTTTGGCATGGCGCGCCTGGGCCTTCTCACGTCGGTGCCGGATTCCGTGCACGCCGGCCTGCCCTCGCTGCTGCAAACGTACCTCTGCATCGGCCCCACTTTGGCTGCCTACGGCATCGCAAGGCCGGGCCTCACGCCACCGGCGCTCGACTATGCGCATTTGGGCTCCGGGATTTTGCTGAGGGGCCACGTGTGCATGGAGCCGCTGCTGTCTGTGTACGGCCTGTTGCGTTGTGAGCCCTCCACGCCTCTGCTGGACTTTGTGAATTTGGGCCTCACCTCACTGCTGCGGTCTCCTGCTTGCACGGGGGCCTCCACGCTGGCCTATGGTATCATGCGCCTGGGATCCAGCCTGTTACTGCCTGACTTTGCTCATTTGGGCCTGTTGCCGCTGCTGCGCATGCTCGCATACGCTGGTAGCCTGTTGCTGGTGTATGGACTGACCCGCTTAGAATCCACCACGCTGCTTCCGGACCTCGCAAACCAGGGCTTGCCGCCCCCTTTGAGGTCACCCCTTCAGCTGGGCCCATCTCCACCGATCTATGGGATGATGCGGGCTGGTCTGACCTCCTTGACCACGGACCTCATCCATCCTGAGCCCTCTTTGTCTCTCCACAGCTTCGCTCGCTTTGGGCCAGCCATGCCCACTTACGGCCTCAGCAGGCCTGGCTTGCCCCTGCCTGCGCCGGATCCTGTCCACTCCGGCCTTTCAGCGCTGGCGCGCTCATTCGCGCGGCTGGGCGCCAGCCCATCTGCTTACGGCATGACCCGCTCGGGCTTGTCACCTCTGGTGTTAGACTCTGTGCAACCGGAGCCAAGCTTTTTGCTGAGAAGCCATATACGCACGGGCTCTAGCACTCCGACCTTCGGCAGCATGCGGCCGGGTTTGGCCTTGCCCACTCTGGACCCTTCCTACTTTGGTTTTCCGCCCTTGCTTCACAGTCTCATGTGCCCTGAGTCCCTTTTGCCGGTTTTCGGCCTGTCATGCCCTGAGCTGGCCTTGCCCCTGCTGGACTGTGCCTCCATTGGCCCATCACCACCGCCCAGGGCGCCCGCGCGCACCGGCAGCTTTCTAGCAGCATATGGCCTGGCAAGAACTGACATGGCTTTGCCTACTCTGGACTCCTCTAGTCTGGGCCTGCCTTTGCCTTTGCACAGCCTCATGCGCACGGGCTCCACACTCTTTGTCTCCGGCCTGGCCCGACTGGGCTTGACACCATCCACTTCAGATTTTGTGAATGTCGAGTTCCCCTTGTCACCTCGAACCCACAGTTGCCTGGGTAGTGTCATGTCAGCCTGGGGCCCAAGCCGCTCGGGCTCTTTGGCACCCTCGTCAGACGCGCTGCAGTCCGGACCTCCGTCATCTTCACGCGCCCTCGCGCGCTCCGATGCATCACTCCCAGCCTACGGCTTGACGAGGCCTGGGCTGTCGTGCCCTGTGTTGGACTTCACCTACTCAGAGCCCACCTCCTCGCTCCAAAGCCTCTGCCACACGGACAGCTCGTCATCTGTGTTCGGCATGACACGGCCAGGTCTTCCGCCGCCCGCGCTGGATTCCGTGGCCTTTGGTAGCGCGATGCTCTTGCGGAGCTCCATTCAGCTGGGCTTGGCGTTGTTGGCCTATGGATTGAGCCGAATCGGTAGTCTGCCTTCAGTGTTGGATTTCATCCACTTAGACCTGCCGCCTTCCTTCCGCAGCCTTGCCCGCTCGGAAGCCCCGTTGTCGGTTTCTGGGTGCTTGCAGCCGGACCTTACCCTGTCCGTGTTGGATTTCGTATCTCTGGGCTTGCCGACGTCATTGCAGTCTCACGTGTGTGTTGACTTCGCCTTGCCTGTGTATGGTCTGACCTGCCTTGGCCCGTCACCCTTTGTACTAGACTTGTTCCATCTTGACCCACCTCTGCTTGCTCGCAGCCCCGCCCGATCGGGTCTCTCCATGTTTGTGTATGGCATTGTCTGCACTGAGCCCCTCTTGTTTGCCTTGGACTCTGCGCACCTTGGCCTTGCATTGCCTTCGCAATCTTCTCTCTGAACTGGTGTTTCTCCCTCTGCCTTCGGCCTTTCCCGCTTGGAATCCTCACCGTTGGCGCTGGACATCAGCCACCTGGGGCCCGCATCATTGCCTCAGGGCCTCTTGCGTCCTGGGTCTTTGTTGCCAGCCTTCGGCCTCACATGGTTAGGAGCTTTGCCGCCCTCGCCCGACTCTGCGCACATGGGCTCCTTGCCTTCTCTGCGGTCCTTCCTGTGTTCAGGTTCCAGCCCATTGGCCTTCGGCACAACCCAGCCTGACCCGCCTCTGCCAGTCTTGGACCCCGTGCAGACGGGCCTTGCCACGCTTTTGCGGAGCTTGGTGCGCTTGGAAAGCCCGCCCTTGGTGTATGGTCTGACACGCTCAGAGCTGCCGCCTTCGGTGCTGGATACTGCAGGCTCCGGCGCTTCCGTACCGCTGCAGAGCCTTGTTCGCTTCGAGGCCTCGGCCTTGGTCTATGGAATGCTCAACTCAGACCTGCCGCCGTCGGTGCTCGACTTCGTTCGCTTGGGGCTGCCGCTCCTGCCCCGAGGCTTTTGCCGCGTGGAGCTGCTTCCGCCTCCCTACGGCATCGCGCGCGTGGGCTTGTTTTTGGCTGTGCCGGACCACATGTCTTTTGGCTTTTCGGCGTCCTTGCGATCGCTTGCCAGATTCGGCTTGGCACCGTTGGTGTATGGACTGGTGCGCTTGGGGTTTCCGCCCCTGTTGTTGGACTTTGCGAACCTGGGGCCCAGCACGCCTTCGCACAGCTCCATGCGCACGGGCCCTTTTTCGCTTGTGTACGGTCTGTCACGGCCTGGATTCCCTTTGCCGGCGCTGGACTTTGCGCATTCCGGCAGCCCCGCGCCCCTGCGAGCGCATGCCCAGTGTGGTCCACCACTGTCCATCTACGGCCTCACGTGGCTTGGAGTCTTTTCGCCAGCCCTTGACCTCATGGATCTTGGCCCCCCGTTGTTTTTGCGCTCACTTGTGCGCATCGGCCCTACCTTATCACTCTTCGGCTTGCTCCGGCCGGGGTTTGCCACGTCAGCCCTGGACCATGTTTGCCCTGACTCTCCAACGCCACCGCAAAGCCCTGCGCGCTTGGGCCCCATGCTTTTGGCCTATGGCCTCTCTCAGTCAGAGCTGTCACTGCTTCTGCCGGACCACGCGCAGCTTGAACTCTCGCCGTCGCCCAGAGGCTTTCTGCGCTTGGGCCCGTCGATGTTCATGTATGGGATGTCCCGGCCCGACTCTCCACCGCCAACTCTGGACCTTCTGAGCCCGGGCTCGAGCCTTTCGCCCCGGACCTTTTTGCGCTTGGGCCTGGCGGTTCCGGCCTTTGGGCTTTGCAAGGTGGAGGCGTCGCTTCTGACCCCCGACCTCGTGCACCTGGACCCGAGCTTGTTTCTGCGCTCGCCCTTCTGCATGGGCTCAACCACATCCGTCTACGGGGTCATGCGCCTTGGCCTGTCGCCGCTGGTGCCGGACCACACCTCTCCGGAGCCGCTGCTGTCACCACAAAGCTCCTTGCGCCCGGGAGTTGCGATGTCCGCCTACGGCCTTACACGGCCGGGCAGCATCTTATCTGCCCCAGACCTAGCCACCGTTGGTCCCTCACTGCCCTCGCAATCTTTTGCCCAGCCTGAACCTATCCTTTCAGCCTACGGTCTGGTGTGTTTAGGCTCCACGCTGCTTCTGTTGGACCTCGCCACTCCCGGCCTGTTCTCGCTTTTGCGGAGCTCCCTGCATTTGGGCGCTTCCTCATTCGCCTCTGGCCTGGTCCAGTTGGGCCCGCCGCCGCCGCCGCCGGACCCCGCGCACGTCGGCCCCGCGCCGCCGCCGCGCGGCTCCGCGCGCCCGGGGCCCACGCTGCCCGCCTACGGCCTCACGCGGCCCGGGCCCACGCCGCCGGCGCTGGACCCGGTGCAGCCGGGCGCCAGCCTGCCGCCGCCCGGGGCCCCGAAAAATCCAGGGATGGGTGGGGTCTACAAGATGGTTTTTGAGGGAAGTGGCGGTACTCGGACCCTTGGAATTAAACAAGAAATACGACGTAAGCCTTTTCTTGGGTTTGCCGTGCTTTAGGTCCATTTTCCTGCGCCCACACAAAAGCCTGGACCTTGCTTGATCAGTCACAGACGCCTTGGGCCTGCAATTTGGTTTCGTTGCCGCATCCATCTGTGAATTCAACCCTTACACTCTGTGTAAACACCTTCGAGCAGGGTTGTGGGATCAAGGGGTTTATCCCCACTTCTGTGATACAAGGGAATCTTTGGGGGTAGTCTTTGGGAAGCCCTTTCTGTTGCATGGCAGGGGGCATTTCCCGTGGCCCTGCTTTTGAGTGGATCCACAGCAGCATCCTTTTAGCAGCGTCCATTGCCGCCCTTCCGAATTCCCTTTCACTTTCCAATGATCCGAATCTCTGTGACAGGACTCACCTCCCTTAGACATTTGGTAGGGGAATCAATCCCAGTCTGATTCCGCTCCGTGAGCTGTTCCGCCCAAGTCCAAACAATGCTGCCCATCGGCTCAAACTCACGGCTGACCTCTGAAGAGGTAGAGTTGGCCGGTGCGAGTCACTTGCCAAAGTCCTGGGATCTGTTCAGGGTATGTTCTCCACATCTTGGCCAGAGCCGGTCGACTCCAAAAGGGAAAAGAGAGTCATTCGACTGGTTTTTACTTTGGAGGCAAGGACATCGGGGCAGTTCCGCGGCCTCGGTGTTCGCTTTTCGGACTTTGTGTGGCAGAGGGGGCCTCGGGGGTAGTTCGGGCCATGCCGAACTTGTCGCCTGCAGAGGCGCGGAACGTGGCGGAAGGGAGGTGGTAGGGTCGTTCAGCAAGCCTTGGCAGGGTGAGAGGTTGCGACTCACGCCACTTACCCTCCACAACACCCAACCTGAAAGTGCCCCCCATGGTTTGGACCATGTTCCTCGAACAGGGCCATCTTTCAGACGGTTTGTCAGACGAAAAGGAACCCGAAGGGGTTGTCCCTGTCCCGCCTTGGAGTTTCAGGAGCTGGACCAGAGTTGGGGCGAGTTGCTCTAAGAACTCTCTTTCAGACAGGGTTGTCAAACCTCTGGCCGGTTCTTTTTGGCCCTGGCCCAACCGAGAAGATTCCATCATGGGCCGATTTTTGTTGGTTGACCCAGCAGATGGAGGAGCCACAGGCCCGGGTGGAAGATCTAAATTTTATCTAAAGCAAACAACAAGACGAATCCCTTGGTACATCCTCACCTGCTTAAACCTCTTTTTGGCCTGTGCATCTTGTACCCTTAGGAGCCAAATAATTTGAACTGCATGTTTAAAGCAGAAGAAGCCATGGTCCTAACAACACGTTGGTGATTTTGCCTGCCCCCTCATGCTATACGCTATGGGCTATGGCATTATGTTTTATTCCGACCTCACGGGGGGGTTGTGACGCGGGACCCATTTTGGTTTGCCCTTTGGGTTGGTGAGTTGCAGATCCAACACGTGCCCGGTCTCAAGGGTCCCTCTTGTGAGTGTCTGGGGATTTCTCGACAGAAACCTTAGGCATCTCCGATTGCAACAGTTCCCCTTGAAGTTCCCCCGAGCGATTTACCCAGGGGCGCCGAATCCCATTTTGAGAAGCTCCCATGTCACCAAAACGAACCCATTGGGTCCCCAAAGGAAACGGCCAGTTGGATGGTTTGGGTCAGACTCCATCTCTCATTCCCATCGATTTCGCAAGCAAATGCCTCTGCTTTGCAGGGCCCTTGCTCCAAAGCCCGAAGTGAGGGAGCCAGAAAGCCAGTCCCAATGCGGATGTTTGAGCCCTTCAAGATCTCTTTCCATGGATCCGGGTCTCACTCCCTGAGTTGAGTTTCGGACTTTACACGTTTTGGGTTTGGACCATTTTAGTGCGTGAATAAACATGTTCCGACTTTTTTGGCCACACCACTCAGGAAGTGAGGGCCTTCTTGGTATTCAAGGCTTTGATTATGACAACTTTCTCTGGAACTTTGTCTTGACGACTCCCACTGACGGCCATAACTTGTCCCTCATCAGACGCTATTTACACGAGTTAAAATTTCGCCAGCAGTTAGCGTTGGGGAACTGTGTAATTCATTTCCTAGGGTGTTGAGCCAAGTTCAAAAGACGCACGCCATCTGGTGAATTCACTCAAGATAGGGTTGAGCCAAAACGCTGTCAAAGACATGCTTGCGAGCCTCTTGGGGCCCTCAGGAAGTGGGAGTATATGAAATGAATTCCTGAAAGGTACATGTCGTCTACAGGTTCCCTTGTTGGCCTTGTTCCACCTGCAAGTATGGACAGGTGCTCAATATGCAAGATCCATCCTTCAGAGGGTGCCTGGTACCCTTCGAGGATGTTTTTAGGGGTTGAATGGGTCGTGTAGCGCGTCCAAGGGTTTATTCAGGGGAACATGTTGGGCCAGACTGTGGATAGACAGAATTCTGCACCGCCTAAGAAACCCCGGAATGATGATTCCTGTGTAAATACCGACAAACAATGGCATGCCCATTTGAAACATGGCTTTTCCCACCAAAATAAAGCATGGTTGTGGGATCAAGGGGTTTGTCCCCACTTCTGTGATACAAGTGAATCTTGCCCTCTATATAGGGGGTTGGTCTTTGGGAGGCCCTTTTTGTTGCATCACAGAAGTGGTCATTTCACACAACCCTGTACATAAAGGGACACCACCATTTACCAGGCAATGTTCAGGTGTATAACGTAAGGATCCCTGTTTCGGAGGGCGCTTTGTTTTCTTCTTTCTCGAGGATGCCGAGCATCTCCTCCCCGACCGACCGGAAGATGAGGAGCTGGTGATGGATGCCTCCCGTCCGCGGCAGAGGCGCGTGGGTCGGTCAAGGACGGAGGGCAAATGGGTGTGGCTCCAAATTAAACAACTGGGCTTACGCGGGTTTTAGTCTTTGGTTTCATTTGAAAAGGTGCCATTTTGGTACATTTGTTTGACCCACAGCCAAATGTCAAGTTCGAGGTCGCACGATCCAAGCACAGACGAAATGTCCAACGCACGGTTTGTTTTTGTTGGTCTTTCCCTTAAACGGTTTGTCTGAATCATCACATGTTTGGCTCAAAGTGACCTTCCCGTGATGCTTTGCGGGAAATACAGGCAAACCTTGGCTCAGGCCCGTTAAAAACGAATACTCAACAGATTTGAAGCGCACCAAAGGACCATCACGTGTGGCATCCTAAAGCAACTCATTTGCTAGAACGCGATCAACGGGCTACCCAAGTGGAGAAGTGGAAGTTTGATGTTCCCAGACCCCAGGGCATTTTGTAGAGAGATTGCCGGTAAAGCCAAGCTTGCTTTGATTCATGGGAAGCATTGCACATGAATGTTCGATAAGGCATGACTTAACTGGCTTTAACGGCAGCCACAGGCATATAAAGCAGAAAATCTGTTCAATGAGAGGAAGAGCACAGCGAGGCTCGTGTTAGTTCAGAGGCAGTCCTGGGGCTGTTGTCAACATTTACGAGTTGGAACCCCATCGAACGTCGGAGATCTGGGCTGGAGGGTAATCCTTCCTCACTTGCCTTGGGTTACGCAAGGAGTCCCGGTCTCCTTTGTAGTGGCTTCCCTATAGGGATTATGGAAAATCGGATTGAACATACCCTCCATCATATGAACAGAGGATACTTTTTCTCTAGGAGTCGGACGAGTTGGTCGGGTTCTACCGGGTCGGGCACCGGCGTTTTATCTTAGGACCAGTTCCAATACGCCCTTCCCTAAGGTGAAGCCTAGGCTTGGGTTCCTTCAGGGATTCCAACCTTTCTCTTCAAGCCCGAACAAAATCCATGTAGGTGATATATACCAACATTTGACACGTTTGGAGGGAATCGGTGGGTTGAATGTTGATTTCGAAAGTTAACATGGGTCAAAGTGGCCCCTGAAAAAAAAGCGACCCCGTGTTTGGGTAGTTTTCACAGGAAGCAACAAAAAACCCACAGGTTCTCATGTGGAAGGTCGCCCTGAGTTCCCCACAAATTCCGAATCCCAAGCCAAACCAGCATCCAATAAAACACAAAGCAAGAGCCAACCCATAGAGAAAGGAAGGTCCCATAGAAAAGAGCGCCGAATAATACACTCCTCACAACTCCAAGTCGATCAGGGTACCGACTCCTGGGCTTAGAGTCCAACCAAAACTCGAAAACAAAACCCTGCCTCAAAACCTTGGCTTGTTTTTTCTTTTTCCTCCCCGGAGAGTCTTGCGAATTTGTACTGGACAACCCAAAAAGACGCCGCGGATGTTTGAGCAACAGGCACCTTCAATCTTGGTTGGTCTCTCTTTTGGTCTCACCTATCTGTCAGACATCGGGAGGACCCCCAAAATGGCCCGGGCTTTCCTCTTGTTGTTGGTACCATCACAAAACAGATCCCCCTGCGTTTTTTTTCTCCCCCCCCACAAAAGATGCAATTTCGCCCCATGTTTCATAAAGGTTTGTTCGTTTGTTGGGTGGGGCCCCGACAATGGTGGGTGTTTTACTGTTGGTTCCCCTTAACACCAACCAAATGTTCGGGTCCCTCAAACATGGAGGAGCCACCATATTTGTTTCCCCGGTTTTTCCAGCCATACCCCCAAAAAGAACAACACACAAAAAACGGTTCTTGCCAGCCATTCCCTCCCCCCCAAAAGAAAAAAAACAAAACATCCGCCGGCTCCAGCCGCGGGCTTTCCGCTTTCCGCTTTCCGGCGCCTCCGGCGCCTCCGCCGGCTCGCGCGCGGCCGCGTGTTTTTTTCCGTGTGAGGCGCTGGCTGTCCGCGGCGGGCTACAGCGCTTTGGCGCTGGCCTCCCTGGCGCTGCTGGTCTACTCCGCAGGCGACGAGTCGCGGCGCCGCGGTTTCGCTCGCGGGTCTGGAGCCGAGAACGGAGGCCATTGTCCCGCTAAAGATCCCCCTTGGGCAACATCTAGGGTTGCTTGGCACAGAAGTGGTTGGTTGGTTGGTTGCTTGGTTGGTTGCTTTGCTTTGCTTTGCTTTGCTTTGCTTTGGATGGATGGATGGATGGGTGGGTTGGTTGGTTGGTTGCTTTGCTTTGCTTTGCTTTGCTTTGCTTTGCTTTGCTTTGCTTTGCTTTGGATGGATGGATGGATGGATGGATGGGTGGGTTGGTTGGTTGGTTGCTTTGCTTTGCTTTGCTTTGCTTTGGATGGATGGATGGATGGATGGGTGGGTTGGTTGGTTGGTTGCTTTGCTTTGCTTTGCTTTGCTTTGCTTTGCTTTGCTTTGCTTTGGATGGATGGATGGATGGGTGGGTTGGTTGGTTGGTTGCTTTGCTTTGCTTTGCTTTGCTTTGCTTTGCTTTGCTTTGCTTTGCTTTGGATGGATGGATGGATGGGTGGGTTGGTTGGTTGGTTGCTTTGCTTTGCTTTGCTTTGCTTTGCTTTGCTTTGCTTTGCTTTGGATGGATGGATGGGTGGGTTGGTTGGTTGGTTGCTTTGCTTTGCTTTGCTTTGCTTTGCTTTGCTTTGGATGCATGGATGGATGGGTGGGTGGGTGGGTGGGTGGGTGGGTGGGTTGGTTGGTTGGTTGGTTGGTTGGTTGGTCAGTTGGTGGGTCAGTTGGTTGGTTCGATGTCGGGTTGGTAGATATTGTAGGAAGGCTGGTTGGCTCGTTGCTTGGATGGCGGGTTGGTAGGTAGGTTGGTTGGATCTGAATGCATTTTCCCTTTCGCCCATGCAGCCATTCTCCGTTTTCCGCAATCCGTTTTTAAAGGGGCGGAGAACCGCTAGCTTACATACACTACACAGGGAAATTGAATCGCTGGACCACTGGAGGGACGTCCCGCTGGTTTTTCCCTTCAAAGGTTTGTTTGAGTCATCACATGTTTGGCTCAAAGTGACCTTCCCGCCAATGGATTCGAGCCCACCAAAGGATCATCGCGTGTGGCATTCGAAAGGAGCCCATTTGTTAGAACTCGATCAGTGTGCTAGCCAAGTGGAGGGAATTTGATGTTTCCAGACCTCCGGCATTTTGTAGGGAGGTTGCCTGCAAAGCCAAGCTTGCTTTGACTGAGGGGGGACGTGTCCTTAGGCTGGCTTGGAGCGATACTTGCATTGTTGCACCGCAGTGACCGCCGGCGGTGCAGGGAGAATCCCTTCTTGCTCGCTCGCTGCTATGACCGTGTTGGCCTGCGGATTTTTGTGGAGACACCATGCTTGCCTGTGCATGGATATGTACCCCAGCCGCCAGAAATTTGAGCATCCGTAGTTTGTTTTTTTGCAGCTGTAAAAGCCCCAGTAGTTTTGCCAATCGGTTTTCGGGCACCGATTCAATTTTTAAATGTCATGCGGAAGGGATCTTATTCGTGTGAGTTATGACAATTCACCATGCCACAGTCAGGGTTCCTTTTTATCAAGGAATTTTCATCATGGATGACCTTGCAAGCTTCCGCTACGATTGCGATGTATGATAGAGCAAAAACAGTCACCGTGTTGTTGTTTTTTTACTGCCAATAATGCTTGTTCCAAAATCTGGGACTGAATCGCAGGTGGCTTTTTGGACCAACAGGAGCACCACCTAATGGGAACCCCGGATAGACAAGCCCAGCCGACGAACAGGAGAGTGTCGAATTCCCATAATAAAAACCAAAAAAACACCTCCTATCAATCAACTAGTTAAGTTTTTTTTTTCATAATAAACATTACTAACGTCCAGGGTAGGGCTTTTGATATACACCCTTACATCCACTGAGAAAGTGTCCCATAGGCGGTCATTGCCCAGCAAACCAATGCTCCCAAGGGTTAGAGGTGGAAACCAAGCATGCAGCAACACAATGGCTTGC
>CAUJNA010003299.1:332774-352774 GCA_963377175.1 Effrenium voratum | reverse complement strand
GAAGTTGCCCTGGACCGGTCGCCGGCAGGGACCGGGACTTGGGACCCTGTCCAGGCTGGTCCCAGTCTGGCGCGGCTTGACTTGACGTATTGGACTCTCTTGCAGAATAGATCCAGGGATCCTCTACTACCACAAGGACGTCAATAACCGCACGGGCCCGTTTGGTCGCGACCTGGGACCCTGTCCAGTGTCCTGGGTGCCAGTCCGGAAACGTGTCTGGAGCGGTTTGAGGTGGCAGCACAGCAGTTAATTGGGACCCAATACCAGCGGTCACACCAGGACTTGATCCCGGACCGGCTTCCCAGACCGGTCCCAGGACTGGTTGGGACCGGTCCCAGGACCAGTCCTGGTGGTCCCAGGACCAAACCGCCGGTCCTGGGAATCCACTTTTTGTGGGTTCGGGCGTGTCCCCCAGGGACTATCATTGGTTCCAATCACTTCCAGTTGCATCCCACGCCGATCCCCTCTGCAGATTAGGAGTGATGATCTGAGTGATTTTGTTCCCTGGGTAGGAGCGATGATCTGAGGGGACGGTGGGCGAGGCGCTTGTCGCCTGAGCCGAGGCACTCCAAGGCTCCTGCCGGGACTTTGGGTGCGGCACGTCCAACGGCTGCCCCATGGGCGCGCAGTGCAACTTCTGCCCCTCGACTCGATCGCCCGGTGACGGCGTGAGCCGGCCCGGCGCACCCGGGGGTGGTTTTGGCTTCCCTGGAAAAACAAAGTGGACCAACCGGAAAAAAAAGACAACCCAGACCCTGAAAACCAGAACCTTGGGTTACGGGTTTTCCTAGGCCAGAACCTCCCTTTGCCTCAGTCCGTTGACATGATACCCCTCGCACATCTGGAGACCAAGTTTTGAATCCCTGACCCAGATCCCAGGCAAGTCACTATGAAGGGCAACCTGCTGTTTTAGCAAAGGAAGGGTGGTAGCAGCTTTCCCTCAGTTTTTGAGGGGTTTTTGTTGGTCACTCTATGCAGGGACATGGATCTCTGGGCTGCACGTGGTTTGGGAACTTGGGTGAAAGGAACACTTTTTTTGTCTAACCTGGCTGTGGGTCAAAATCCTGGTAGTTCAGATTCCTTGCCAATATTGACCAAACAAAAGGGCAGTTACCCCAAAAAAGGGTATCTGGGTCTTGACTCCCATATCAAAGGAAGCCCCTTGGTAAAAAAGTTCCTAGTCCTAAGGATGTTGCTCTTTGGTACCCAGAACGGGCTATTTCCCAACATATCCCAATTTTGCCGAAGCTTGGGCTTCATGCCCCATTGAAGTCGAACTGGTTAACTCATTACCAGGCTTAGCTTGCTTGTTTGTCTTTTTGACTTTGGGTGGTTCGCTCCGTTGCAAGCAGTTTACTTTGTGCTAAGGAGGGATGTCTCGTGTTAACCCCACAACGACCCTCACAGAAAAACTAAGGGACTCTTGGAGAAATTTGGGGCCTTCCAGTTTGTTCACCTAGAGTCCCCTTCCAATTTGTTCAATCCAGGAAGCCAATATGTTTTCAATGTTCCCACGAGAAAATCAAGAAGGGGATGGGCATGTTGTTCTACTTGTTTGGAGACCTCGCCTCGCTTTGGGTTTGTTACTTTGCTGGCTTCTGCTGGACCTCATCAGAACTGGGCTTGTTTCCTTTAACCTACACCTGCGGGGGGATGTTGGTAGTCACAAAATCATGAGGCCAGTCAGCTTAGCTGCCGATTTCTCTCTGACTGGCCCCTTTTCGTATTCCACTCATGCTACACCTGGGCCGATTCGCCAAAAGTCCGCAAAGGACCGATGCCGATGCCTTGTTTTTCTTTTTCGGTGACCCGAACCCCAAGAGAGTCCAAGTATCTTTTCAGGTAAAATCGGGACAAAGTTTGTAAGGCACTTGGAGCCTCAGAAATTTGGGGAGGTTCGCTCTAAATCTGCTGAGAATCATTCCGTTTCCGAGGCAAGTGCACACCAGACTGCCACGACAGCGGGGACTGCTGCCCAGACTTTGATCAGCTTTGTGCAGGCCATGTCCAGTCAGCTGACGTCAGTTTGGCTGCCCCCTCTGGCCGGGTCTGTGGAAGCTGCAAGTGGGGGGCGTTGTTTCCCGGCAAAAGATTGTCAGAAACTTGTTGGGAGGCGGGTGACGGTTGTTTCTTCCTTCTTGGAGACGAAAAGAAACTATTTTGCCCGAGGCTCCAAATGTGCCTCTGTCAATTCAGGCTTGCTTCAAACTGCTTCCCCAGAATTAGTTCCCCTTTTGGCTTTTTTGTTTTTTTGGGGGTCCCTTTGCTTTCCACTAACCAGGCATTTTGTTTTTGCTGGGGTCCTAATTAAGACTGGACGTTCGAACTGTTAAATTGTGGTGTCAATTCATCACTGGGGCCCCCTTCCGTGGGAATCCATCACTGTGGGTGACACCTCCGAATTCGTGGGAGGGGCGGTGTTTGATTCCGGGTCCTGAGGTGCACGTGACGCGCTGCCTCATCATGGAACTTGCATAGCAAAAATATCCCCTTCACAGTGATAAAGTAGTCATGGGAATGGTCTGTATTGGTATCACCGAAAGCGTGACCTTCTACAACCATGTCCGGAAGGTTGACCGATCACATCCCTTGGCACCTTTTGGGTTTTCGAGGGAGACATGGGCAGTCAACCACCCCAGGGAGCTTGAAATGAATCCCCACGCCAAGTGCCCACTGCCCACTGTTGTTTTTTTCAGGGTATCATGTGACCACCTGACTCACCCGCTTGTTGAAACAGCTTGTTCAAGCTCTCTAAACCCTAAAACTAAGTGGTTATGTGGAGTGGGGGGAAGACGCTTCTGCAACAGCTGTTTGCCAGGGCACCCCCCGAATGGCAGTCAAATGGCTCCCCCGTAGCCACCGGAGGTCACTTAGGAAGCCATTTGACGGCGCTTGGGGAGAGCTGTTTGAGCTTCCCGCTGTGTTTGGAGTCCGGTGGTTCGGAGGCTGCGAGAAATGGGTCCCAAGTTTCCACTGAAACCATGCGCGGATGATGACTTTAGCCCCAGTGTCACTGGAGACCAGATGCCAACTACCCCTACTTTAAATACCGGTATATTTGGAGAAGGTCAATGCCTCATAGCCTTAAAGAAGAGTATGTGGAGCACGGGGCTGGGGTTGCCCGATTTTCAATGACTCTGGCAGGCACTTCCGATGCGAGTGGATCGCAATCGCAGGAGCGCTGGATCGATCGCCCCTTCAGTTGCTCAGCACCCTGGACCCTCAAACGACCTTTCAAACCTGGTTGATTGGGGGGACCGGGTCCCCACCATCCTGCCGCAGGTAGAATGCTAGGGGAATTTTACAGAAACCGGCTCACTGGGGGTGTCCATGATCATCGCAACTCCAATCCTTTTTTTTCTCCAGGGCTCCATTTAGAGCCTCCTGCGGGGCAGTGTATTGGCTCGCTGGCGTTCAAAGCTTCAAATATGGTCTCGCCACGGTCACCTGCGGCTTGGGGGCAGAGAACTCGTGGATCCTTCGGCAAAGGGCTTCCTAAAGGACACAAGTTGCCAGGGCGACATTTGACTTGAAAAAACAAATCGCTGCTGTCTCAGTCCACAAAGCCCACGTTTCGCGGTTTTGAAGTTGGACACGGACCGAGCTGTTGGGAGCAAAGAAAGACATCCCTGATTGACCTGGAACCCGAAATGGGGTCGGGGGGGTCTTTTGCCCAAACACGGATGCCACTCTGTTTGAAATTATGGCAAGCCCTTACCTTTGCGGTTGTTCCCCTTTTATTTGTTAGGTGGACTGTACTTTCTCAAGCCAGGAAGAGGGCCACGGCTTTGACGGATATCAGGCTGGCCGTGGCTTTTTGGTGTTTTTTCCTGTTGTATTTGTTGCGCGTTTCCAGGGTGAGCGGGTGCCGTTTGTTTTGGCATATTGGGACGAAAGACATGGGAAATCTGTTCCAGAGTTAGATGGCACAGTTCCAAGCCATTTGGGTTTAGTTGTCTACAGAACTCCTTTGGGGCGTTCCTGATTCCTATCAAGAAACTCAGTGGATCCATTTACCTGAAAAGGTAACCAAGAGAACCACCCTTTACCTAAAAGGAATCCTTTCGGGAAATTGTAAAACGTAGAGTTGCAAACGCAGCTGGTTGCAAACTTGCGCATGTGGAAGCGCCTGGCAACGAGGCAAATGGATCCACAAACCACGGCCAAAAGCGGCTTGATCACATTCCCACGGCCAAGACAGGCTATGCAACCTGGCAACGGATTGAGGTCTTCGAATCGGATCCCATGGGATTCCAATGGGATCCCAAGTGTCCCTTGGACCTATGGACCTATGGGGGCTTTCGCTGGAGCAATGAGCAATTGGTAACAATTGGTTCAGACATGGGACATTCGTGCTCCTGTGAGAAAGAAAGGTCAGCAGCGCCCCCCGCGTGCGCTTGTTGTTTCAAGCATCCTTTGTGCCTACAGGCCTGCGTTTGGTTCCACCGCAACATTTTTCCGCATATTTTTGGAAGAGCCCCTCCCCCCTAAAGCCCCTATAGAGAAAATCGGCATCTAAATAGGCTTCCTGCAAGGATACCGCGGCAGATGCATCCCAAAACCATCTGCTTTTCATGAGCAATCTCTAGATCACATGGTGCAGGCCACTATCAAACCGACAGGTGCTGCTTAGATGGATGGCTTTGGCAAGGGTCGATTTGGGTTCTTCAAACGCCCCCCGAGATACGCCGTTATTCGAGGGGATGATTCCTTTTCCACTCTTTTCAACCATTGTTTTTTCTCCAAAAACTAGCCGTTTCCCTGGTTTTCTTGAGGTTTTCTAGAAAGAAGGATCCCTAGAAAGAATGGGGGGAGGTACCCCTAAAATCATATTGCAAGGGAACGAGGCGAACCCTATAATTTGCAACAGTTCACCATGGTTGTGTGCAAATCTTGCAAGTGCACCAACTTGCACCAACTTGCACCAAGCCTCTCCAACAAAACCATCATGGTGGACTGCAGTCAATGCAGCCCCAAAGGAATCCCCCGGTGACCAGAGGTTTTTGTGGATAGGTCAAGTTGGCAGATTCCAAACCTGATACTCTTCATGCCTGGCATGAGAGCCCCGGATTAAACCCATCCTGGGTGTCACACAGAAACGTTTTCACACATCAAAAACAAAAGGACTCCCCGAACAAAATCATCCAGGGGGTTGACATTAAGTTCGATTTTCACAGTCAGAAGTCTTGTTTGAAGCAAGAACACAAACAAACCCTGAAATCAATCTCTGCCCGTCAATGAATCCGGTTTGACATATGGAAGACGCCCTGCAGGACGTCCATGACTATCACGATCACAGCCCGAGCGGAAGCGAGGACCAGGGCCACTACTGGCGCAGCTGGCACAGCACTGAGACGTGGCTGAAAAAACATCCAAACTATCCTGGATCTGCCTGAAAACCGGAATATTGGGTGACAAGGGGTTGTGTCCCATTTGTAAGGGTAGCTTGAGGGTCCCGGTGGTTAAACTTGTTATTTTTTTTTTCACAACGACATGTAAATGGTTCGTATAAGCTGCTTTTGGGCGGTCTAAGCACGGAGACTTGCGTTTTGGTGCCACCTTTGGTGCTTTTTAGGGAAACCCTGAAGTTTCAAAGAGATGGGAGCCCCACTTTTGTGTCACAAGGCTTATTTCCCACATGCTGATACAAGCAGTCTGGCAAAAGAGCAGGACTGCTTACATGTATTTTGGTTTTAGGGGGCCCTTTTCAAAGTTGGTTCAAAAGGGAATCCGAAGGAACGACACCATGGGGGTCCCCCTTGACACATATCCATGTGTTTCTTTCTGTGGAAATCACAGGAAATCTCCACTTGGTTGGCTCTCCCATTTCGGCAAATCCATAATGTCCGCTCTTTTGGCTGGTGTTAAGCCACTTTTGGAAGGGCCATTTTCCCCTAGCTTTCAAGGGAAATCACTGCTGGTCATGCTTTAAACCACATGTTACAGCTTAAGAAAATGGAGGTAATTCCCCCGAACCTTCCATGGGCACATGATACTGATCGATACCCTCAAGGTCTCTTTCTTAGTCTCACATGCACATGGTGCTCAGTTGCTATAGGGTTTGCTCGGCTGAGTAGTAAACCTGCTTGATGCCGCCAACCCGCTGGATAGTGGATGCTTCACTTTCGGCGGAAACATCCCATCCGCGAGGGGGTTATTAATCCGTGGCCACGATGAACATGTCCCTTCAACAACACCGCATTTTCCCAGTGCTTTCAACCTGCGACCAGTTTTAGTGGTCCACACCCATTTGACAGAAAAAAAAAAGCCACGCGTCTGCTTTTTTGGACTGGGGTTGCCACGTTAACCGCTTTCTGGGGGGTCGAGGAGCACGCCCATGGCTACGACCAAGATGGATATGACCACGGGCACAGCGACTTCGGCTCCGGAGCCACCGGATCCGAGGCCTCGAAGGAAAAAACGTCGCAGCGGCCGTCGGAGAGGTTTTTTTTCCCCCCCCCCCCCGTTGTGTGTGTGTGTGTTTTTGTGGGGGGGGGGGCTATGTTATCCTTGTGTCTTTGTTTGTTGGTTTGTTGGTTTGTTGGGTGGGTGGGGGTGCGCTTCTTTTATCCTTGTCTGTTTCAATGCTTTTTGTTTGTTTAACATACCGGTTTTCAGTTTCTGTCCTTGTCTGTGGGGACTTTATTTTCGTCCTTTGGTGTCCCAGAACCACTTCATGGTGTCCCATGTAGAAGATCCATTTGGCACATGTGACACAAGTCTCTGAATATCATGTAGGGTTAATAGGGTTAACGTTTTTTGCCGCAAACAGTGTGTCTACACCAGGGGTTCTTGCAGTAATTGCAAGGGAGGGTGCTCATCAGGGCTGTCTGCACTGCAACAAGTATCACACGTGACTCTGCAAAGGTAAAGTTGATTGAACACAGGGCAAACAAACACACATCTTAGGCTCCAGGCAGTTTGAGAAGTATTTCCAGGGTTTCCCATTCTGGCTATTTCCTTTGGAACCTGGTGAAATCATCAATTTCCCTGCTTCGGAAAACCAACTGCCCGGGCGGCAGTGCTTGCTCTGGGCCGATCTGTTCGTTTGCGCAGGATCGCACAAGAGTTCCTTTGTGAGATGTTCATGTGCATTTCGACTGCGCGGGCTCGCGCAAAGTGCGTGCCCAACTTCGGTCTTCCAAGGGTGCGCTCTCGTCCACCCTCTGCGGATTTTGGCCGTGTTTGATTGCTCTCGCCCTCGCGGTGCAGATTTTAACCTCGAACTCAACCCTCTGCGGACTTTGGGCGTGTTGACTCGCTGTCGCTGTGGCGCGGCGCGGTTTTTCAAGCATCGGAAACGAACCCCTCTGCGGACTTCGGGCACGTTGAATCGTGGCCGCTGCGATGAGAACTTTGAATGTCGTAAGAAGAGGTGTTGCGCAGGACCTGCAAAGAACCTCACTCAAGTGATCTTGTAGCGGGTGCTCCCTTCAGATCTTGAACAGAGAAACTGAATAGTTATCGTGGATCCTTGGCACAATCTCGCCGAGAGACCTACCCAGACATCTTGCGCAGAGGTCCTCCAAACATTGTGTAAAGTTCCCCCCGTATATGTTTTGCGCTTTTCTCAAGAGTGCAAGGGATCCTGTCCGGAGATCCTGCGTGCAGATCTTGCCAACAGATCTTCCAACAGATCTTTCGCTGAGATCCTGTCAAAACCCAGAGACATCTTGCGCCGGTGCTTCACAGACCGCAGGAGCTGCAGAGCTTTCCTTTCAAGACGTCTTGTAGAGGGTGCTCATTCGGATCCTGTGGGTGGTCCTGTGGACGAATCGGGAGACCCTACCAATAACATACCCCACCCACACAATTCTCCCATAAATATGTTGCGCCGATAAATTTCTTGCGCCGGGCCTGCAGAGATTTCCTTTCAAGCGAGCCTGTAGAGGATGCTCCCGACAAAGGGCGCCCTATAAAGAGATCCTACCCAGAAATCTAGCGCAGAGACCGTAAGATTTTCCGAAAAGATATGCGCCGGTCCTTCATTCAGATTCTCCCAACAGATCCGGGGCATCTTGGCTTGCGCACAGATCTTGCCAAGCGACCCCATCAAGAGATCCTATCCGCAGATCCTGCAAAGCCCTTCCACCGAGATCTTGCCAAGAACTTTCTACAGCAACATTCGTAGAGTTTCTCTCCGAGAAATTTTGCGCGGAACCTCTTTTCGCAGGAAAGAGCTTGCAGATGGCTTCTTTTTGAAGAGCACCTGTGAGACCTGCTATGGAGACCCTGTGTGGTCATTTCAATCAATTAGTTAAGCAACTGAGCGCATTTCACAATGTTTTCTAGATCCTATTGACCAAGGTTTGGGGTCACTTGCCGGGATAGGCTAGTTGCCCTTTAAAACCAATCCAAGAAGGGCCTCAAGAAGATGCTCGTTCGCAATCAGGACCTTCATCATGAATATGGCCATGAATATGGCCATCCGCACACGTTTCACAAACCCTGGCACAGCACTGACAGCGGGGAGGCTTGGCTTATTGGCAGCCGAAGGTCAGTCAGTTCACCTGGTTGCTGGAACAAGACGCGTTTCAGGCTGAGTGTCAACATGGGTGTGTCTTCGTGGCTTTTTCGCTGATTCTAACCAGCCAGTTTTGGAGCCCCCGCATCTTGAGGAAGCACATAGCCTTTGAGGGCCCATCGAAAGCACCCCAAATGTCGGAACCCTGGTATTCCGACCAGGGTCGAGGGGCCGGCGTGGTCTTGGCATATCGGTGGCCTGTACGAACTCATATGAGTCAACCTCAGAATTATCAAAGACCACTTTATCAACGGCGTTTCATTCAATACTGGTTTTTTGCATTTTCCTTGGAGAACGATAGGGGACTCACAAAAAACGATACCCCTGAACATGGTTTGTGCTGGACCTTCGAGCTGGAGCTGCCGAAGTCTAACTTGTGTACCGTGCCTGTACTGAAAGCTGCGACTTGCGACCTGGAGGTTGCTGCCAGCAAGCAAAAGCCGCTTAGACTGACACGTGACCGCCGCAAGCTGCGACCTTCGAGCTGGAGCTGCCGAAGTGTAACTTGTGCACTGCGCTTGTGGTGAAAGTTGCGACTTGCGACCTTGAGGTTGCTGCCAGCAAGCAAGCCGCCAAGACTGATATATGATTACCGCAAGGCAGAGAAGGCTATTGTGTGTTTGCTTGGCTCTAACAGCTTATGGAGAATTGTGAAAATTTTCGTCACGCGACACACGCCCAGAACGATACCCCGGTCGATACCCCGTCGATACCCCGACCATTGACCCGAGTTGCAAATGTGAGGCCTAGTGCATTTGCTTACAAAAGACTACGCGTGTGGTTCCAGTGCTGTGTTTGGAAAGTTTGTCGGGCGCTTTTCGAGTTCACGCGGCGCTATAGCGAGAGCGCTTGGGCACGCGTGGTCACCGCGAAGAGGGTTCACCGGGCACTTTCCAAATTCGCACGGAGTCGCAGCGAGGGCGCTTTGACACGCGCAATCCTCGCAGAGGGTTCATTGGGCACTTTACGAATTTGCACGGCGCCACAGCGAGAGCGCTTGGGCGCGCAGGATCACTGCAGAGGGTTCACCGGGCACTTTCCAAATTCGCACGGCGTCGCAGCGAGGGCGCTTTGACACGCGCAATCCTCGCAGAGGGTTCATTGGGCACTTTACGAGTTTGCACGGCGCCACAGCGAGAGCGCTTGGGCGCGCAGGATCCCTGCAGAGGGTTCATCGGGCAGTTTTAAAATTCGCACGGCGTCACAGCGAGGGCGCTGTGGCACGCGCAATCCTCGCAGAGGGTTCATCGGGCGCTTTACAAATTCGCACGGCGCCACAGTGGGAGCGCTTCGAGGCGCGCGATCCCTGCAGAGGGTTCATCGGGCACAGCACGAACACGCGAAACGTGGAGAACGACAGGGGACTCACTAAAAGTAGAATGAATACACCCCACACAGCAAATATAGACGCTGGCTCATATATGAACCCATAGGTGAACCCATGGTCTCGTTGAGTTTTTCGTGCAGAAAAGACTCCCTTTCGCAGCTGCGTCGTGCTAAATGCTAGTGCTTGTTTAGTTCCTATGTTCTGGAATGTTTTTTTCACAAACTAGCTTTGCAAACAGGACTCAACATACTCGATGTTGAACATAGCGCTAAAGGGTGGTTGAACCTCCCTGATGCGACAAGGTTCAGGCGAGCATCAGCTATCGGATGGACGATATTGCTTCCAAGCACACGACCAGGGTTCCATGGAGGGGAGATCTGTCGACATTGACTAGGACCCCCCAACGACAGCTTGCGCCCGTCTTCCACTTCTGCGGATAGTCATCTGACAAACACACAAGGGGAATATAGTAAAGCTAATATATAAGCCTTTTCTAACCATGTTGGTAGAACCGAAAGTCAATGAGTTTTGGGCGCCCACCTGGCAAACCGAGCTCACACATGAAGGTCCCGCTTGGATCTGGTGGGTGACATTTCGTAGTTGGTTCAGATTTAGTGCCCTTTTCGGCAACCCACACCGCGGTTTTGAAAAGGCCATGTTGAAATCGGATTTTTCTGTGCTAAAGCTGGCATTCCTGACTGCGAACCCATAGAAAATGATAATCGCCCCCTTTCCTGGTCTAATGAGTGTGGTTGTGGCCCAGCACCGCTGTGAGCAATCACACAGAGAAGAGCCAAAATGTAGCTTTGCAATTCAAGGAAAGGACGCTGTCTTGCCTTTATGCCTGGTGCTGATGGCGGGGCTGAGTAGAGAGCATCGATGCCCCAGCTCACGACTTCACAAAAGAAGGGTGCCGATCGGAGACGTAAGCAGACAGTATCCAAACCCCCCCCCCCCCCCCGCGGGGCTGATTTCCACCAAATGACTTTTTTTTATTGCCATACAGTAGACTCAATTCGGGTCGTGTAGTTTGGGTCGTATAGGCCCTTCGAGCGCAGTGCCCAGGAGTATCACCATCCGACCGAGTTTCACCACTGGCGTGGCGAGGCTTGGCACAATTTTGTCGCAGTTTCATTGCCGCTGTGGCAGAATAGGGGTTTGCAACCCCCAAATGGGCGGTTTCCCTTTTGTTTCCCTCTAAGCTACCTGCAAAACGGAAGACTCATTCAAGCTTCCCCCTAGTTAACTACAGGACAGCTCCGGTGACGGCGACAGCTCCGGTGACGGCGACAGCTCCGGTGACGGCGACAGCTCCGGTGACGGTGACGGCTCCAGCGTCGGGGGCGGCGACGGATCCAACGACAGGGACGGTGACAGCTCCAACGCCGCGGGCAGTGACAGCTCCAACGCCGGAGACACTGACGGTTCAGGCGTCGGGAACGGCGACGGCTCCAACGCTGGGGGCGCTGAAACGCCCAATGCCGGGGACGCCGACGGGTCCATTGCTGGCGACGGCTCCAACGCGGGTGCTGGCGACTCCAACGTTGGCAGCGGCGACAGCTCCAGCGCAGAGGATGGCGACGGCTCCAACGCAGAGGATGGCGACGGCTCCAACGCAGAGGATGGCGACGGCTCCAACGCAGAGGATGGCAGCGGCTCCAATGGTGTTTCCAATGGCTCCAGTGGCGGCGACATCTCCAACGCTGGGGAAGGCGACCGCTCCGCAGCAGGCAGCGGGTCCGCGTCCGCTGTGACGTCAAAGCCTGCGCGCGAAAAGAAGGAGGACTGCGGGGGAGGGGGGTTGTGTCAACGATTTGCAAAAGGAGCCTTGCGCCTAACCCACAAACAGAGGGCGCAAATAGGTTTGTTTAGTGTCTTTTGTCGCGCCTTCTGTCGCTTGGCTGACATGTCAAGGAAGTCATTGACAGACGGTAATGCTCCAAACTTGAGCAACTGCAGGGGGCAGCGATTCCCAGATTGCTGTGACTGTGTGTGTGTGTGTCAAAACAGGGGAGTAGTTTTCTTTTTGGTTCCCATTAAAGCCAAGCCGGAAATTTGCTGAACAAGTACGAACCTCATTTTCCCATCCGGGTTTCTTGCCATGACTTGGTGTCTTCTCTTTGCGGCGCGGCCGCCCATTTTTTTGGGCCCTCCTTCCAAAAAACGGGGCCCAGTGCGGCCAATTCTCGGGATCAGGAGCCAAAAGCAAAACCGGAGGTGCCCAAGTCGCCCGTGCGGCGTGGCCATTCAATCGACTCGCCCTTTTCGGGGTTCGGGTTTTTCGGGTTTCGGGGTGGGGGGGGCTGCTTGACTTCTTGAGTTCCTGGCATTCCCTGGGCCGGGGGCCGACTTATGAAAGAGAAACTGGACTTGAAGAGGTTTTTTGTTGGCGAACGACAAATGAAGGCTTGTTTCTGACCAGTTTGAGGACGTGCGAAGATGGGAAGAGAGAGGCCCCTTTTGCATGACGTTTTGTGAGCCGACGCAATTTGGACACCATCGGCTTTTGTGCCAAGTTTTGACTGGCCTGATGTTTAATGGGGATGAGCAGTTCACAAAGTTTATTGGTAGTCTACTGTTAGCGCTTGTTTCTCGAGACCTTCCAGTGGTGCGGTTTTCGCATTACTACATTGGGCTACGCCTGGGTGATTTTTGGGCTGAACATGGTGGTCTTGCGGGCAAGATCATGGATGACCAGGGGGGCTTCAATTGTCCCTTGTGCCGTTGGGGAGCCAGTCATTTGTCCTTAAGCACAATTTTGTGTGACCATTGCGGGGCCAAAAGCATGGCCAAACAGCCCCAGAACTGCAACAGGAGTGATAGGGCCATAGGGATGGGAATCAATGCAGGGACCAAAAACATGATTGGGGTCTCAGGGGCCAGCCTGGGCGTCATGTTTGGGAGGTCCCAGGGGTCTGTCATGAAAAGACCAAATCCACGTCACCCTATTGGATGAAGCCCTCTGAGTGGGAGAAGCAATTCACCAATCCTAGGTCTCTGGCGCGGATTTCGTCCGTTCAAAGATGGGTGAAACAGGTGCTCATCTATACGCATGTGTCAAAATAGGGAACCGCACAGACGATGGTTTCCCTTGGGTTTTCCTTTACACCCCCCTCAAACAACTTCTTTTTGTTTCCCTCCAAATACAAGCCAAATCGGGTGCAGCACTGTTAGAAACACCCAAAGCATCCCAAATGTCTCCTTTGTTGTTTAGTTTTCCTTTGGGTTTTCCTTTGCCACCAGAAGAAAACAACGCCTCAAAAAAGAAAAACAAACACCCACCTTCTTTTTTTCTGTTTGCTTTCCTTTAAGAAAACCATCAGCCTCAAAACAGAAAGACAAGCAACAAAACATCAACAACGCCAACCCCTTTTTTGTTCCGTCCGGCGCCAACTCGTTCCGAGGCAGTCGTCTGGGCCGGCGCCGCCCGCTGCGGACGCGCCGCAGGCGCCGCAGGCCCAGCACAACTTCCCCCCGGCGGCGGTGAAGCCGACGCTGGAGCAGGTCATGCACTCGCGGACCGAGGCGCCACGGTGGGTGCGGGGCTCGCTCTTGCCGCGTTCCGTTTCTTGGGGCGTCCCGTTTTTGGGGAACGGGAACTCCACCTTGATGGGTTTAAGTCTGCTATGGCGCTAGGTCCCCAAGAATTAGTGCCCTTCTACCATCTCTTTTTTGGGGGAGGGTTCCCCTACTAAAATAGACTACAGAAACAAAGGGTACCCTTATTCCAACCTCTCCACTATCTACTGGAGGACCTAGGTGGGGTTGTCAAAAAATGGAACCCTGAAGAAAAGAACATGCGATGATGGGTTTGGGGAAGGAGACGCGCGGTTCGAGTTCTTCCAAAAGAATTTGGGGCGCTGAGGGAAGGTGTTTTTGTCTCGCACCAGCGTAGGGAACCACAGGTTCCCACCATTTCAAGACAAACGCAATGGCAAATGGCTGGCTACAGGGTGAAACGCCTGAGATCGCTTGGATCTCAAAAAATCAGAAGAAGCATTGGCCAACCCTACCCGGACCCCAAACGGCTATCCAATGGTGCCTTGCCCGGTGGATTCATGCACAGCAGGTAAGCAAGGCAACCACCCTCCAACCTGGCCAGTCTTTGTGACCATATTGCCCTTGAACACCTGCTGCGCACAAACGGCATTTCCATTAAACCTGCAGAGATCCATCTTGCCCTTTGGCCCAATGGCTCCTTCGGGGAGGAAGCAACCCACACCGAACGGGTGGCTGACCTGCACGAAGTGAGATCCCACGAAGCGCCTGTTGGACACCCAAGAGGCCATTTCGCCTTTTGGCGTGAAAGGCTTGCCTTGGTGACCGATGTATCCACAGAATGGTCTGGCATCACATAGGGTTTGCGGGCTATGCGAGCCCTGTGAAGTTGGGAGTTCACAAGGAAATGCCAGAGGGGCATGGAATCATTAGGTATAGGAAATGGGTTTGTTTTCTTATTTTGTGGGGAACCCACAAGTGGTTTACTTGGTGTCCCTTTGCTCTCCGTTGGTTTTCTTTGCTTCAGGCGAAGCCCGAGGGCAAGCACGAGGTCTTCGAGTTGCAGCGCCACACCTGGCGCTGTGGCTCCAAGTTCTCATGAACTGCATTGATGTGTCTAGGTCTCCCAGCTAGGTGCCCTTCCATCTCTTTTTTGTTCCCCTACTAAAATTGACTACAGCAAAAACAGGGTGCCCTTATTCTAACCTCTCTACTGGAGGACCTAGGTGTGGAGTGAGCTATGAGGTATCTTGAGGGTGAGTGAGGTTTCATGGCCTCGCTACCCTGAGTTCCTGAACTTTATAAATTATTTTTGGGCCTGCACCAAATTTAGTAAGGAATGCGTTGAGACTTTTACTGGCCACTCAGAAAGTGAGACAATGGGTGTGGCTACATGAAGAGCTGGGATGTAGAGCCCAGTTGAGTACTTCTTTGTTGCAGCCACAGCGAAATGGCAACGGTTCTCTTTGGGTTTGCCTGAAAATCTTGTCCACTTTTGGCCGGATGTCAAAAAAGATAAACAAAAAAAGCGAAGTCTTAGGGGGTCCGAATCCCATTGGAGAATCTCCCATAGGGTCCATTCATATTGAGGGCATAAATTGGCATAAAGGGTTCCTACCGGATTCCTACCTTCTAAGCTACCAAATGACCAACTTCAACACACAAAAACAAAAACGCCCTCAAAACATACCCAAGAAAGCCTATTGGCTTGGGGATTCTCCCGAGTCTGCCGGCTTTTTGCACCGAAAGGGAAAGCCTCCATGGCTAGTGACTAGTGACCTGGCTATGTGAAGTGGCCATTCGGCAGAGAAGGCGCTGGAATTTTTCATTGGAGTTGGCTCTCCCCCCCCCAAAAAAAAAAACATGTCATGTGATTGATCTCGAGAAAAAATGAGACGTCACCTTGTTCAGGGCTTCACCGCTTCCACGGCCTTCGACCGGAACGCTCCTTTCTGCAACGCGCTGAACCGCTCGTGTCGGTCGACGAGGCGCCGCGACGATTTTTTCGTTCCGAGGATCGAGATGCTGAAGTGGCAGCAGGTGAGCGGATGCCCGGCACAGCTCATGGACCAAGACATCTCTGGGGGAGCTGACGCTGGCACCTTCCACGAGGCAACAAAAAGTTGCGAACGCCTATCCGTTTTTGTTTTTTGTGTTTGAAACCTTGAAGAGAAGCTACAAATGTTGGAGAGCCCCGGAATCCCGTGAGGCAGACATCTATCCGCGCCTGACATTCTCAAGCAGAGTCAACATGAAGGGGAAAATGAGGAACATGACAACCATGCCACCCTATGAAAAGTTCCCCATCCGAGCTGGCGGATTCGCCTGGCATAGCCCATACCCCACTGGGTTTGGAGCCACTTCAACCCCCAGGAGTGTTTGACCCACCCTACCAGAGGTTACCAATTTGGAGAGCGCCACTCCATCCCCCAAAATCCTTCTGGGTCCATCAAACAAAAGCACAACAAAAATCGCTTTCATCCAAGTCTCACCCCCTCCCCCCCCAGCCCCCCTTCCCCCCCTCCGAACACTGAACCCCCTATCCCCTGAAACCTGAAACCCCGTCCGCCCCCGTCTGATGTCCCCGTGAGGTGGACACCGCGGCGGCCTGCCAGCGGCTCTGCACGGAGCGCCACGCCTGCGACGCCTGCGTCTGGGGCTCGCAGCGGGGCCAGCCAGGCGGGGCGAGGGAGTGGATCTGGCGGGGTGGAGCTCAGGTGGGGGGGGGGTGGGGGGATCTGGCTGTCAAAACCAATGAAATCCCATGGTGGAGGCGGGATGGAGGTGGGGTGGAGGTGGGGGGGAGCGGATCTCAGGTGGATCTGGCCGTGGTTGTAGATCCCATTTTGGGGTACTTTAGAACCGATTTTAGTGGGGATTGGGATGTTTTTACCGGGGGTACGGCATGTTGACCCGCGAGCGTACCCCATGTTAACCCATGGCCATCTCAGGTTGGGATGGGGTGGTGAACTTGTTTTGTTGTTCATTTTGCATAGTTTTTGGAGTGGATGTTGGGTTTTTGGTATTCATGGATTTTGGGGGTGGATTTGTTGGAGTTGTGTTGTTGTATTCATGGGTTTGGGAGGTATCGAACTGATATACCGCGCTATGTATATTCCGGCGGCCCAATCATGAGCTGACTGATCTGATGGTTCGACAACTACTTCCCATAGGCTTTGATCGAATTCCTATATGCCCAGATCCCAGTCGTTTTAGGCCTGCAACCCTTCGCCACGTTTTGGAGGTTGGGAGCCTGTAATATGTACTCATATGAGGGGTACTGGTGACCCTTGGTTAATCGATCCCCTTCCCAAAACAAATCCAAGCCCGGAAACATATGTGCTGGGTTGTGTTGCCGGGGCCAACTTTGAGTTTCCATTTGATTTAGCATTGCCCTTTGAGACCGGTTTTTAGACATTTGAGTTTTCACTTGACTCAGTATTGCTCGAGTTGTTTTTTTCTCGATTGATTTAGTATTGCTGTTCGAGTTTATATTTGATTAAGTCTCGTGGGTTGAACATTGCACTTTCTCGTTTTTCCGTTTTTATGTCTGGGGGTACATAATGTGTGTTTTGCATTCTCAAGTACTCCCTGCCCTTCATTGTGGGATTGATTAGGGCTAGCTTTTATATGACACCAGGCAACAGAAAGGGTTTGGTGGTTGATATTGATTGTTTCTGGCAATTGTAGTGTTGGGTAGTTTGGCTGAAGCCTGGAAAAAGCTGCTGAATTGGGATTTGGATTCAAAGATCTTTGAGTATGTACCTTTGGGGGATCACATCATTACCCAGATGGAGGGAACACAAGGTTCCTAAATCTAGCCTCTCGCTAATCTTGAATGCCTCTGTGGATGTTTTCAGTCGGCCATTGGCTCTTTGTCTAGGTCCCCCAGTAGTGCCCTTTTACCATTTCTGTTTTTTGGTGGAGGGTTCCCCTACTAGAATAGACAAAGCCGAAAACAAAATCGAGTACCCTTTTTCTAGCCTCTCTGGAGGACCTATTGTACCTGTGTTCCCCCCCCCGCCCTCTGCCCCCCCCCCGCCCCCTGCCCCCCCCTCCCCCCCCCCCCCCTCAACCGCCCCCCCGGTCATTGGACCTTTGAGGCCTCACGGACGTTTGCTTCCTGAAGAAGATCGACGGCGCCCCCCGCATGATCCCCCAGGCGGGCGTTGTGGCGGCCCTGCCCTGCTGTCGCGCTGACGCGGCCGCTTGGACGAACTCGAAGAGCCACAAGACCCGGGTGGATGAAGCTTAGAAAGGGGAATCCCAGCCACAAATACTAGGTCCCCCCAGTAGTGCCCTTTTGCCCTTGTTTGGGGCAGAGTTCCCCTACTAAAATAGACTACAAAAAAAGGTACCCTTATTCTAACCTTTTTAATGGAGGACCTAGAATAGGTGCGGCTGCCTTGTTACATGACTTCCAGGCTTTGATTGTGACTCAAATGGAGCTCCTCCTACTTTACCGGGTTGGAATCCTCCCTCTTCCCCGCTCGCATATCACCCCCCAAGAATCAGATGGCCATGGGTCATAACCTATGGCTTTTGGGGCGGATGAACACCCATGTACCACCTGACCTGGGCTGTTTTTGCTGGTGCTCAGCAGGGATGAGCCATCCCTTGTGGTCATTCCTGGGCTCATTGCCCCACATTCCCTACTGATCGCACCAGCAAATGTTTTCTCCAACTTTCCCCAATTCAAAGGGTTTGCAGGAAGATCTACAGGAAATGGCTATGGACTTTCCCGTTTTCCTATGGAATTTCTGGTAACCCAACCCTTTACATCCATCCGGGGCCCCGGTCGAAGCGTTTCGGCGCCTCGGCAGCACTCGGCGGAGCGCACCTGGCGCATCTTTAGGCGGAGCAGCGTTGCCCGGAGGCGGCGGAGGACACGGACCTCCTCACCTCCGCGGGCCTCCCTGCCAGAGAAGGCGGGTGTTGAGGATCGACGGTGGCGTGGAGGGGAGCGTATTTTTTTTGCCAGGTTTGGTGAGGGAAACCATGATGCTGTGGCTCAAGCGGTTGAGAGGGCAGGTGGCGTTGGGGACCGTTTTTGGCAGGCTCAAAAACATGGAGACCAAAATCGGCAGCTTGGTATTGGGGACAGCATCATGAGCACTGGAATCCGTTCTACCATTTTTTTTGATGGGGGGTCTGAAGCCCTCTTTGGATACAGACCCAATGTTGGGTGGGTGGGTGGGCTGAGGGTGCTTTAAAGTGATGCCCTTGAAGTCCAAAAGCGAGGAGCAAACAGGGACACCATCACCAGTTGAACAAAAACAGCAGGGACATCAGCCGAACAACCAGAAAGCCACTCCAAGACAGAACTCTACCTAACAACTTCCAGGCCCAAAGCAGCGCCCCGGATCTATTTCACCCAAAACTCGGAAAAACAACTTGGGCACCGGAGTCTCCGGGCACCAGCTCTCGCGGGACCGCGGAGGCGTGAACTCGGTGGAGCAGTGCCAAAAGCTGTGCACGGCGGAGCCCAGCTGCCACGCCTTCGTGTGGGGCGCGGCCAGGCGGGGGGGGGGGGGGGGGGGTTTTTGAAGGGCCGCGCGAAAGGGAGGGAGGGACGCTGGGGGAATGAGGCTGGGGTGTGTGTGTGCACTTTGTAAACATATATATATATATATTATGTATATGTATACAAGAAAGATATGTAGAGGCATCTCTCTCTCTCTCTATATATATATATATATATATTATACATACACATATATACATATACGTATGAATACATATGTGTGTATATATGTATATAGAGAGATACGTCTATACATGGGTGATTATAGTTGACTTAAGTTGCTTGGGTGGGTTAGGTTGGTTGGACCTTGTTACCCGGTTTGTCAGTGTTGAGAATTGTTCGTCGAGGTTCCAGGTGAATTCTTTCTCGGGAGAGAGGGAAAGTTTCCATGGTGAAAAGGGCTGCTTTTGGGTGGTGGTCCTGGGGCTCTTGATTTTGGAGTTGTTTCATTTGGGGTTGGATTGCATGGCCATCACATGTCGGGCTACCCTTAGTGGGTGGTTTGGATTGGTGGGTTAGGATTCGAACCCCAGGTCCTTTTGACTCAAAAAGGATTTAAAAGGGAAAGGCACCTGTTTGGCGTCCAGGCCACCGGGTTTCCAAGCCACCAAAAAAAAGGGAAGCTGAATCAGCTTGCTCTGAGTTGCTGGTTTGGAGCCCGGTGGCTTGGATTGGTTGAACTGGGGTCAAACCTCCATTTCCCCCAACCAATCCAAACCTCCATTCAATGCTTACGTCTTGGCTATGGCACACTAGGGCCGGACTTGGGATTGGGGCTGCGGAATCACAGTACCGTGAACGGAATCCAGGAGCCCGGAGTGTCCCTGCCGAGGAAAATGAACCTGGAACAAGCTAAGCTCTGTTATTTTCCTTTGTATTTTCTTTTGGGGGGGATGAATTGTCAGCATGAAAAGGGGGCATTTGATGCATTCTCACGAACAAAGAATCTTTGGACTTCCACAGGGTCCATGGTCGGGTTCCTTCCCCAAGGGAGGCGAGATCGGAGGGAGCAACCCTCGACTTGGGGGCTGCCCTTGGTATCGGTGCTAGGCTGAGGGGACTTTGCTGAAGGACAAACAAAAACGCCAAACCGCATCTTGGAAGAACCAACCTTCAAGAAGTCTGGG
>CAUJNA010003299.1:322774-325274 GCA_963377175.1 Effrenium voratum | reverse complement strand
AAAGATCATTGACGACTTAGCAAAGGCTATAAACAGTAAGCAAAATAAATAAATAAACCAAATAGCAATAATTATGTTGGATGATCCCAAATCAGGAATTATCAAGATGTAAACGTCTGGAAGTCCGCAAAGCCAAAATAGATGTTGCTAGAATTTAGGACATCCCCCAAATATTGGACCAAAGAGAAAGTGCATTGGAATGAATATCTCCCAACTTGAAGAGAAGTGTGCCGGACAAGACAGGCAATATTAAAAAAGCAAACAAAAAACGTGAACGGTATAGTTAGGGAAACGAAAGGAACGAAGGGTTCAGAATTGTCGTCCAAAGGCTAAGAGATGTAAGACATGAAGATATATCAGAGATTCGCAGTCTTGATCATATAAGGCTTCCTGCACTTGAAGGTGACAAAGTCATAAAAGGAGTAGTGGATAATGGTTCATAGAACGTCCATCCTGTAACGCCTACATTTTCTGAGATTAAAGAAAGGAATAGGACAGTATATAAACGCAAAACAAACAATATAAAAAAAAATATAGACTCAAGGATATACCACTTCTGGATATCCTTGCAAGATAGGTGCAGCGTAGTGTCTAAATCCTCCAAAGAAGACAGGGACTACTAAAACGAAAGTCATGAGAAATCGATCCTGGTGTGTGGAGATGTAATCCTATGTCGTGCTGCATCTAAGTCTATTGTTACGAGACTGATATTTATGCACTGGGGATTCCAAAAAGGAATCCATATAATTAGCCATGTATGCCCAATTACATATGCTTTAACCAGTTAATGTCACAATATGGGTCTATTTGTTTAGGCAAACACATCCATACTTTTCAGGATTTTAATCAAGGTGTCAGACAAATATAAGCCTTTTTTGGTGGTTTGCAGAGAATAATTCCCGACAGACAGGATATGAGGATCAAAGGTGAGCAGATTTCCTTTCACTTGCTCCTGCTTTGTCCACCCTTTTCTAGCTATCACTTGCTAATCTTCAACTGAACCATTTTGCGACGGCTTCGATGTTTGCAGAACCGCTCTTTGCCGGCAGGTGATCAACAAACGTTCGCGATCTCGCTGAGACACAAAGGGACCGCAAGGCTGGGCAATGTGGCCCGTGACACTTGCAGGGCTTTTGCTTGCAAATTCTGTGAGGTGCTTCATCAATTGAGGCAACAGGTGGCGCCAATTAAGAACTTCCAGGTTTGGCCAGATCGAATCTTGACATTGTGTAGGTATCCTTCTCGCAGCCTAAGCTGCATGGAGGCAGTGGTTTATTCATGATCAGTGCAAACAAGCATGCATGATGTGTTACGTCGGTGATGGCATGCTTGTTCTTCAATATCATTTGACTCTGTTTTCCCGGCCAGGGGCGGTTTGGCTGAGAAAGATGTGCTGTAAGGAGGTTGTCAGGGGATGTGTCAACGGCTTCCGAAAATATCACGCTGTCTCAAATGTCTTGACTTCCGAAGATGCCACTAGATGCGCTCCGCAATCAGGATGGGCTGCTTTCAAACATACCTCCGCGATTTGTGTCGGCACTTTGGCAGCATGTAGAGCCAAGGCTGGCTTTCGGCATTGCATCGTCCGCTCTGCACTGGGTTCTGGCCGGGATTTGTGGCTGGGCATCCAGCATTCCATGTCTTGCTGAGTGTTTGCTTGCTGGAAGTCCCCTGACCCCTTGCAACTAAATGCGCACTCAACAATAGCTATGCAGGGCATGCTTTTGCAAATGTGAGAATGGACGACGGAGGTAATGGGGAATAGAAGCTTCTGGCCAAACCAACATAAACCAACAAATTACGTTGACTCGAAACTATGTTTCTCCTCTCGACCATGCCTTCTCCCGTCCCCTAATTGCCCGGCCATTGATTGATTCTCGTGGACTCAATGGACTCTCGCAGCGCATGCTGCTTGAACAGGACATGTGTTTTCATGGCAAGAGGAAGCAAGCTTCGTTCCGTGTCTCCGTACCGATCCTGGTAGCTTGCGCGAAGACCAGCAGTCCTGACAGCTTGCAAAACGCCAAGCAGTCTTGTTTGCAGAAGATTTCAACCGGCCAGGTTTAGTCCTTCTAGAATGTGACAAGCTCGAACTCCTTGTGAGCCAGATAGTGTCAGTCGCTTTCTGTCTTTCCTTGAATTTTCTTGTTCTCATTCGGTTCCGCTTTTCTGTTTTCTACTATAACAGCGATGCCCCCTACCCAAACTGCCAGGCAAATTGGCGATTCTTCACTTTTGCCGGCGCCGCTCAGTCTTACATCGGTCTGAGCGCGACATCGGCTCTTCGGCCAGCAATCGGAGCCAAGCAAGTCGTTGACCGGATACCAGTTTTCAGGTTAGTTTATAAGGGAACCAAAGGACCATTTTAATATATTGCTTGGGGGCCTTCCATCTTTTAGCGCAAACGCATCTGACTCTTCTTTGCCAAGCTTCGTGGCACACGGTTTGACATTGCTCAGTGGCTTGTTTTCCGACCGATCCGTTGCGGATCGGGTGCTGA
>CAUJNA010003299.1:315274-317774 GCA_963377175.1 Effrenium voratum | reverse complement strand
ACAGAGAAGTTGAACATGCTGATGCAACTGTCCAAAGCCTTGGCTCATTGTTTGGCTGTTGGATGAGGCTGAGGCAGAGCCCACAGCCCCTGGCCGCAAGAAGCGCTTGCGGGTCAGAGCCGCGGACCATTCGAAGACAACCGCAATCGCATCAGCACACCATGAGCGTGCTGATGGACCAAGCGAAATCTTTCAAAAAGGCTTTGGGACTCAGAGGTGAAAAGATAGGGATGGACTGACCAAGGGATGCATTGATCACGGAGCTTGTCTCAAGCGCAAGTGTGGGCTGTAGCTAGGAAGTACCGGGTTCGGGTTCAGGGCTCAGGACCTTGAGGTCTTGGGTCAGGACTGGACTTTGGTAGCATCATCTACAGTATGGGGAAAACCAAGCTTGATGAACCAAGTTTGGGCCAAGGCCCGAGTGATTCTCAGTACTGCAAGAACTTTGTGGTCCTGGTTGCCCTTGATCCGTGATGCACGCACAACAAATCCACTCCCCTTCTTTTAGGGTGCAGCAAACGCTGCGACTGAAGCATCTTGGTTGTTCTGCAGGAAGCGAAAAGCAGTACCCACCCTGCGCCCATACCAAAGCCTAAATATGTTCACAGACAATTTCTGGCTCAGAGAAATGGGGGGGTTGGTCCGGAGTTTGGAAGACCAATGCTTCTGGAATTCACTTGCGTCATTGATTGCTTGTGCGTGCGCGGCTCGCGGCACACAGAGTGTCCGCGATCTTCGAAGGAGTGCCTCTCGGTGGGCACGTGCAATGCACTCGTGTCCCGAATTTACCCATCCCAGTGACAACCTGAGTCTTGTCTAGGCAGTCACTCAGTCCTGAGATGAGCTTTCCAGACCAGCGGTAGCTGCAACAGCAACAAGACCGCAATCACAGTTGCAGAGGGAGAGAGTGCTTCATACAGATGTAGTTCTTCCACAGTAAGTTTTTGTTTTTTGCATCAAGAACGACAGGAAGTCCTGATGTCAGGCGATTGAGAGGGTCGACACTAGATCCTTGCTTCTATACAGTGCCCACAGGAGCATTGAAGGTTGACCGTGTTTCGAGCCAGACGGCTATCTTTAGCTGCCTGGTTCATGGGTGCGTGTGAATATTGTATTTCTACATGTTTATTTTACGAATGTCATGATTGTGATTGATTATACATAAATATTGTTGCATATATTGTACATGTACACATATATATATACACATGTGCAACTCTTATGCGCTTGTCATACACGTGTCTCCATGATATACATTCTGGGCTCAAGTACGGATCATGGGTACTGTTGTGATGTGTTCAATTCTGTCTCACTATGTCCATGATATTGCAGACATTGTTAGGTTGCTCGGTTGCGCAGTCGCCCTTGCCAATTGAGGCATGCCCTTGCCATTCCTTGCCAGTGCAATTTCATCAAGGGCGTATTTTTCAGGCATGACTTTTCATGACGGTCATCACCCCGGGTGGGAAATGGCAATGCGTTGGTATTCCCAGGTTTCAAGGTGACACGGGCAATGGCCAAATAATTTGGTATTTTAGTGCTTGTTGTCCACTCCGTGCCAGCAATTTCCACTATGCTCACAAAGGGAGGTTGATCCTGGAGGTATTACGATTTGTTTAGTCGATTCATTTGGCCGCAAACCAGCTTGTGGTTTGCTTGGATCCACCAGGCAGGTCTTTATTTGGAAGAACTCAGCAGCAGGTAAGTCGCTCATTCAGGCCATTGTGTGGCTCATTCATTGCCAGAGACCGTTCTACCAAGGTGCCTTCTTACGTGACCCACGAGTGAGCTAAGTTGGCCCAAACAGCAGGTTGGTGCTTGAGAACAGGGCTTTTGGATCTCGTATTGAGCCGCAATCTTGCGGAATGTTGGAAGCGCAACATGTTGCATTTGAACCAATATATGTGCACATATATGCGTCCAAAGTGGTTTCTGGCATCGACCACCCCGTCGTGTCGACAACCTGCTTGCTGCCAGGTGCAAGTCTGGGACGGCAGCGATTTGCCAGGGATCCTGAGCTTTTCACAAGGTGGCGAGCTTTGCCCGCAGGGCTGTGTGTTCTTGATGTTTATTATTTGCCCATGTTTTGACCTTAGAGGCAATCCCTTTGGATGTACGGTAAAAGCTAGCTTCAGTTTAGTGCTACACCATAGTTCCTTTACAGCTTCCAACATGTGCGCATGTGGTGTTAATCGAATTGCTCAGCTATTTGCACCATAACATTGTTCTGGGTCTGTGGTGCGGTTGGTCGCCTCCATCCCCAAATCCGAGTGCCTCGCGCAACTCTTGCTTGGAGTTGTTGCTGTCTTTTGGCCTGACACCTACCTCGAAATCAACCCCTTGAGCCCAAAATTCGCCCAGATTGCTCCAAAACGAAACTTACTCTGTGATTTTTCCCCTTGTTGCCTGTGAGTTTGAATGATTTGTTTGCGTGGCCCAAGTTTTCCACCGCGGAACCGACAGGAGCCGTCAAGATGTTTCTGAGCATGCAACTCCGAGC
>CAUJNA010003299.1:310000-315174 GCA_963377175.1 Effrenium voratum | reverse complement strand
TATGTATGTATGTATGTATGTATCCTTGCACTTCCCCTTTGCTCCCCAGTATTTCCCGCAAAAAAAAACACGGTTTTCCAGCGTTTTCGCAAAGAGGACGTCCAAAAACATTGAGTTTTTCCAGATTTTCGGCAAAGGATGCAGGAAGCCCAAGCCAGCAAAAAAGCCGGCAGGGGGAATCGAGCCTGGGACCCCTGTTTTGCGACACCGGCTCCCCGAAGACTACGTTTAGTGGAACGTCATCAAATTGCCGCGCGGTACGTGGGGGACCCCCCCCCCAAAAAAAAACCTACGTAATAGACGTCGGGCGGGGGGGGGTTAGGGGGGGGGGTTATCCTCTATCCTCTAGTAAGTATCCGACACGCCGAGCAATGTCGGCGGACATAGTTGCGGATATCCGCCTTCCTAATTCTTTACATGATTCTGGGTGGACCATTTTAATACAGGTTTTGATTGTGACTCAAGTGACATTTTGGGGGTATGAGTTCCAGTGGAAAGGGGTGGCATGTACCACGGAAAGACCCTGTTTTCCAATCCCTTAAAGCGTAGGACTCTGAAGCTGAGGCGGAAATGGGGGCCCGGGTCGCCAATTTGCGAACCAGACAGGAGGTTTTTTGCTGCTTTTGAGGCCCGGGAGTAATTCCCATCAAGTGAAGATTTCGAGGAGTTCTCATACGGTCTCTAAATTTATTCCCCCCCCCCCCACAGTTTGGGTGGTTTCCTTTTCGTTTTGCTTTGACAAACCAAGAGGGGTTCCCCTCAAAGACACGCCCCTGATGGTAACTAAAACGGACCCAAGCGATTCGGGAGGAAGAGAACGGCCGACTGCATTTTTCGAAGGTGTCCCTTCTCAACCCGGGAGTTCCCGGGTTTCACACTTGGGGTCGGATCATAGTCAGGGTTCTAAAAGAATGGCAAGCACCCAATTTAGATAATGTACCAACTTGTTCAGGGTATGATGTTAACCCCTAAAGAGAACATGGCGGAATTCAACCATGCAAAGCCAGGCTTTGCCAAACACACCCTTAAGAAAGTTGGTGATTGTTTGGAGCAGGTGTATGCACAGTTTTGCCGGTTTGAGACTTCTTTTGGGTTTGCGGATCAATCGGGGATTCCACACACAAGGTAACTTACTAGGGGAACGCACAACCCTCGTTTTTCAAGATTCTTCTGCGATGTCCGTTGTTTTGGCTTGCCATGGCGGCTACCAAAAAATATAGCTTCCAGGGCACACACACACACACGGATCCTTTGGTGTGCACCCATGTGGGGGGAGTATCCAGAATCCGTTTGACACCGGATACTGCCGAGTCCCTATTTTTCCTTTCTTTTTTGTTGCAAAGATCCCTTGGACCCGCCGTTCTTGCGATCATTGTCCAGCAAGCTGTGCCTTGCTTGTCGGCTAGGTCTCAAATCTATTGGACTGCAAGATCTCGGTTCCAAGGTGGTGCAACCTTGGGAAGTCGACCTTGGGGAATGTCCTCAGGGTCCGTTAGCTTGCGAGGATGTACCAAAATGACCCTCTTCACATACTTGTGGGTGTGTTGTTGTTGAGGGTGCTCGTTGAAGGTTGAAAGGGAGAACAAAAGGAAACCAAACCCATGGAGGTCAAATTCAACCAGCAGGTTGTCCACCCACAGTGCGCGCCAAGGTGAACAAAAAGAAGGTCAAGGTGAAACAACACGGGTCCAAGGTGAAAAACCAAGGGTCCAAGGTGAAAGAAAGAAGATAAAAGGTGAGAGAAAAAAGGAGGGTCCAAGGTGAAAAATCAAAGGGCCCAAGGTGCGAAATTCAGGTCCAAGGTGAGAAGGAAAAGGGTCCGAGGCGAAATAATATGTTCAATGTTCGAGTCGGCCGGTTGCAGTTCAGCCATCTGGATGGCTCAGGGCTTTCAGCTCGCGTCAGGTCTCCCCTGCGCGTGCCGGGCGGCCGTGCACCAGGCGATTTGGCCTTCGGAGGAGGCTCGGGTCGAGTGAGGGAGATGCGGATGTGTCACCATTCGTAGTTGAATTCCTCACTATCATGGTTGCTGTTGGGAAAGATTGGAATCATTTTTGCTTATTGAATGTGGTTTAGTGGGAAATCCCCGCTTGAATCAATGGAATCAATGGAATCAATGGAAACAATGGAAATTCGAGAATTACCTATAGGAGATCAATGGGAATGACCTGAATGGATCGAGCCAAATTCATGGTTGTTGTTGGGAAACATTGGACACATTTGTGCTTATTGTGGTTTAGTGGGAAATTCCCACTTAACGGCTAACAATTAGATCTTGGCTCCCCTTCCAACGTCAACTAGCGTGAGCAGAATCTTGATAACCATCTTAGCCCCTTCAACCTTCCCAGTGTTTTGCATGTACCTGTATAGTCTGTATAGTAGGTATCCAAGGGAACAGCCCTGTAAAGACCAACATGACATGGTTGGCTATGGGGAAACTGGGATCCTGAATGGGTTGATCCGGTTTTGAACCCATTCATAGTTGAATTCCCCCCAAGCTGAAAATGGTTGGATCCACTACTAGGTTTCCCCAGTAGTGCCCTTTTACTTTTTTTTTTTTTCTGGGGGAGGGTTCCCCCACAAAAAAAGACTACAAGAACAAAGGGTACCCTTATTCTATCCTCTCTACTGGAGGACCTAGACTAGGATTCCAGTTTTGAACTTTAATTCACAGTTGAATTCCCCAGCCCAATCTGAAAATGGTCGGATCCACCAGCCTGGATCCCTCGCTGCATCGCTCGCCAGAAGCAGCTCTTCCAGATGCCCAAGCCGCCCGCGCCGCGCCCGGCTAACCCGGGCTCCGCCTACTGCGTGGTCTTGCGCCTGGCCCAGGGAATTCCCCGGTTCGTGTTGTTGGGCAAGGGGGGTTCCCTTCAAGATCAACCAACATAATTCAATAAGGTTGACCCGTCATGCACCAAACCCTTCATTAAAATGGGGGTGTCCCTTGGTTGAGTGGGGATTCAGATCACTTTTGCAAGGGAACACCCCCATAAACAGGGTTAGACTCATCCGGGGTCAACCAAAACCGAGGACGGCCACTGGGTGAACGTGGCATCCTCAACATGTCCTTTATGGTGGTTGATCCCGTGGCCAAACGTAATTTTGAGAAGCCTCAAAACCTAACTTAGAGGCACCCAATTACACACCCCTTTGGTGAAAACAGTAGCCCCAAGGCGGCAGATCGGCCGCGCTGTTCTGTAAAGCTTACCAGGCTTGGGGGCAAGTTTGGTTTAAACAAGGACCCTGGTACCCCTTCATGGCACAAATTATAAAATGGTACTAAGTAGTGGTAACAAACGTAGCTCTGAGTGGCTGCACAGGATGCCAACTCACGGGGAGTGTTCAGGGCACCTGTTTTTCACCCAGTGTAGGACTTCAATATGTATTTGCTTAACGTCAATGTCCATTTCCTCAAGGGCCCCCTTGCCACCTTGATGTACTTTGACCTGTCTTTTTGCGTAAGTACGTCCTCAGAAGGTACCAAGGGGCCCTGTAGGTGAGCTGAATGTTCATTTGCTGTTTGTCAGACTCATCCCCCTTAGTACAGGCTAGTTGGAAATGGCCCCAACCCAAACCTGCGACGGCCTTTGCAATTTCTGTTTCTTGGCATTTGTCAAGTCGGTGCTTTTAACAGACCTTGACTTTGCTCAAGGCATCACATACACATAGGCAGAACTATTCGCAGAACTATTTGCTGGAAACTCGGGGGGAAAATCACCTGAAGCAAAATGGGTGTGCCTTTCTTTCTGGGACCAAAGGAACACCAACCCCCCACTCTAAATACCCACCTTGTTATTTAAGCTTGAATTTGATCAACAACTGTTCACTCATAGGTACATGCCTGTTATGTCCCCCGCCCCCCCATTTTGTGCTTGGGTTTCTCATTTCTTTGCCTTTCCTTTCAAGGATGCGGGCCTACACCTATGAGACCCAGTTGCTGTCTATGCAGTTCCGGCAGAAGCAGGGGGTCTTTGGGTGCGCGGGCTGGGACGTCTTCAGCAACCAGGACTCGATTTGATGAATTGGGCGATCCTGTGGACATCATTTACCCTCAACCTGACGTTCGGGGGGTCCTGGTTGAACCACATTCCTTTGTTTTGGGACGCCCGGGCCCCCTGTCACCGACTTTGCTGCTCAGGCTGCGGATCGGTATAGGGACCCCCGAGCGTCAGGTTCCATGTGAATTGGTGGGCATTGGCTCGCCCGGGATTTCTGGCTCGCCACTTAGTTTCAGACCATTGGAGCGCCTCCGATGTGGGGCTAACATTTCTAACGGCCCACAAAACGTGCTGGTGCGACAAGTCGGGAACGAGGGAATGAACCCAGGAATTGGTCCTCTTAAAGGAACCGCCAGTTGGACGGTTTTTCTTGGGGTCATTCCATTTCTCATTCCCTGCCTATCGCACCGTTTGAAGACCTTGACAGGAGCTTTTCCTCCAGATTACCTAAGGCCTGACAGAGCATACTTTTGCCTTGGCTGGTTTGTTGGGGTAGGTCGCCACGAAGCCATGAGTTTCATTTGTGGCTTCATGGGAACAACTTTCTTGTGCTTCTTCGTCGATCGCAGAAAGTCAAGGAATCGCCTCACGAGACCTGGTGGAATGGCGGCATTTTCCGCAAATCAAGCTTGCCGACAATCCCGGCTAGTCCTTTGACTGACATGAGTACCTTTGTTTTTTCGAAGCAACTGAACCACTACTGGGCTGTCAAGATGATATATGGTGTCTTCACCGGTTGACTCCACCGACTGTCCAAATGCCGTCCCGGCAGTGCGGCGCAGAAGCTTTTGTTTCCAGAGTCACCAGCCTTGGATCCTCCCTTCCGAGATGTCTTGTGGATTCGGAGGACGGGCGCTTGCCGCGCACCTCCTAAAAGCTATGCAAGTCCCCACTGAACCTACGGCTGCCAGTGATGACTGCAGAGAAACCACTGCCAGTAGCATGACCCAGGGTACATCTTTGATCAGCGCAACAGCAAAAACCTGGACCCATCTACATTGCACAGTTGGTACCACCATTCGTACTCTGGATGAGCAACATCCAGCACCACCGGAGAATTCCTGGAAGGATGATTCCCCTCAACACACGTGTGTAAGAAATCCAGTGTGTCGTGAGAACGGGACGAACAGCCTGATAAATCCTTGTTTTCAGGATAGACTGAAATTGATGTAA
>CAUJNA010003299.1:212500-302500 GCA_963377175.1 Effrenium voratum | reverse complement strand
TTGGGTGTGGGTCAAAATTAAACCACCAGGGGAAAGGATATGTCCTTGGTTCCATTTACCAGGGCAAGCCATTTCGGGTACTCATTTTTGACCCACGGCCATTTCCTTTAAGGACCACAATGCGCGGGGTTAGCCTTTGTGAAGCCCTTTTTGGGTTCTGTGACTGAGCTGAGGCCAACCCGCCCGGAAGGACATCCCCCCACCAATGTCACATTCGCCAAATTCAAGGGGCCCCATCTCATGCTGAAATTTGAGGGAGATCTGATTGGGTCAAGCATGTCCCCCAGTTTCTTTGTTTTTTTTTTGCGCGTCCGCTTGCGGTGGGTCAAGCAACAGCCCCAAAACGAGTGGCTAAGCTACATGGTTCCACCATGGCGCGCTTCAAGTTTTCCTGCCGCGTGTTCCAGCGATTCCATTTGTAGGAAATGTGGGGAATCGCCCTGTTCAAGACTACAACGTGCATGGCAAAGGGTTACCTGCTATAGGGTCTTGCTGGATCCACTCGGCGGGGAACATAGCCTGATATCTAACCTCCAGCATGGGCGGTTTTGTTTTGGCGTTCGTCTAGCAATGACCGGCTTTTGTCTGAACACCTGGTTTTGCAAATGGGTTTGATGTGCACACGTGTGTTGTGTTTTGTGAGGGGAAACACAAGGGAGCAAACGTATGGTTGATGTCACCTGTTTTGCCACACATATTTCCATCCAGCGGCTTTTTTGGGGCCTTTGGGGTGCACCTAAACTGTACCAAACTTTGGGGGTACCAACCATTTGAGGTTGGTCTCACCCAGAACCACCAGCGTTTTCGGTAGTCCCGCTAAGGTGTTGCTTCAACAAGGGGGTTCCCTTGTTGTGGCTGATTGAATACTTTCCAGAAAAAAAAGGGGGCCACAAAAAACGAACTCGGAGAGCAGAACAGCATGGAGACCCCTTCCAAATGGCGGGAGGGTTCTCGGAATGAAATTCCCACATCTGATTTTTTGAGACTATCGGTAGGGTGGCTTCGCTCAGGTCTACTTGAACAACTGCAAGTTTTCTACATCCTTTGGAATTGGGAGGCCCCCCCCCGTCCTGCCCTCAAAAAGGGGGCGGTGTCTCTGAAAGGCATTCCCTGTTTAGCAGCTGGTTGACTGCCTACCAAATTGGGAACACCGGAAAACACAAGGAAGCGTGCGAGTTTGAGACCAATCCTTGGCTTCTTTCCGCATTTTCAGCGAGGTCTACTTCAACAACTGCAAGTTCGGCATGCACGGGCCGTTGGAGGTTTTCTCTCAGAAGGCGGTGCTCACTTTGCAAGGCCTTTTCGGCACCTGCCGCCCGGCAACCAGCGTGGGTAAAAAGGCGACCAGATTGGCGTGGCGCGGCGCCCCTCCCCTTACCTTTCGGCGGTTTTGACTTCTGGTTTTGCAAGCGTGGGACACACCTTGGTTCCTTACACGGAAATGGGTGCGAGTTTGCTTCGGTTGCTCAAAACCAAATTCCAACGTTTCCTGCATCAAATCATGGAACATGGACATGTGTCCCCCTATGATAGCTAGGTATCGGATGGCTGACAAACCCTCCAACATTGTACCTAAATTTGGCGGCGCGTTGCTATTTTTGGTCTTTATTGGCAAACATGTTTTGTTTTTTCCCCCAGGGAACATTGTCACACGGAGAAGGCTGGGAGACTATGAGCAACACTCCCTTGCTGCACAAGGTTAAGCCTTTCCTGGCTTCCGAGCTGATGGCAACAGAGGAAGTTGTAATCTCAAGATACACAAGAGTAGGCGCACACAACCCACATTTTAAACCCACATGTTTGATTTTGCTGTTTGTTTGCTCGTTTGTTTCCCTGTTTGTTTGTGTGCCTGTCTTTCTGTCTGCCTGTGTTGTTTGTTTGTCTGTTTGTTTGCTTGCTTGCTTGTTTGCTTGATTGCTTGCTGGTATGTCAGTTTTTAACGTTGGGTGGGGGGAGGGATGGCGGCGACACTTAGACGCCATCCTACCACCATTTGCTTAGGCTAGTGTTGTAGGTTTCGGCACAATCATTTGACCAGCATCCAAGATCAAGTAATAGTGATTTCAGGCATCAATGGTACGGTTGAGGATATGAAGCAAGTGGATCACCGCAATCAATTGTAAATGGGATTTGTTTCCCTTAGTTCCCTACTTGCCATATTGATGGAGTCCACTACCACCTTATAAACCTTGTGAAGCCCTATATAATGTCTGCCGTTATCTGGGTGTTTAGCCAAGTGGGGCAGAGGGTTTTAAACTACTATCATCAATCCATCTAACAAAGGGATGCACTCCTCAGGTAACTTACAGGACCACTTCCTAACCACTGACTTTCTCGGCCAAACGCCGGGACCTCTGGCGAGCTGAGGTGGGCTGACCCTAGTCTTGGATTCCAACGTACGTAAAACTGAGAAGAGGGAGGAACAGGTGTCGTCAAGCACGTCACCATCTTCTAGATGGGGTCTGGAGGCGGCTTACCACCAAAATAGGTTTGCAAGGCAGTATGCACCTGTTTCTTTTTGAGCGAGTATACGAGAGGTATACAAGTAGAGGATCAGATGCCGAGGCTATGACTACTTCATGGACCTCTGTAGCGGGGACTGCAACTGGGGCGAGGATCTTTGGGTGGATCAGTGCCTCAAACGCCGCGGCAACGTGGGAGGCCCAGCGGTCAGCTGCCGGATGGAGATGGAAAGTGAAAGCTGCTGGTGGTCATTGTGGTTGTGGTTGCCAAGGTGGTCGGGCGAGGGGGAGCCTAAATAAGCCCTTGTCAAGCCCTTCATGAGGACTTATTTAAGGCTTATTTGGGCTCCCTCTCCCCTCCCTTTTCCAGCAGAGTTGGTTGTGGTGGTGGTGGTGGTGGTGGTGGTGGTGGTGGTGGTGCTGGTGGTCTGTTGCTAGTGTTGGTCTCCACAGCGACGACGGCAGCTGTCGTGATCAAATGCCTTTGGAGATTGTGCATACGCATGGAGAAGCGGCAGGAACTCACCCATATTTTTCTCGAAATGGTGTACCCCGGGTAGTTGGTATTTGGAGGGAAACCAAGAGGACGCCAATCATGTATTGGGACCAAGGACACCCTCTGAAGAATCCAAGCTCACATACAAGTGCAACCCCTGCTCCTGCAACAGTCAAAGAAAAGGAGGGGAAATGGTTGGAGCTGAGGCGCTGACTCTACCGTGCTTCATATACTAGGTGTTTTGGCTTATGATGTCAAGCTTTCGCTCGAATGCTAAGATCCTACAAAACTCACTGCCTGAGTTGCTGGACTTTGTACTTTTGGGGAAGACCATTTTGATTTTAGTGGTCATCAAACAGTTTGGGCCATCCACTCAGGAAGTGGGACAAAGGGACGTTTTTTTTCTTGTACGGGGTTGTGGTTTGAGGCCACCATCGACCGGGTGAACAACTACCAATTGCTGGAGGAGGAGCACTGCGATCCCAAGGAGAGAGTCGGAGACATGCCAAACTTTTGGGCTTGCGACTGGCCAAATCCGCGATCGATTCGATCGACTAGCACCTGGGATCGGTGGTTGAGAATGTTGATCGGGTTTTATCCATCCCGCCTGGCGCGTCTTGTGGATTTCCATCAATGGTCTTGGACCCTTTAGGGATGTTAGATAATGAGGGTTCCGATGGAACCACGGCCGCTTGGAGGGTTCAAAAACACATGGCACACCTGAACTTCGGATTGCTCCGCCGTGCCTTTTCAGGGGTACCCCTGGTGGTTGGACATGGTTCAACCAAGCCCATGGTTGGAGATACCGAACAAGTCGGGTTTTGGACACGCATATCTATGAACCTCGTATCTGGTTTGAACAACAACATACACACCCCGGCAAGAAACAATCAACAAGTGGTTCAACAACCCCCTCCCCCCAAGAAACAATCAACAAACAAAGCATGCGAAAGAGAAAAAAGCGCAAGCTCCTTGCCAGGTTGGATATCACGCTTTCAAGTCTTTGCCGTGGGTAGGGAAAAGATGTGGACCCCTGGATCCACTGGAACAGCCTAACAAAATGACAAAATGGTTGGTGGACATGAATCCCCTCCTAAATGATGTCCACCACAGGATCCCTAACTCAATTCACACCCATTTTCCTCTTGGTGTTTGAAGGGTGCTTCCCTTGGTTGCCTACAACATGCGGATGGAATCACAGGGGAAGGGGGCCATTTGTCCTTGTTTCACGGCTCCTTGTTTCACCATCGCCGAGGTTTGCACTGCCTCGTCATGCTATGTCTGATAGAAGCTATCAGTAGCCGAGCCACGTGGCGGATGTTTTTTTTGTTTTTCACGGTCTAGGTCCCCCAGCTAGGTGCCAACTTTCAGCGTTTCTTTTTTGGAGGAGGGTTCCCCTAAAATAGACTACAGAAAAAGGGTACCCTTTTTTCTAAGCTCTCTACTGGAGGACCTAGCAGTAGGTGTGTTAGTACATTATGTGTTGCGCCGTGCAGCACGACTGATTCTTCTGCAAGTAAATCAACCAGAAGCCATGAATAACCATATATATATAAGGTGTTGCTTCCTAGAATGAACCTAAGGATTCCCTTAAAGGAATCCAACTCATTCCCTAGCTCTCGATCACTCCATCGCAAGATGAACTGCACTCCCTGTATTCATTCTTCTTGTAGGTAACCCCAAAGGGGCTCCCATCCCAAGAAAGCTGCAGTACCAATTACCATTGCCAGACCCGCGAAATCAGCAAGTGGAGCAAACCAAAGCCTTCCATTTGCTTAAGAATACTTTTTATTTTCCCCTGTTGGTTTTAAAGGGATTTATGACTACTGGACTTTTTTTTTCCTAGGGGTCTTAACCAAATCGGCGCAGAGGCCGTGGAATCGATACCCCCTCCCTCGGCGCAGGAGGGCTGGGAGGACTGCTCGGACCCGGAGAAGGTGGCCTTCCATCCCTTCAAGTCTCAGGAAGGGCTCGCCATTGTTTTTCTCCTGCTCTGTTTTTGGGTGGGCGGTTTTTTGTTTCTGTTGTGTGTTCTTAAAACGTATTTTGGTTTACATATAGGTACATATTTTTGGGTGGGCTGTTTGTTTTTTGGGTTGTGTGTTCTGAAGTATTTTGGTTTGCATACATGTATATATATATATATATATATATATATGGTACCCCCCCCCCCCATGGACCCTGGTTTGGTGAGCTTGAGCTGTGTCTGTAAATATATACATAGATACAACTATCATATGTATATATAGATGTCATAGGGGTGCGTCTTTTCAGGCTGGGTTTAACATGCCACCCTCAGACTCTCGGAATGCATATCACCCAATCCCCCGGGACCCACCAAAAAGAAATCCTCAATGAGTTTCAGGTCCTGGGACCGTCGCAAGAAGTTGGAAAGCCCAGCAGTTCAGAGTCGATTCTCAAGAAAAGGTACCGGGTAGCCTCCCTCCCGAAGTGGACAGAGTCTCCCAAAAGGATCGAGAATCGTCTTCCAAAACTGATCGAGGGTAGAACGAGCGTTTCACATTATGAAGGTTCCATACTACTTGAGGAGGTCTCACGTTTCTGGTTTGGGGATGATAGCAATTTGCCCGGAGCCAAAACCCTGAACATTCTAGGAATTCTGGGAATTCTGGGAATTCTGGGAATTCTGGGAAGGAGGGTTCTCAACCAGACCTCATACCCTCCCTCCCCAACGAATCTGTCCGTGAGTTCTATGTAGATACTTTGGCCTTTCAACCAGTTGACACACCCATTGACCCACTGATCCCAGGAGTTCCACGCAAGGGATTTGTTAGCTAACATATTGGCAGGCCTTGCTCGTTCTCTGGGCCCATGTAGGTGAACATTTCCCACACTCACTTGCTCGAAGCAAATTCACCTTGTTCAACCTTTTGGCTTGGGAGTGTTGTTATGTGGTCAATGTTCAGTGAACCCGAAACTCCTTTCCAAGTGCTTCCAGTTCCCACTACAGTAGGTAACGAGGGAAGCCGTCACGTTAAAAAAACAAGGCAGGAGATGCGCTTGCTATCTACTGTAGTTGCTTGCCTGCAAACACTGGGATTGAAAAACGCGCGCCCTGAAACCAAGTGAGGCAGGGGTGGGCCTGTCTTTTGTTTGGGAAGCCACTTGGTTGATATACTCCCTCGAAACATCAAACTAGGAGGAAACTCAGCTGCAAGCGGTCCGAAGGTGATGTTTCAACTGGCGCAACAGGGAAATAGAGGTATGTTGCGCCATCCGGGTCTGTCTCAAAATGCTTCAACCCCCCCAAGCAGCAAAACAAATGGGCGCGTTCTCTTTGGCTCCGATACTGAGCCATGTGTTTCTATTTATAAGATAGAGACCTTTTTCTCACGTCCTGAGTTCATCTAACTTTTCGGGAACACCATCTTAGTGGGTAAATAGTACAAGCGTTTGGGGCCTTTTTTGGGCCTATCAACTCAGGAAGATGAGTGTTTGACGCTTCTTCTGCTTAGCGCGTCACTGGGCGCGCTTGGCCGCGTTTTTTGGTGGATCGATCGGAGTCGGCGGCAGGAGACTTGGCAAACCTGCATGGACAACGCCCTGGCGTGAATCGAGGGCTCGCTAGGACCGCCAGTCAGGGCCTTTTTGACAGCTGGAGCCCCTTAAGATGATGGAGTTTGGGTTCTCAATCCCTAAGATGACGTCCTTTGGGTTGCTGGAAAACGGGTGTGGCTCAAAAAAAAAGACAGGAAGGGGTACGCAGGTGTTGGTCCATGTGTCCACTTCCGGTTCCATTTTGGTACCGATTCTGTTGAGCCACAGCCAAGTGGAATTGGTTCGTTTCCTAAATTCGCGGCGCTCTTTTAAAGGGCTTTCCCTAAGACCAACTTGCTATGTTTGTTTTAAGGAACCCAGAGGCCATATGTCCCTTCTGCGCAGAGGTTTCCTCTAGGTGAAGGTACCCCTAGCCTAGCCTATGCTAGGTGAACCATTTGTCAATCTCGTGGAACACATGCAGGAAGCGATAAAACCCCTTCGCTGGTGTCATGTGGATACCTTGTTCTGGGGCGGTTGTCCAATCCGTTGTTTTTGGATTGGCACGGTTTGATGTTCCTAAAAAAAAAAAAAAAAACATGCGCAGGTGCACCAGTCAGAAATCATGCTCAAAAACAACGGGTTCTCCTTGTCATTTGACATGTGTAGATTCACTAAACATGCCATTTCTAGTTGGAGCAACAGCTTGACCCTGAGGATCTATGCTAATTACCGACTGGCCCCTCAATGTCCTGATTGACACTCAGCCGGCTTGTACAAACGGATCCTGGGTGAGGTCGGGAAGCTACCAGCCTGCCATGTTTTTGGGGCAACCCCCAAGAATCAAGGGAAAGGCCGCGAAATTAGAGGTTCAACCAGGTTGGAGGTAGGAATGCAGGGGGCTTCAATGTCAATTTCTCCAGCGCACCTTCTAAGGAGGTGCCGGGCAATAGATTGCCTACGTCGCACACTGCGACACGAGTCAACGTCATGGTTTGCATGGCCGGGGGCCTGAACCACCTACGTACTGACACCCCGCTTCCATTTGCAGAAATGTTTCAACCAAAAATCATGTATTTTCCCCTGTTGGTTTAGGAGGCTTAAGCAAATGGACACCCGTTTTTGCTTGGTCCTTTTACTTCGAAGTCTGCGGTTCAGCTGGTACACAGGCCAAGCCGTCGACGTTTCACCTCAGAGTTGTGGCAGCGCGATGGGATGCTGCCATCCTGACACATGGGCTTGTGCGTTTCAAGGTTTGAAGGAAGTTTTGATATGGCTGATGAAAGCTAGGGGCCCCTCAAATTGATAGGGATGCTTACGTGTTTCTTCAAGGTTTGAAGGAAAGCGTAGGGCCCCCTCAAACTGATATAGGGGTTCGTCTTTTTGGGGGGACCTCACAACAGGGTGGTTTTCCTTCTTGGTGTTCCGTGTCAAACCACCGGGAAACAGTTTATCCAGCTCGAGGGTACGTGGAGGGAAGGTGGTCGTTTTTGAACGCGTGTTTTGGCTCGTTTTTGAACGCGTGTTTTGGCTCGTTTTTGAACGCGGTTTTCCTCAAGTGTATGTGATTTACAGCAGCACGGCCATTTTTCCAAGTGTCCATGCACACCACGATGAGGCGCACGAACACGCACCACGATGCACGTGTAGCACATGGATGGCGCCGTGCTTTTGGGAGACAATCGTCAACTGTAGACCCGGGAACGCAAAGCACAAGGAACGCAAAGCGACATCACCATCGTCATCATCATCATCATTATCATCAACATCGACATCGTCAACATCATCATCATCATCATCACCATCATCATCATCACCATCATCACCATCATCACCATCAACATCGTCATCATCACTACCAGCAACATCACCTTCATCCACATCAACACCAACATCATCATCGCCATCATCAACATCACCACCAACATCCATATCATCATCATCATCAACAACACCATCAACATGACCATCATCACCATCATTATCACCATCATCATCATCATCAACAACATCAACATCCTCAACATCGTCAACATCGTCAACATCAACATCATCACCATCATCATCATTAACAACATCATCACCATTATCAACATCAACGTCGACATCACCATCATCATCAACAACAACATCAGCATCATCAACATCGTCATAATCATCATCATCATCATCATCATCATCATCATCATGACCATCATCAACACCGTCATCATCACTACCAACAACACCACCATCACCACCAGCGCGCAGTCGCACGGTCACGCTGTAAGAGGCGAACGTAACTGCCCCACCCCATCCCCCCCCCAGCCGCAGGACGCAGTCGCACGGTCAGGCAGCAAGAAGCAAACGCAACTGCCCCACCCCACCCCCCACCCAGCCCCAATACGCAGTTGCGCCGCCACGCAGTAAGCGGCGATCGCAATTCCAGGAGGCTCCGATTCGCAAGTTACTTAGGCCGTATGAGCTAAGGAGGTTTTTGTGTCGCGAGGACAAGATAACTCAGAGCTTGAAATTTCACGAGTTTTCACGGCTTTTTCACGGAGTAGTAACGGCCTTTCAGTTTCCCGCGCGAGTTATTACGGCCGTTAGGCCGAGTTTTCACGGCTTTACGGGGGCCAACGACCGAGGACATCTGAGCTCAAAAAGCCAAGGTACTTGGGACTCGGGGCCCCTTTTTCCCAGTCCCAGGGCGCAGTTGCACGGGCACGCAGTAAGAGGCGAACGTAACTGCCCCGCCCCACCCCCCCAGCCCCAATACGCAGTTCCACCGTCACGCAGTCAGCAGCGATCGCAATTACCCCCTTCCCCCAGCCCCAGGATGCAGTCGCACGGTCACGCAGTAAGAGGCGAACGGAACTGCCCCACCCCACCCCCACCCCCACCCCCAGGACGCAGTGGCACGGTCACGCAGTAAGAGGAAAACGTAACTGCCCCACCTGCCGCAGGATAGCCCCCCATGTGTTCGAAAATGACCCACTCTGTGTTCGAAAATGATCCAGGACATCGGTGTTCGAAAATGATCCAAAATCGGTGTTCGAAAATGATCCCCCTCCCTTCGTGGAGAAGAAGGCGCGACGGTATACGCAATTGATGCAAGCCTTTCGTGTGCCCTGAATTGGGATCTAAGATGATCTAAGGTTCCTGATTCCTCCACTTACCTTGTTGGAACCTCCACAAGCGTTCGGTTCTAAAGCGAAAACCACCATTACACACCTTTTGGTTTGGGGCAGTCCAGTGACCCGGAATGTCCAGAATCAACTCATGCTTCTAAAAACATCTGGAAAGCTGAGGTATAGACGGAGTTTTTTTTTGATTTTCTGTGGACTGTGCGACCCCCCAATGGCTGTTTGGCAAAAGTGCGCTGAACGAGCTATTTGAGATCTTTGAGCACATTCTTAGCGAGCTGAATGATCGGGGGGGCTGGGGTAAAACAAGAGCTCGGAATGATGCCGAGTCAGGTTCGGCATCCCCCCCCCTCAACGGCGAACCAGGTATTTTTGCCCCAAAGGTTTTACATCACGGTTGCCCTTGGTTACCTTGAACGGTGAGGCACTGGAGAAGGATCCAAGCCTCTTTAAGCATTTCGGGGCTCATAGAAAGGGCTCCTGCCAGGAGTTTGGAGGGCACCCGTGGGCTTGGCATGAAAGGAAAGCGGGCCGAGAGCCGTGGGACTTTACACGAGGTTGTCCATGACACAAGCCCTGGGTGATGTCGTGACTGCGCAGCCATCTTTTTCTTTTTCTAGCGTCCGGCAATGGGTCCGAGCACTAGCTGCTTGACAGCCAGGCAGCAAGGAACAGGATTGCCCTCAGATCAGGATCCCCTGATGGTTTGGGTGAACCCATCACAGCTTCTTGTGAGACACATCCAATGGGCTGTTATTTTTGGGCTGCCTCTGGAACATACTCCCAATGATCCATGCAGGCTCTATTTTGGTACCGTATTGCCATTAAATGTTTCTTTTTTGAAACACGGATAGGTTGTACTTGAATCCATAGGGTTAGTGCAACCTTTGCACCAAGCAACGCGACACTTTCTTCTGCGCGAGCTTCTGCGAGCAATCCTGGCACCAGCAAAGTCTGGGGAAAAAAAGCTTTCGGTGTTTGCTTTTTGACAGAACGGGCAGAAGGGTAAGGTCCGAGAGGTCAGATTCCTCAACTGTTTCACCCTGTCAGAAGGCAAGCTCTCGGTAGATGCGAACCGCACATCCAACGAGCACGCCCCCCTGACCCAAAGGCCTCCGATCAAAGTGTGCAGCCGCACGGAAGCGCCTTTATGCTTGGCCCGGCAAGCTCCACCGGAAGCCTGTAAACCGATGTGCGCTTTTTGAACCTAGAGTCCAATCCACTGAGTCCATTGCCCTGTGGCAACTAAACAACAACCCCTAAAAGGAGCAGCCTCGGAACCTAGAGGGTTTGGTACAGGAACTGGGCCCAAAAGGGGTCATCTTACACATCCGACAAAACATGCTAATTGGTTGTTCGGTCTAATTGAATTGTGATTGAACCAAGTCTATGAGGCCCTGAAAAGGGATATCCTCATGTGCTCCGAAGGCCAAGAGCTCTCCAGTCCCGGGAATCCGGGAATCGCTCGGCGACCTTTGCCACTTTCCTTTTTGGTAGGGGAACCCCTTGGCTTCCCCTCAGAGTTATGGTAAATAGACAATTGCCTCAGGGTATGTGTCAAACTAGGGAGAGAAAGGTTGTCTTGGTTTTGAAGCCAAGCTGAAAAGATTGCCCAAAATAAAAGCACAGACGCCTTGAACACTGTCTTGCGGAGCAGCCTGAACATGCACGGCACTTTGGGGATCAGGCTGGGGCTTGCGATGGCCCATCGGACACAATACCTGAACAACTTTCGGGTTCGGGGAGGCCCCAGATCTCATGCGTACCCCAAGATTTGATTTGTGGCAGGTGTACCAGGATCGGGTTACGAACAACCCCGAACAACCCCCCCCCCCAAAAAAAAAAGAAAAGAAAGCAATCAGCACCAAGAATCTCCACGCAGCAAATCGTAGAGATGTTCCTTGCAGCCCCTTGGTGGGGCTCAATGTTCAGCTCGTTTTGCTGTTGGCCCGCGGGCGCCTTCGTCATTTGGCGGCTTTGGCGGCCAATTCGAATTGGCGGGAAAAGGGGGCGGAGCCCGCGTGGGAGTCGGGATCCGATTGGTTGATTTCCGATCATGCGTGATCCTAGAACCCACAAAAAAGCATGAACACGCGAATGAGTTGGCAAAAAGACGTTGGCACAGCAACTCGACCGAAACGACCCCGTGCGAAGCAACTACTAGCAGTTAACTATTAATTTTTTTCGCAATTTTCAGGATTTGACGTGATGTCTTTTCAAATTGCATTTCTTATTTGTTTAACTTCTTCATATCCTTTCTCGACCTTCTCTTTATTTACATGCCTTTCTCAGGGTTTCTTGTCTTCAAAAGCAAATTCATGTATTTCTGGGAGCTAATACCTTTACCTTACCTTTTATATTCCTTACCTTCATATTCCCATCCATTTCTTAGTAAGGAACCCAGTCGGGGACACCCAAACAAGCGCCCACGCAAGTAGAAAGGGTTTGTATTACCTCATGGTCGCATCACTTTTGGTGGATTTGCGCGTTACTTTGGAGATGAAACACACATCATTGACGATGTTTCTCAAATGGGACTCCCTTTTTGGATGCTTGTAAAGGGAGACCAAAAGAGGGGTTGTCAATATCAAGAACCCTTTTCGGTATTCCCTTGAAAAAGACGGCTTCGGAAGGATACGCTGAGGGGATACCCATTGACACCAAAACGAAACCGACCTGCCTGGATCGAAAAAAGTTACTGCTTGTTCCCAGCAACTGTGGCGTTTTTTTGGGTAAAATGTCCTGAAAAAAAAACATCGCAACTTTGCGATCCAACCTGGGCCCCAATTTCAGAACCTCGGCGTATTGAGGGGGATACCCAAAACGACACCAAAACGAAACCAACCTGGCGGCGTCGGACTCCGCCTCGTCCGAGCTCGTCCGAGGCGAAGTTCCCTGCGCCCGGGCTCAACGCCCTTCGTCTCCGGGCTCACTCGGCCGGGCGCTCCGCTGCCACCGTCGGACTTGGCGCAGCCGGGGGCCGTTTCGCCGCTGAAGGGCTCTGCGCAGTCAGGCGGACGGGACGCTTTTTCTTTTTTTTTTGCTGGGCAGGGGATCGAGATTGGGCGTGACTGTTTCTTGGAGGAAACCTTTTATTTTGTTGGGATGTTAAGGACACAGGTGAAAAGGACAACTGTTTGGAGGAGTGGTTCTGTTTGGACACACCCTCATGTCAAGGGGTCTACACAATTAATTGTACCATGATGAAACAACCATGATGATCAGCTTATTTGGTGTTTATGCGTGGGCGAACTCCTGCACCACCTAAGACCCTGGTTTCTGACGATTCCCCGTTTCTCCTGGTTTCAAAGTGATACAACATGGATTTCGTCCATCCACAGTGGTAGGTACCACACAATTATCCTATCATCATGGACCAACCCTTTGTCTACTTCCATTGGAAAGAGGGTAGGCTTACGTGCCCAGCTTCCATTTCCCCGTAGAGAAAAAACGGGGAACCTCCTTTGAACAAACAAAATAAAGATGGCGAAGGGTTGCCTCTTGGCTGCCTATCGGCTAACTGGAATCCTTTGGTTTTGTACGACCTTCAAACGTTTACTTCAGATTCACGGAACAAACACCTACACAGCCATCTTTTTTGGAATGGGGAGTAAGACATGATTCTGCTATGATCAGCATGTTTTACGGACCTCAAATGGTTACTCTTTGGTACGATCCTTAAACTTGGTACCGTAAACCCAATATGGCTTTGAATGTTGAAAAGGAACCACTTGAAACATGGTTAGCGGACATGAATCCCCATCGATCTAAATGATGTCCACCGAAGGGTCCCGAATTGCAAGAATTGCACAATTTTGATTCAGAACCAGAGGAGCCATTGGGCTTGGTTCATTATCCTTGGCCTCTCGAGCTTTGAACCAGATGAACATGGTAGCTTTTTGGTACCTTGAATCTGTTTCCTTCAACCTAACTTTCAACCACGTTTTTCCCTGAACCAGGTCAAAACCTTATGCATGTGGTACCTTAAAGTCGATCCGTGGTGCCTTAGGATGCGCTGGGGTCGAACTGGGTAAAGTGGCTAGAAGGAAAGTAGATGGCACAAGAAGCAGAGGACTTAACCAAAATGGAGAAATCATGCAATCGACTTTCACCCAGCTCTACAATTTGAGGGGTTTTCAAACTTCACTGCACTGCTTGGACTGACATGGGAAAAGGGAGTAATTTGACATTGAGGGTTCCCAAGATATCTCTTTTGGGCCGGGAAGCACCTTCATTTTGAGGATGTCACTTTAATGGCCCCTGCGCAAAGTGGGATGTCTTTCTGGTTCTCTTCACATCGAGTGAGCAAAACCTGGTATTGACCAAGGTCTGGTACCCATGACTTATAAAATCATGACCAGGGCATTGAATGTCTTTGCTTCTTGTTCCTTTCAAAGTTGGGCACCCCCTGAACTTCGGGGTGTGTTCCGTGTTTTTCAGGGTTAGAAGGAGACTCCAGGTATTTCCCCCTGGTCAGTCGATCTCAGCTACCCCTGTATTAGGCAACTAGCCATGTCCTTCCAGTGTTTGAAGTTTGAAGGATGGTTCCCTAGGGTACGGACGAAACAGGAAGCCGTGGAAAGTTTGATTGCAGGCCACCGTACTGCATTGGTTCCTTTGAGTCATGTTTAGATGGTCAGAAGGAGACTTCAGTCCCCAACATTCCCTTGGTATTTAAGGAGGTACCACATGACACATGAACTTTCTCAGGGTACAAAGGGGGCACTGTTCGAACTGCCGTTTGGTTGGTTTCAACGGGAAGCTAAAGGGAAACCAGTCCATTTCAGGGACCACCGGAAAACCCTTCAAAGACTAGTTAGGGTAGGAACGCGGACTGAGTTGGCGAACGTTTCAACTTTGGTTGTTTGGTTTGGTTTGGTTTGGTTTGGTTTGGTTTGGTTTGGTTTGGTTTGGTTTGGTTTGGTTTGGTTAGTTGGTTTGTTGATGGTTGGTTGGCCGGTTGACTGCTTCAACAGGCTCTTCCTCATCGCTCTACGGCGTGGCGCGCCCCGGCTTTCCCTCGCCGGCGCTGAACCTTGTCCACACGGACGCTTCGCCGGCGCGGGCCCTGAGAATCCGGCCGGGGTACTGTGGCTGTGCTTGTTGAATGTGCCCTTTCGGGGATGTTTGAGGCTCGCAGGGCTTTGGTCGGTGATTCTCCCTTGCTTAGGGTCAACACTTGTTGGGTCGATATTGCTGAATCCGGTCACGGATGCGTTTTACAGGTGGATTTTTACTTTTGCAAGCCCCTGTTTTCTCATTCATCGTTGTGGATCAAGGTTCTGGGATCACTCGGGGTTTATCCAACCACTTCTGTGATACTTTAGGGAATCCCCTCTTATGGCGGGGTAGTCTTTGGGGGACCTTTTTCTGGTATCACAGAAGTGGGCATTTCCCACAGCCCTGTTGTGGAAAGTCGACCCTGGGATTACGCCCACGAAAAAAAAAAAAAACTGCTATGTTCAGAGAGCGCCTTGGTTTTTTTGCAGCCCAATTTTGGGTCATCTTCTCCACCTTCAGGATCCCAGTGCAAACTATTTGGGTGTGTTTCAGACATATAGGGGGGACCCTTGAAAGTTCAGAATGGTGGGTTTCCTGTGGCTCCTTTTTGAACCACGGTAAAAAGGGATACGCTCCAAATACACACAGAGATTTGTGTGCTAATGCGGAATCAATTGGAGCCAGCCTCGACCTACGACCTCAACTCAAACGAAAGCGTTTGGATCTTTACGCCGAAGCCTGACGCATATTTGGTTTAAAAACAACCACCTAGATAGCCAAGTTGCAGCTTTTTTCAGTCACTGTTGCTGGTTGTTGAGGTCAAGTGGGAGAACAAAAACACGCAACTGGCGATCCAGGCACATTTCATTCAAGGCAATGGAGTTCACTGCGAATTCTTTAGGCCCCCAGGTGCTTGGCGAATTCAAGGCCGTCGCCCGGCCTTCCTCAGGCTATGCGCTCCTTTTTGCGCTTGGGCGCGGCGACGTCTGTGTACGGCATGCCGGAGTCCCAGCGTCGCGTCCCATCGCCGGAAGCCGGGGGTCGCATTCATATTTGTTTTTTGCTTTTTCACACGAAAAAGCCGGGGCCTTGCAGGAGATGGCTCACAGAGTATACCTCAGGTTTGTCAAAATCTACCCAGACGATGTGACCACTTCGCTGTATCACAGAGCTATTGGGTATGGGTCAAAATTATACCAGGATCTGGGCCGCGGGTTTTAGTCCATGCTTCCATTTGTCGGGGCAAGCTATTTTGGGATTTTGGGGGTTATCCTATGTTTGACCCACAGCCGCATTGTACCATGGTAGAATTCAGGCTTGTCAACATGTATCCAGCCTAAGTGGGCCATTGGGGGCATCACATGGTCACAACGCGGAACATCATGTGTGTTTTATTTTTTGCCAGTGTCTGTGATAGCAAGCAAGTCCCCCTTGCAGTGATTGATTCGTCATGGGACTCAACAACTTGGATATCGCAGAAAGGATGATTCCTCCCGTGGTTGATTCACGTGGTGTATTCCACACTCGGTTTCTGTCCCTTTTGAGTTAGCTTGGGGTGACGTTATTGGCTTATGTGTGGTTGAATTCCCACCGATCGGGAAAAACGGAGGCTCCGGCTTGGTCGAAAATGCCACACGTCTGGAGAAGTTTGAGATCATGGTCTGACCACTCAAATGGCAGACGGGTTTCCTTTGTGTTTCCCTTTCACCACTTATTTTTCGTTTGATTGAATCTCCCATCATGTTAGCAGTGAAGAGGGTCCCTGTTCACCGGCTCAACTGACTGTGTAAGCAAATCAGCCTTTCTCGATCTGGGCTCCTTGGCAGCTTTGCGCAATCTTGCTGTCAGCCACAGTTGCCCCATTCCTCTCTGCCAAAAACCAGTTGAGCTTCCAAGCCCTGCCTGATGAATCCAATCAGCCATGCCTGGGTTTTTATTTTCTGAGCATAGGTACCGGCAAGTTCAGTGCAAAGTTTGCTTGCTGCTTCATTTGCTCAAGCTCTTCAAGCCCAAAGGGGTCCCCGGTCCTCAGCCTGACTGAACCTTGGGGGGCTCTGGACATCTCTACGTCTGTATTCCCAGATTCCCTGCCAAGCATCATGGTTTGCCAGGGCAAGCCGAGCATGCTGTAGGTGAGTAAGGTTCCACCAGCCCTTGCACGCTTGGCATCAACTGCAACTCTTATTGGTGGCCTTCAGCAAAACCAAAAGAGCTCTGGCTTCTGCACGAGGTATGTTGCTTTGCAGTCCCTGTCAGCATGGCTGTGAGGGATCGATCCTACAAGTTGCCACTGTGAATCCAATGCAACACTCCAGGCACATCTTACTCTGGGATCATTGGAATGCGGTCCACCACTCCCATCTGAGCCAACAATTCCGAACAAGAAGGGCACGTTGCGAAGGGTTACCTGCTGTAGGGGCTTGCCTAAGGTCAACTGGGGTCACCAGGGTGAAGTTCGTATGCCATGGTTCTAGCAAACGGTTTGGATGCGCTTATTTGTGGATTTTCAACCGTGTTCTTCCACCGCTTGGTCCTTTTCAGAAAAACAAATATTTTCCATCTTTGAATATCTTACCGCCCAAATGGTGTCAGTTGGGATTTAAGATCAATGCCACTGTTTAATTGGGGCGATAACCTTATCTAAGCCACATAATGTTAACCCCGGATTAATAAACCCCCGGTTTATTAATAGGGGGGTGTCCCCTTTTGGTGGGGATTTATCACTTTTGGAGGGGAACACCCCCATATCAATAAACCGGGTTTATTAATCCGGGGTCAACATTAAGGTGAACAAGCAATTTTCGCCCACAGAAACCACTGACTGGTTCCACGAAAGCCTTCAGGTCTCGACTGGGTTCCTCGCCGCTGGCGCCGGACCTCGTGCGCTGCGGCTCTTTGTCGCTTCTGCGACGCTGGGCAAGAAGTGGAGCGATGGGGAAGACCCCAGGTCCGTTTTTTTTTTGCCTACGACTTTTTTAAAGCAGGATTTTACGGAAATAGGGGTTGGTGGACATAAATCCACACCAAAATAATGTCGACCAGAGGAGCCCCATTGAGAACTAAGACCCATACCTTATACATCTCGTTTGGTGACGTTGAAAGGAACCTTGAACCTCCCGGAGTAGCGTTGGAGTGCGGTTAGGTTTCCACTTTCTATGATACCAAGGAGGGTTTGCTCCCCTTGGCCCATAAGGAACAGAAAAGACCCTGTGGACCCATTCACCTATACAATGTTGACCCCCTTGGGTTTAGTGGGGAATCATCACTTTTGGAGGGGCCCCCACTCACGTATGAATAAACCGGGGTTGGTTAATATGGGGTCAGCATGAGAGAAGGAACATGCCTATGGGGGGAACTGGGACCTACTGGGAAAGCGGTCTTCACGGTTTCACCTTCCGGTTGCGGCTGGCAACGGCGATCCTCGAACATTAAACGGTTTCTTCAGTGGCCTCCTGTAGAAGGTTTTCCCTCTGTTTGTGCGAGCGGGGGGGGGGTGGACATTTTTGTGGCCTCCGGTGGGTGTGTTTGTTTGTTTGCTTGTTTGTTTGTTTTTTGTTTGTTTGTTTGTTTGTTTTTTGGGGGGGAGGGGGCATTGATTGGACAGATGTTTCCCTCTTTGGCCAGCTTGAGCAACACCTTGTCGCCATGAATAATTTCTGGTGATGTGTGAGTGGATCTAAGTCGCCCCGATGTGTTGGAATATGATTTTACGGTGCTCCAAAAGCTTCGAATTATGGGAAAAGCTTGGGGGACGACCCAAGTTCCTCCACAAAAGCCAAGGGGACCGAGCCCCACCATCATTCTGATTGAAGACGTGAGGTTGGGTTGAAATATCCAGTCGTTTATGGTCTGTTTGTTGGCGGGGACATGGCGGGGGGGGTCACTACGTACAACATGTTTCCCACGAAAACCAGGGGGCGCACCTGGTTTCTGGAAGCCTTCCGTTGCTTAGCTGCTAGGTGTCTTTATCCTTTGAGACTAGACCATGCATCTCAGGTCAATCACATGTCCGCCAACAGATGGTCTTAATTTCGGGTGGGTGGACATGGTGTCAACCATTGCGCTTTAGACCAATGAGGCTCAGGTTCAAGGGAACCATGACCCACAGCCAGAATCAAATGTGGGGTAAGTGAAGGTTGAGGGAAAGTCCGAACAGCCGTTTTGACTGATTGCTTGGTTTTGGGTCCCAGTGGATCTTTGTTTTAAGGTAACTATGAGAGCCACGCTTCAAACACTACACGTAAAATGGCGAAGGGGTATGGGCATCTGGGATGTACTGTTGTAGGAAAGGGTTTCTGACCTCTATGGTTTCATGATGTTTGTTTCGGTTGCTTACGCTCCCTCCCGCTAACATGGCACCTGACAGGGGGTCCCTGCAATAGGAAAATGATCTTCCCGGTACCCTCAATGGTATGTTGGAAGGGTAGTGGACACCGGAAGCAGAGCATCCACTTTGGATTGTGATACTGTGGATGGACGAATTCCTGCACCACCTAAGAAACAAGGGAACTGTGTTTCCCTGCAAATAGCAACGAACAATGGTTTCAATCATGGTTTCAAAGTGGTGCGAAATGGATGTCGTCCATCCACTGTAGCACCGAGGAAGCCACATGCAAGTCGGAGCTCCACCGCTGACCTCTGGCTTGGTCGCCGCCCCAGAATCAGCTCGAAATGGGTGCGTCTCAGAGTGAGGAGGACAAACCCAAAATGGCAACGGTGTCCTCTTGGTTTGCAAGAGGTGCACCTCAAGAAAGGACACACCCACATATTTGAGTAGTTCTTTTAAACCATTTAGTTGAGGCTATTCATGGGCCAAGTCATTAGGATGTGCCTAAGGGTGAGGGATTCGTTACGAGGGAACAACCACCAGGGTGCCTTTAGGGGGGAACCAAAAGGAGATGGCGTGAACAAAATGCTTGATCGGTTGAACATAAACTTGGGCCCTGAAGGATTTAACGGGGCTGAGGGGATGTATGTCAAACACCAATCTCGGATAAGTGGGAGCCATGTTTTTCTCAACCAAGAGGGGGCAGGTAGTGCCAGGCTATGTGAATCATTTGCAGACACTGGACAAATTTACTGTGGGGTTTTCAGGTTTAAACAAAATAATGCATCCACGTTCCATGTTGGTACCAACTCACTAAGAACGACCCTCTAAACACTCAAATCATCTCAAATCATTGTAAAGCTGCATCCTTTGGGTATTTTCCTGAGCCATCATCACAACCCGGCTAGGTGAAGGATAGTTAGGGACAGTCCCAGCCAGATACAGGTTCGGTTGCCCTTTTAATTATTCACATGGCTTTGGGTATATCCCTTCCTACCAGGTTTTAAAAGTGACTTACCTGGGTACTCGATGTTTCTTACAGCAGGCTTTCCAGGTTTGCCAGCACGTACACAAGCAGCATCCTCCAGGAATGTTATTTGTCCTCTTGGATTCAACCCCTCAAAAAATAGTGTCTGCGCAGAGCCTGGGCTTTTGAACATTCCTTGGTCTCATCTAGATATTGGAGGTTGCAAACCTCCGGAGAACATCGGGCATCTGAAGAGTTTCTGAGAGTTTCGGGTTCCGGAGTTTGTTTCTTAGAAGCTGAGGCACCCGGAGCCAAACAAAACAGCAGATGTTGCACTGCCCTAAGGATCCAAGTGTCTTCTACCAAGCGCCTTTGAGCCAATTTAAGTCCCTCAAAACTATCCAATTTGGCCCAGATCCCAGGCTGCTGGTAACCCTTGGATCCATTTTTCTCGAGGTTTTAAGGCTGGGAGCCCCTTCACGGGTTTGTGACGGGGGTGACCGGATCTGGGCGATGGTTCCCCCCCATGACAACTCGCTGGTTCCTTTGGGACCTGACGCAACGGGGAAGGAAAACCCAAACCGAGAACCGGGCCGTGTGAGGCGCGCCTGGAGCTGTCGCCTAGCGTGTTGGACATGATCTGCTCGGGCCCTCCCACGCCCTCACGCAGCCTCGCGCGCACGGAGCCCAAGGGCTTGGCACGGGCTCTCACTTCCTGAGTCTCTGAACTTCTTCTTTTTGTTGGCGGGGGAGGGGGGGCGGCTTGGACATTCTTTTGTGGTGAACAAACAGTTGGGTTGTTTTTTTGGTCCAGTCCAGGAAGTGAGTTATTGAGTTTGTGCCAAGATGTCGCAGTAGTGCTGTCGCTTACGATGACAGTTCCTCAGTTCCCTATAGTTAGAGAAGGACACTATTCCATGACTGAGACATATTAACTTCTTTGATGCCGCAAGTGAAGGGACCTCCTGTGCCTCCCATCTGACCCCTGAGATGGGGTCATGGTCCCTTTCCAAGCCAACGGGAATCTTCAGGCTCATCTGTTGCTTGTTTTTGGCAGACATGGAGCTTCTACAATATTGACACTGGATGTTGCCAGGTCCTTTTTTGTTAGAAGCCATGCCTGGGCCTTGGCATTTTGAGTCAGGTGCTGAGGCGCAACATCCCAGGAAGTGCTCGTTCAACATCTTGATTTCTTCCTTCGTTTGCCTTCTGTTGCGACCAAAGAGGACCAGGCCCGGAATGGTGCAAGTTGAAGGTTTTTGACCTTGGAATATACCAGCTGGCGATTGGGAGAGAGCCGTTCCGGAGCTCGGGGGATCCAAATCTGCCTTTCAAGACGCAGGAGAAGGCGCCAGGAAACCTGCAAGGAGATGGTATATTGTTGAAAGGACGCCTATGATTCAAGACTGGGAACAGAAACACGTAGCAATACCCAGAACCTCAAAATACGTAATGTTGGAGAGTGATTAGTAAAGGCCCCCCCCCTCAAACGAATTGGGGAGGGTCAATAGCGAACACCCCATTATACTAATCGCTATCCAACATTATTGGGTCCTGCCTCCAAGTCTTAAGGGGTGAGAAAAAAATCCGCGAGGCTCAGGCGCTTCACCTTCCTTGTGGGGCTTCTCGCAGCCCGGCCTGCTGTCGCCGGCGGCGGACCTCGTACACACCGGGCGGGATGGGGATCGGGATCGGATCAAGATGGTTCTACCTGGCTTGCGGTTGGTAAGTGCCATGGATGTGTGTCTTGTGATCTTCAAAACGCCAGTTGTCCTTTTGGTTTCTCCTGAAAACCGCAGCAAAACAAGACATATATTACCATGTTGCTAGAACCAAGCTTCCTTTCGAGTGATTAGGGGATTGGAGGTCACAAGAAGTCGGGAGCACCCAAAGACCCAGAGCTGGTTTGGTTGTCAAAGGGACCTTTAGACGCTCAAAACCGGTTGGTTTCCTGCTAGCAATACGAAAGCCTGACAGGGCGCATGGGGGTCAAAAAAGAGGGGATGTGGGTTTCCCTGTTGGCCGACTTCGTCATTCTTCTTAACCAGCTTCTTGCTTGTCTCCAGACTTTCCCCGTTGGTTTTTTGGGGCATTTTCCTGCAGGGTACCTTTGTGAGGTTTGTTTAAAGGGAAACCGTCAGGAAAGTCGTGATTTTAGGGTCCAACTCCCTATTTTGACACAAGCCCATCCATTCACCAAAGGCAAACCAAAGGGTTCCCCTACAACTACGAAGCGGATTGGGATCCACCGTGTAAGGACGCTCAAACAATTCCCTTAAACATGGGATATTGCCCCAAAATTATGTTGAGTGAATTCCCTTTCTTCTGGGTATAACGGGTAGGGGTGGTTCCTTCGTTTTCCCAGCCGGACCTTTCCGGCGGTTGTTCGCCCGCCGCCAGGCCTGCCGCGCTGTCGAAGAGCTTCCTGCGCTGCGGCTCCGCGCCCTCGGCCTCCGGCATGACGCGCTCGGAGCCCTCGCCGCGCCCTGGCGCGTTCGGGGAGGTGCCTGAGCAAAGGGCTGGGTCCCAGGGATTCGTGGAGGACAGAGGCGTCAACGCCCAAAAATCCGATTTTCATTTTGGAGTTTAAGGGGTGAGGGATTTGGAAGCAAGGGTGAGAAACCCAACTTGACCTGCAAACCCATGGACGTGGAATCAATGTGTTGGCCCCTTCCAGTCAGAGCCAGCTACCTGGTCCGGCCTGGGACAAACAGATGGGCACCGATGCCAGGAGCTCGGCCCGCTCGACCAAATGCGCTTGCCAGCGCTTGACTTGTGCTTTTTTTAATATAACCTCATGATGTCGCGCGTGAGCCAGTTGAGGCAAATGTGAGAAGCCGCTTTTGAGCGTTGAGGCAGAGATTGACTTGAGATTGGTCACAGATTTGTCACAGTTCAGACTGGCTCGATGAGATTGGTTGCAGTTGAGGCAGACAAGTGTGATAGTAACCCTGTTCTCGAGATGCCCATGGCTCAACAAGCAAGGTTTCTGGCAGGGTCAGCTGGCAAGTTTACTCCAGTAGATCAAGTTCCTTGCATTTGCTCAAAATGTTAACGTGTTTGAAGTTGGTAGCATCCCAGCTTCGCGTAGCGTGATCTTCCAGTCTCTGTTCATCAGGTTCCAACAAATTGGTGGTGCCGCTTGTTTGTTTTCTTTGCAAACATGATGCTCTTGCAAACACACGTGGGGGTGAGCTTTTGTTCCAGGTGTCCTTTTCGAGGTTGTGTCTGAGGGAAACCAAATGGCGCCATTTTGGAGTTCCATTGGGAGACAACCTCGGAGTGGCATGCTTGGAGGCCCCTGCAAGGCAAATTTTCCAAAGACCAAGCCGAGGGTTTAGCAACGGGTTTCAGCAGAAAGAACCACTATCCCAAACATAGGGTGTCTTTTCCCTGGGAGATTCTTCGGTCATTGTAGGATCTTTGTGTTGAGTTTTCCAGAGGTCGCCCAAAACACACCACAGAGCTAGTCCTAGGCCAAACGTCACATGGCCTTTGCGGCTTAGGTTGGTGCCGGACCTCGTGAATGTGGACGTACCGCTCTTGCCCCAAAGCTTCATGTGCACAGGTTTGTGCTTGCTGGTTTTCGGCGTCTCGCGGCTTGGGGCATCCACGTCTCCGCTGGACTTTGTCCATTTGGGCGTCCCCATGTCGCTGCGGTCCATGGCGCGCCCCGGCCACTCCTCGCCGACGTACGGCGTCTCGCGCCTGGAGCCGTCGCTGTCGGCACTGGACTTCATCCGAGCTGACGCCTCGTTGCCGCCTCAAACTCTCGCGCACCTCGGGCTCATGACGCCGGTCTTCGGGCTCACGCGACCGGAGCTGTTTTCGCCGGTCTCGGATTTTGTGCAGGCCGGGGTGTTGCTGCTGCCAAGGACCTTGGTTTGCCTGGGCTCGTTGCTGTTTGCTTATGGCATGGTGAAACTTGATCTCTCCTCGCCGATGCTGGACTTTATGTCCTTTGGCCCGTTGATGTCATTGCACAGCTCCGCCCGCCTTGAGTTCACCCTGTCCACTTTCGGCCTGACCTGGCTAGGCTCGTTCCCTTCCATTCTGGACTCGATGACCTCGGGCAGCGCTCTGCCTTTGCATGGCTTCCTCCACATGGGCTTGACCCTGTCGGCTTTTGGGCTGACTCGCTTGGAGCTGCCTCTCTCCACTTTGGACTTCACTCAGCCCGGCTCCGCGCCCTTCGCCCGGTCCCTTGCACGGTTGGGCCTCTCCTCGCCCGTTTCCGGCCTCAGTCGCCTGGAGGATTCCCCGCCAGCTCCCGACCGCATCTGCCTGCGGAGCTCGCTGCCACTGCGGGGCCTCGTGCGGCTCGGGTCGGCGCCTTTGGTCTTTGGCCTGGCACGCCCTGGATTCCTTTCGCTGGCCTCGGACCATGGCAGCATCGGCCCCTCCTCGTCACCCAGGTCCTTCACGTGCATGGGCCCCTCCTTGTCAGTCTATGGCATCTCCTGCCTCAGCCCTTTGTTGCCAGTGCTGGGTCTGATGAGTGCCGGTAGCTCGCTTCCACCAAGGACCTTTGCATGACCTGACTTGGCGCTTTCCGCGTATGGACTGCTTTGCTTGGAGGCTTCCTTGCCGCCGCCTGATTCATCAAGTGCTGGGCCGCTGCCTTTCTTGCAGGGCTTTGTGTGCCTGGGCTCTGCCATGTCCATTTATGGCATCACGCGTTTGGGCCTTTTGCTGTTGGTCTTGGACTTTGTGAACATGGGCTCCGCCTCGCCACCTCAAAGTGCGGTGCGCCTTGGCCCGGCGTTACTGACCTCCGGGATGACGCGGCCCGGGCCGCCCACGCCAGTCTCGGACTCCATCGCCATAGAGCCCTCCTTGTTTCTCAGGAGCTTCGTGCGGATGGGCGTTGCCATGCTGACCTATGGCCTGACGCGCCCGGAGGCTTCACCTCCCGCGGCGGACTTCGCGGTTTTGGATGCGGCTTCGCCCTTGAGAAGCTTTGCATGGTGCGGGTCGACGCTCTTGGTGTACGGATTGACGCGCTCGGAGTCGCTGCCTTCCACCCTGGACTTTATGTCCATTGGCTTGTTGTCATTCTTGCAAAGCCCTATGTGCTGCGGCTCCCCAGCCTCGGCCTATGGCCTTTCAAGACTGGGCAGCACGCTGTCGACCCTGGACTCTATCAACACAGGGCCATCCTTGTCCTTGCGCTCCTTCCTGCAACCAGAGTCGTCGCCCTCCGCCTTTGGCATGTCGCTTTCGGGCCTCTTCTCGGTTGTGCCGGACTTGGCTCAAACTGAGCCGCCCATGTCACTTCGCAGCCCCGTTTGATCGGGCTTTGCCTTGTTGGCCTTCGGGATGATGCGGCTGGGCAGCCCCTTGTTGGCCCCCGACTTTGCCTGCATGGAATTGCTCTTGCCGCTGCGGACCTACGGCTGTGCGGGCTTCAGCTTGTTCGCCTACGGCCTGACCCGGTCGGGCTCTCCTCTGTTGGCCTTGGACTTTGCGGACTTCGGCCCGTCCCCGCCGTGTCGAACGTTTGTGCAACCTGACAGCACCTTTTCGGCCTACGGCGTCAGTTGGACGGGACCTTCCCCGCTGATCCCGGACCTTATGGGCATTGGAGCTCCCTCATTGTCACAAGGCTCTGCACGCCCAGATTTGGCAGCGCCCGTTTATGGCCTGTCTCGCTTGGGCTTTTTCTTTTTGGTCTTGGACTTCTTGCACCTGGGCAGCCTTCCGCCGCTGCGGTCCCGTTTGCGCTCCGGCTTCGCGGCGTCGACCTATGGCATCAGCCGATTGGGGCTGTCGCTCCCGGCGCCGGACTCTGTGAACATCGGGCCCGCCTTGCCACCACGTGCTGCCTGCCGCACGGGTTTGACGCTTCCCACCTATGGCATTACCAGGCCAGGACCGTTGCCATTCGCCCTGGATTTCGTGCAGATGGGTTTGTCCTTGCTGCTCCAAGGGCCTTGTCAAGTGGACTCTATGCTGCCGGCCTATGGGATTGTTTGCTTGGGCCTGTCCTTGCTACTGCTAGATCGCTTGAGCTTTGGTCCCTCCATGCTCTTGCATGGCTTTGTGCAGCCTGGTCCTCCTTTGTCAGTGTGGGGCTTGAATTGGCTGGGCTTTTTTCCGCTTGCCTCGGACTTCATTCACCCGGACCTTGCCTTGTTGCCGCAAGGCCTCATGTGCTTGGGCAGTCCACTGCCCGCCTTTGGAATGACGCGTTTGGGCGCCTTGCTGCCGGCGCTGGACTTTGTCGGACCTGAACCTCCGCCGTTTTCGCGGACGCTCGCGCGCCCTGAGCCAGCGGTGCCCTTGGTGGGCTTGGCCCGGTTTGGCTCCAGCATGCTTTTCTCCGACCGTGTGCTCTTGGGATCGCCCCTGTCCACAAGGCAGCTCGGTTGCACGGGCCCAGCCCCGCCCATCGTCGGCTTGACCTGCTCTGAGTTCATGCCGTCACTCTTTGACAGCGTCGGCATAGGCAGCTTGCTGCCACTCCGCAATTTCGGCTGCCCAGGTCCCGCTTCCCTGATCTTTGGCATGGGCTGGTCTGGGCCATTCACGCCCGCCTTTGACTTTCTGCACCTGGGCTCCGGCCTGCTGGTAAGGAGCTGGATGCGCATGGGCCCGCAGGTCTCACTCCACGGCATCGGCAGGATGAGCTCGTCTCCGCCTGTTGCGGACTTCTTGCACACGGGTGCCTCGCCTTTGTCGCGGGCCGATGCACAGTTGGGCCCCAGACTGCCAGCCTCCGGGTGTAACCGCTTTGGCTTGTCCGCGTCCATGTGGGGCACTGCCAGCTTCGGCTTTTCCGCGTCTCTGCGGTCCCCGAGCCGCGCAGAGTCGACTCCGCCCGCCTTTGGACTCTCCAGGTTTGGCGCTCCCATGGCCGCCTTGGACACCGCGCACTGCGGATCTTTGGCGCCACTTCACAGCCTCGCACGCCTTGGCGCCTCAGCTTCGTCCATGCGAATGGCCAGCATCGGATTTTCGGCCCCTGTCATCGACTTGAGCCAATTCGGCCCCACCTCGTCCCCCAGGGACTTTGGCCGTACGGAGCCCCGGTTGCCGGTTTGCGGCTTGGCACGTTCAAACTTTTTTCTGCCGGTGCCTGACATGACGCACTTTGGCCCAGCGGCGCCCATTAGGAGCTGTCAGTGCTCAGAGTCTTCGGCATCCTTCTTGGGCAACGTTCGCCTGGGCCTGTTGATGCTGGCGTTGGATTTCTCCGGCTCTGGACTTACACCACCCCCAAGGTCCCTTGCTCGTGCTGGATCCGCCTTCCTGTTGTGCGGCCTCGGCCGCTTGGGACCCTCTCTGTTGATATTTGACGCCGATCGTCCCGGATTTTCCTTGCCCCTGAGATCCTTAGCTTGCTTCGAGCCGGCGGCTTCTCCCTCTGGTGCGTCCAGGATTGGCTTCCTTCCGCCTTTGTTCGATGCAGCTCTCATTGGAATCTCACTGTTGGCCAGGTCCCTTGTTCGAACCGGCTCACTGTTGTCAGCTTATGGCGTGACTCGGTCGGAATTGACGCCCCTTGCCTTGGACCCCGTATTCCCAGACTTGCCCATGCTGCTGCATAGCCTCCAATGCTCAGACTCCACCTTCTCAGGCTTTGGCGTGAACCGATTCGGTGCATTTTCACCGGTTCCCGACCTCCTTCATTTGGGCAGCTGCTTGTTGATTCGAGGCGTTGCCAGGGCCGGCTCCACTGTGTTTGCCTGGGGCCTGGGACGTTTTGGTTTGCTGCTTCCTGTTCCGGACTTTCTGCATTTGGGCAGTACCCCATCTACCCATAGCTTCGCCAGCCTCGGGTCCATGGCGTTGGCCTCCGGCATGTCGCGTCCTGAGCTGCGCACTTCAGCCTCGGATTGGACACACCTGGGCCTCTTCGCGCCAGCACAAAGCTTCGGGCGCCTAGAGCTTTCTGTGCCGGCCATGGGCCTTGTGCGTATGGGCCCTTCGCCTTTCTCGCTGGACACGGTGAGTATCGGATCTTCGACGTCGCCCCGGGCTTCAGCACAGCTGGGTTTAGCAGCTTCGGCGCTGCACCATACCTCCATGGGCTCGGCGATGCCGATTCGAAGCTTGGTGCGCGCGGCGCCCATGTCGTCGCCCTGCGGGCAGGGAAGGTTTGGCTTTCTGCCGCTGGTGCTGGATGTGAGTCGCCTCGGCCCGCCCCCGTTTGTACACAGCCTTGTGAGACCGGACTCCACCCTTCCCATGCTGGGCATGTGTCGGGCAGGGGTGTCAGCATCCATTCTGGACCATGAGAACACGGCAAGCTCGCTGCTTTTGCGATGCCTCTCACGCATGGGCTTCACATTCTTGTTCTTGGGCGTGTGTTGGATGGGAACTCTAGTGCTGACATTGGACCTCACACCCTTTGAACCCATGTTGGCACTAAGAAGCCCAGGCCACCTTGACTCAACGTGCTTTGTACTGGACCTGGCCCGTTCCGGTTTGTGCTTGTCGGTTTCGGACTCCGTCCAATTCGGCCTGGTCTTGTTGGCTCGCTCCTTGGCCCGCGCGGGTGCCGCAGCGCTGATCTTCAACAGAGCTCGCCTGGACGCTCCGCCTTTGGCGTCTGACTTTGTGAAGCCAGGGCTTCCGCCCTCCTCGCGGAGCACGGCCCGCGCGGAGCCGTCCTTTCCGATCTTTGACAGGACCAGGTCTGGCAGTCTGCCGCCTCTGTTCGACTGTGATCTGCTGGGCACCTTTATGTCGTCGCAAAGCTTTTCTTGATTTGGCAGCGTTTTGCCGGTCTACAGCTGCAGCCGTTTTGACCTCACAACGCCCGTGTTCGACTTCTTCCTCCTGGGTTTGGCCATGTTACTCCGGAACCATGCCCACCTTGGGGCATCCTTTTCGAGCTTCGGGCTGGTGCGTACGGAGCCCACCACGCCCACGCCTGAACGCATCTCATTCGGCAGTGCATCTCCGTTGCAAGGCATGGCTCGCGCCGACTCCTCGCTCTTGACCTCTGGTGCCACATGCCTCGGCTCCTCCCTTTTGATCTCAGACTCCCTTCACCCGGGCTTGCCGCTTCTTCCTCACAGCCTGGGTCATGTGGGATTGGCTTTTTCGGTGTACGCGCGCTGCCGCCTGGGGCCTTCTTTGCCCGCCTTGGACTCTTCGCATATGGGTCTCGTACCCTCTGCACGGCAGTTCTGCCGCTCGGGGTCCGCGTTCAGCGGCTTCGGCCTGGCACGCCTGGGCTTGACCTCGCCAGCGCTGGACATGGCCGTGCCGGGGTCCTTGCTTTCGACGCGCAGCTGCGTGCGCTTGGGCGCCCTGATGTCGGCCTTTGACCTGCTGCAGCCCGGTAGCACCTTGCCTTTGAGGAGCTCTGGACATGCGGAACTGGCGCTCTTGGTGTTCGGGTTGGGCTGGCCAGAGCCGACTTTGTTCGTCCTGGACCTGGTGAAGTCAGGCTTGCTTCTTCTTACTCGCAGCTCCGCCCAGCTTGGTGCCCTGATTTTGGTGCTGGACCTTCTGCAGCTCGGGTCAGCCTCACCTCCCAAGAGTGCCGCCTGCATTGGCCCTAAGTCTCCAGCCTTCTCCTACACGCGCTTGGGCCCCTCGCCCTTGACCTCTGACGTGGCAGGTTTGGGCTTCTCCTCGCTTTTGCGCTCCTGCTCTCGTCTAGACGCTGCCTTGTCCACCTCCCACTCTGCCCGCTTGGGTCCGCTTTTGCCTGCCACGGACCTCCTGCGCCTGGGGCTGGCGCTGCCGCTTCACAGCTGCGCGCGCATGGGAGCGCCGCTTTCGGCCATGCCGCTGGCGCGCTTGGGAGCTTCGCTGCCGGTGCCGGACATGGTGGAGTTGGGCCTTCCGCCCTCGCCTCGCAGCTTTGCCAGATTGGAGGCCGCCCTGTTGACCATGGACCTTGCACATTCTGGCCCCCTGATGCTGGCAAGGAGTTTCTGTTGCCCCGGCGCCCTCATGCCAGCTCTGGACTTCTTGAGCCTCGGATTCGCCATGCTGGTGCAGGCGCTTTCCAGGTTTGAGCCGGTATTGTCCCTGCAAAGCCCTGCGCGGCCCGGCAGTGCAGCGCCAACCTTCGGACTTGTGCAACTGGAGCCAAGCACGTTGGCCTCTGACTTTGTGCAGCTGGACAGCCTGTTGCCGACGCGGAGCCCGGTGCAAATGGGCTCGTTGGCTCTTGCCCTGGACTATTTGCGGCCCGGAAGCTTCTTGCCAGTGAGGTCTGCTGCGCGACTCGGACTGAAGATGTTCGCCTTTGGCCTTTCGCGCTCGGAGTTGATGCTTCTTGCGCCAGACTGTGCTTACATGGGGTTTTCGATGCCTCTACAGGCTACTGCCCGACTTGATCCGACCTCCACAACCTCCAGCCGTGTAGCACCAGGCTCGCCCATGTTTGCGCCGAACTCTGCCCACTTCGATGCCTCCTTGCCGCTGCGGGCCGTTGGGTGCACGGGCTTGTCCTTCTCCGCCTCTGGCCGTTCGACCTCAGAGGTGTCGCTGTTGGTGATGGACTTCCTCATGTTGGGCAGCTCCACTTCTCCTCGAAGCGTCGGTCGCCTGGGCAGCTGGGCATTGGCGCTGGACTATTTGCACCCAGACCCCACGCCCTTTCTGCGGAACTCCGCGCAAGTGGGCGCCAGCTCCTCAGCCGTGGGCGCCACACGCTTCGCTCCCTTGACGCCGGTCTCGGATTTCGTGCATCTGGGCTTGCCCGCCTCTGCTCACAGCCCCTTCCGCCTCGGCTTGCCCCTTCTCGTGGCGGATCTCGCGTGGTCCGGGTCTTCCACGTTGGCGCGATCAACTGCCCGCTGCGGCTCCAAGTCCTCCGTGCATACCCTGATGCGCACGAGCTCCTTGCTGCCGCTCTTGGACTATGTTGAGCTTGCGCCCTCGCTGCTGCTGCACAGCATGGCCAGGTTGGGCTTCGTCTCACCACCTTCCAGCATAAGTCGCATGGGGCCCCCCACATTCTTGCCGGACCATGGCTTCATGGGCTCGGCTCCTCCGTTGCGCAGCCCCTGCCGCTCAGGCCCGACCATGCCACTCCCGGACTCTGCATACCCGGGCGCTTTGTTGCCATTGAGGCCAAGCATGCGACTCGAGTTGTTGATGTTGGCTTGGGGCGTGGTCAGGCCGGGCCTCCCAGTTCTGCTCTCCGACTTCAGCAACTCGGGCCCTATGCTGCTGCCCCAAGACATTGCGAATCCCGGCTCCCAGGTGCCAGTCTTTGGGACGGCGCGGTTTGACTCAGCTCTTCCAGTCTCAGATTTCGTGCACCTCGGATTCTCGCCACCGACCCACAACTTCGTGCGGTTGGATGTGCCGCTGTTGGCCTTTGACCTTTTCCACTTGGCGCCGTCAGCGTTGCTGAGGAGCAGGTCTCAAACAGGGCCTCCGCCGCCCGCCTCTTCCAGGACTTGCTTGGGTTTTCTGCTGTTGCCAATGGACTGGGTCAGCTTGGGCTCTTTGATGCTGCCCAGAGCCGCGTCGCACTCCGGCTCTGCACTTTTGGCCTTTGACGTCGCGTACCCGGGCTCCACTTTGCTGGCGCGCTGCAGTGCTCGCTTGGGCTTCGGCTCGCCCACCTTCCAGTCGATGCGCTTAGGCCTGCCCACGTTGGTTTCGGACCTCCTGCACTTAGGGCCCCTGATGCCTCTCCAAGGCCGTGCAACCCTGGGCAGCGCTTCCCCGATCTTTGGAAAGCTTGTGCTGGGGCTCTCATCGTTCACCTTGGACGGATTCGACCTGGGCGCAGCGCCGTCTCCCCGAAGCTTTGCTTGTCCAGAGCTCACCTTTCCAGCCTTCAAGATCTCTGAGTTGGGTGTGTTCATGCCCCTGCCGGACCTCAGCGATCTGGGCTCCTCCACGCTGATCCGCAGCGCGACTTGCTCAGGCCTAACCTCGTCGCCTTCCGGCACCTCACGCTTTGACCCGCCGGCGCCCCCTTTGGACCCTCTGCGCTCGGGTTTCTCCATGCCGGCGCGGGGTGGCTCACGCCCGGGTTTCCGGTCGCCGATTTTTGGGGCCACGCACTTGGGCTCTTTGCCTCCGGTCTCGGCCTTTGCCCAGTTTGGTTCTTTTTCGTCTCTGCAGTCCTTAGGCATTGCGGGCTTCAGGCCGCCTGTGTCGGGCACGGCGCGCTTGGGCTTTGAGCCGTCCATTTCTGACTGCTGCAGCCCCGCGCCTTCGATGCTTTTGCGGGACTCCGCGTGCTGTGGAGCTTTGCTGCCGGCTTTTGGCATGACCAGGTCGGGCTCGAGCGCTCTCGTGATGGACCTCGCTTTTATGGACCCCACCTTGCCGCTTCGCCTCGTCGCCAAGCCCGGCTCCGCCTCTTTGGCATTCGGCTTGGGGCGCGGTGGCCTGATGATGCCAGCCATGGACTCCACAGAACCTGGCCCTTCCATGCCACCTCAAGACCATGCCCGCCTGGGCCCCACCATGCTGGCCTTTGGCACGGCCGCTTTTGAACCTTCCTTGTCGGCCCTTGACTCTTTGCACCCGGGCGCCGTGATGTCGGCCCGGGGCCACGCGCGATTTGACCTCACCTCGTCCACCTTCGGCGGCACTCGCCTGGGTCTGGCGCTACCTGTGCTGCAGCGCTCCATGCTGGGCAGCGCCGTGCCTCTGCGTTCCTCCGCTTGGCTGGGCTCCTCCGCGTCAACGCCCGGCTGCGGGCGGTTGGGCCCACGGCTGTCCGCCTCTGATGTCACAGATTTGGGGGCAGTGCTTTCGGTGAGGGCCCCCAGTCAACTGGGCAGCCCAACCTTGCTCTTGAAGGCAGCCAGGTTGGGACCCGTTGTGTTAGCCATGGATTTTGCCACCACTGGCTCCGGACCGCTGCTCAAGAGCACCTCTCGTGTTGGATCGGCTCCTTTGGTGTTCAGCCTGGGAAGGGCGGGCTCGTCCATGCCAATCTTTGACTACTTGAGTCTGGGTCTTTTGCTGCCGCTGCAAAACTTTGCCTGGTTTGGGCTGAGCTTTGCGATTTTTGGGAAGATGCAGGTGGGAAGTTGTTTGTTAGCCCTGGATGCCGCATTCCCCGGAAGTACGCTGCCGATGCGCTCCCGCACCCGCACGGGCTCTCCTTTGCTCACCATTGGCTTTAGCCGGTCCGGCTCCCCCCTGCTTATGCCGGACTACCTTCTGCCAGGAGCCCCCCTGTCGGCACACAGCTCCTCACGCCTTGACCTCACCACGCTCACGTTGGGCGGCTGCCGCATGGACTTGAGGTTGCCAGCGTCTCATATTGCGGAGCTGGGCGCCCCTTCGCCCGCCCGCAGCTGCGCTTGTTTGGGGTCCATCCTTCCGGCCTCCGCTCTGACTAACTTTGGCTCTTTGATGCTGGCGCTTGACCTCCTGAGGATGGGTTTGGCTTTGTCGCCTCACGCCTTCACCCGCCCGGGCCCAGCCTCCTTTACTTCCAGCCACAGCCGCTTGGATGCCTCGACCTCGGCGCCGGATGTGGCGAGCTTCGGCTTCGCTTCGCCTTTGCGCAGTTGGGCTCGCGTGGGGCCAGCTGTTTCGCCATTCAGCGCTGGACGTTCGGGCCTCACTCCGCCAGCTATGGATGTGAGCCGCCTGGGCCTGTCGCCGCTGTTGCGGTCCATGGCGTGTTTGGGCTTTACACTCTCGGTGTCCAGCCACGCAAGGCCCGGACCCACGTTGTTTGCCACGGACTGCTCTCAGCCTGGCGTCGTGTTGTCGCTGCAGGGCGTCAGCCGTTCCGGGTCGCCGATGCTCGCCTTTTCCCGCGCGCACCTGGGGCCTATGCTGCCAGTCTTGGATGTTGCACTCTTGGAGCTGTTGCTGTCTGTGAGGTCCCGGGCACAAGTAGAAGCTTCGGTGTCAGTCTCTGGCCTGGCAGGCATTGGCCTCACCTTGTTCCTGCGATCTTTCGCGCGGCTGGGATCTGCATTTTTGGCTTCCGCTTTTGCGAGGCCTGGCTCGCCCCCACTGATCATGGATTTCGCTGATCTCGGGTTGCCCACGTCACCCCAAAGCTGCGCATGTTCCGGCCCCACCTCCTCTGCCTTTGCCGCGGCCCGTCTGGGCTCCCACCCCTCCGCGACGAGCCTCGCGCGCTTGGGGCTGCCGTCTTCGGCCTTCTCCTCGGTGCAGTCGGGCGCGCTGCCGCCGGCGCCGGACACGGCGTGCCTGGGCCCAGCGGTTCTGATCCGCAGCTTTGCACGCTTGGGGGCGCCGGTGCCAACTCTGGACTCTTTGCAGCTCGAACTCCCGCTGCTTGCGAGGAGTGTGGCTCGCCCTGAGCCGGCACTTTTGGCAAGTGGCATGAGCTGTTCTGGCAGTTTTTCGTTGGCTCTGGACCCCTTGTGTCTAGGAAGCTCCTTGCTTCCACAAAGCTTTACCAGAGTCAGCAGTCGCCTGCCTGTGTTTGGAACGATTTGCTTCGGCTTCCACATGTCTGCTCTGGACTTTTTGCAGCTAGGCTTTATGCCTTCCTTGCGACAGCTCGCGCGGCTCATGTCCACATTCTCCGCCTTTGGCTTGACCAGTATGGACTTGTCCATGCCTTCGACTGACCTCACAAGCTTTGGCTCGTTGCCTCCAACTCGGCAACCCGCTCACTCAGATTCGGCGGCTTCTGCCTTCGGCATGGCCAAGCTGGGACCTTCTTTGCTGTTGCGAGGAGTGCAGCGTATAGGGCTGCCGCTGCCGATTTATCGCTTGTGTCGCTCCGGGCCGGGAGTCTCTGTGCTTGACTTCTTGCACCTTGGCCCCTTTTTGCCGCTGAGGTCGCCCGCCTGTTTAGGTCCCGCTCCATTGCCAGAAGGCCTCCTCCGCACGGGCCCGACCTCACTTGCCCCAGGCTCCGCAAACTTTGCCTCGTTCCTGCCTTTGAGAGACACCGCCTGTGCTGGCTTTTTGTTTCCGGTGTTTAGCTGCTTGCGCTGCGGCTTCACCGTGCTCACTCTGGACCACTTGTGTCTGGGCTCCACCTCATCCACCAGGTCCATGACGCGTTTGGACACCTCGTCTCCCGCCAGCGACCGCGTGCGCTTGGAGCTCTCGCTGCCGGTGTCGGACCTTTTGCATCCAGAGGCCCCCATCTTGACGCGGAGCCACTCACGCCTAGAGGCGCCGTCCCCGTCTTCGGACTTCGCGCAGTCGGGCTCCACGCCTTCGCCGCGCGGACGCTGCACTTTGGGCGCCAGCTTTTCGGCCATGTCCCGCGCCTGCCTCGGCAGCTCGCTGCCGGCCCTGGACTTTGTGCCCCCGGACCTGTCGCCGCTTTCACGGAGTTTTGCTTGCCCAGACCCGGACCTTCCGGTGCCGGACCGCGCCGTATCAGGCCCTTTTACACCTTTGAGGGCCTGCGCGCAACTGGAGAGCTCATTCTCTTCATTCAGCAGATGCCATTTGGGCTCCCTACTGTCGGCCTTAAGCCACGCTTATCCCGGGCCACCTTCACCAGTGCGCAGCACCTCTTGGCTTGAGGCGACCTTGCCTTCGCCGGACCATGCACGCTTGGGCTTGAACTTGCCAACCAGGGCCGTGCTGAGGCTAGGCCCAGCTCCGGCAGTTTGCGGGGCTTTGCGCTTTGGGTTTGCTCTGCCGCTGTCGGACCACACGTGCTTGGGGCCTTTTTCGTCATTGCAAGGCTCCACCTGTTCAGGCTCCGCGCTTCTGGCGACGGACTTTTTGCGCTTGGGCTCCTTGTTGCTGTTGCGGTGCGTGGCTCGCTCGGGCACTTTGACGTTTGCCACCAGCAGGGCCGTCATGGGACCTTCCCCGTTAGCATTGGACCTTCTTCACTTGGCATTTTCGCTGCCGCCGCAGAGTCCCGCGTGTTTGGGCCTCTTGGTGCCAGTTTTGGACTCCGCGCAGATGGGGCTTTCGCCTTTCGCCAGGTCGATGGCTCAACTGGGCGCCTCCATTTCCCTCCTGGGCAGCGCGCGCTTGGATTCGCCGCTGTTGGTGTGTGACCTCGTGCACTTGGCATCTTCGCTCTTGCTTCGCTCCATTACTCGCCCGGGCTTGGCGGCGCTTGTCCCGGACTTGACCAACCTTGGCTTGGTGCTGCCAATCAGGCAGCTCGCGTGGCCGGGACCCACGCTGTTTGCGACTGGCAGAGTTCGAGTCGACTTGGCGCTGTCTGTTTTGGAAGCCTTGCACCTTGAGCCGCCCGTGCCAGCGCAGAGCTCCTGCCGTGTTGAGGCCTTGATGCTTCCGCCGGATCTCTCCTCCTTTGGCCTTTCCTCGCCACTGCGGCAGATGACGCGTTCGGGGTTCATGCCGCCACTCTTAGGCTGCCTGCAGTCGGGCTCGATGCTATTCGCTTCAGACACTGCTCAGCCGGAGGTCTCACTTTCCTCACGCCAACTCATTCGCTTTGGTTTGATCTTGCCTTTGTCTGGCACCCAGCGCTTGGGAGTTTCAATATCTGTGTCGGACCTGGCGCACTCTGAACCCTGCCTTCCACTGCAGCAGCTTGTGCGCTTGGGTCTGACATTTTCAGTCTTCCGCAAAACAAGCTTTGGCCCACCTTCGCCTGCGCCGGATGCCACTGAGCCGGGAGTTGTGTTGCCCCTGCAGCAGTTCATGCGCATGGCCTCCACCACTTTGGCCGTCGGTGCCTGCCACCTAGACCCGCCCTCGCCGGTGTTGGAGACCGCCAGCTTCGGCGTTTCGCCGTTCTTGCGGCAGTTCGTTTGCTTGGCCTTCACCTCGCCGGCGATTGGTGTCGGTCACCTGGGTTTTTCTTCGCTTGCGTTTGACCACACCTTCTCGGGCGCCTCGGCCTCAGTCAGGGGCACGGCGCGGCCGGGCCCGGCGCCGCCCGCCTCGGACTTCTTGCGCTTGGGCGTCGCGCCTTCTCCCAGGCAGCTTGCGCGCTGCGGGCCGTCCACCCCGGCGTACAACAGGGCCAGCTTTGGCTCCTTGCCGGCGGCGCTGGACCTTTTGTACTTGGCCAGCGGCATGTTGGTGCGCAGCTTCGTTCGCCCTGGGCTGCCTATGTCGGTCTCGGACGCGGTGAAGTTGGGTTTCACGCCACCCTTGCGGCAGCTCTTGTGTAGTAGCAGCCCGATGCCCGCCTTCGGCCTCACACGCATGGACTTGTTCACATTTGTGCTGGACCTTCTATACCCAGAGTCCCTGCCGTCCGCACGCCAATCTGCGCCCATTGGTCCAGCCACGTCGATTGCGGGCAGAGGTTGCTCAGGTCTATCCCTGCCAGCACCTGACTCCATGCACAGTGGCCCACTGCTGCCTTTGCAGCAGCCCATTCGCGCAAGCCCAACCTTATCAGCAACGGGCTACCTGCGAATGGAGTTGCCCTTGTTGGTACTTGGTTTGTTGGAGATTGGCGCTTCTTTGCTTTTGCGGTCCCTCATTTGCTTGAGCCCTTTTACGTCTACTTGGGGATTAACCCACCTGGCCTCCTTGTCATCAGCTCTTGATGTCGCCCAACTCGGGCTCACCTTGTTGCCCCGGAGCTTTGCACGACTGGACCCGGCGTCGCTCGCTTTGGACACGGCACACACAGAGGTTTCGCCGCTCCCCCGGGAGTTTGCGCATTCAGGGCCACCTGTACCTCCCTTCGGCAGTGCCCGCTTGGGGCTGTCGGCCTCGGCACTGGACCTTTTGCGCTTGGACAGCTTCACGCTTTTGCGAAGCCACACGCGCCTGGGGCTGGCAGTGGCCATCTTTGGGTCTTTGCACTTGGACTTGCCCACGCCCGCCTTGGACTTCCTGTACCTGGAGCTGTTGCTGTCGCCAAGGAGCTTGGCGCGCATGGGCTCGACGTCGCCGGCTTGGAGCGTGACCCGCTTCGGCACCTCGCCGCCAGTCTCGGACTCCCTCAGCTTGGGCCCCGCGCCCTCTCCGCGGTCTCCTGGGCGGCCGGGCGCGTCGCCCTCCGCCACGGACCTCGGCGTGCCAGAAGCTTCGGTGTCCTCGAGAAGCTTTTGCCGGACGGAGGCCTCGTCTGCGCCCTTGAGCTACGCAGCGCTGGAAGCATCGGCGCCTTTGAGACAATCCGCCCGGACAGGCCCGCCGCTCTTCGCGGTAAAGATGAGCCGGATGGACCTGGTGCTGTCAGCACTGGACATGGTGGAGCTTGATGCATCTCTGCCTTTGCGTAGCTCCTGTAGGTTCGGCTCAATGCCTTTAGTGGCAGAGCCTGCAAGACTTGACCCACCCCTATCCATCAGAAGCGTGCTGCAGCCGGATGTTTCTGTCTTCATCTACAAGTCGGCCAGATTTGGCTCGCAGCTTTCCATGCTGGACCACCTGCACCTGGGCTTGCCACCATTTGCGAGAGCCAACTTCCGTCTGGGCCCAAGCCTCTTAGTCTGTTCCAACGTCCGTATGGGCCCTTTCTCGCCAGCCTTGGACTATGTCACTTTTGGCTTTTCCACTTCAATCCGCTCCTTCGCACGTCTGGCTTTTTCCCTTCCGGCGCCGAATTACGTGCGTCCGGGCTCCTCCTTGTCCCCTCGCTCCATCTCGCGTCCGGGCGCCTCGCCTTCCATGCCCGCCACCACGCGCCTCGAAGCGCTGCCGCCGCTGCTGGACCTTGCCCACTGCGGCGCCTCCGTGCTGTCGCGCAGCTCCACTCGCCTGGGCCCCTCGCTCCTGGTGTACGGCATGACGAAGCCCGCGAGCCTGCTGCTGGTGCTGGACTTTGTAAGCCCGGCATCACTTAGCAAAAGGCCTCGATATCACAGGATGCTGAAATGAACCCGCAGTTGATTCATAGGGAGTGCTCCAGTTTGGAGAATGGTTCTTGGCTCGTTTTGGTTTTTGTGTGAAACGGGGGTTGCACCCACCTTGTCTAGACACAGCGGCTTCTTCTAAACACCAGGGTCAACATTTGAGTGTTTCGGAGGCCCTTTGGGTGGGGAAAGAAGGGGAATCACTGGGACGAGTGGGAGGAGCTGGTCGGACAGAGAGACGAGCAGACCAAGCAAGAGTTCAGCATTAGTTTGTGTCGTCCCCCGTCGGTTCTGCTGATCTTTTTTCGAGATTTACATCAGCATCGTCATCCGAGGTCATCCACTTGGCTTAAGAGGAGAACCTGTAGGAAATTGAACCGAACCCCGCCCAACGGCCTATCAAATGGTTTGTTCAGCAACCGGCTTTGGGCTATTTTGGGGGCCATTTGATAGCCATTAGCCTGGTACTCGTAGGAATAAGTTTTTGTTAGTCGGGGTCTGGGCATGTCTGTGCCCGTCGCATGGCATCATTTGGTTTTAGTTCCCAGATGAAAGCTGGCAAGGAAAAAAACTGCCTAGTTGTTTGTTTTTGTTTAAGTCAAGTGTTGGAATTATTCTCGTTCATCCAACTGGATTCTCAGCTTTGAATCTTAAAAACCTCGTCACCGCCAGCAGGTTGAAGTTGCATGCAACTTATCTCTGCCTTCATAGATCGAACAATTCCATCAAGCGATACTGAGGAGTCCGATCCCCACGTTGAATGTTGCTTGCTTGAGAAGGATTTGCGGGCTTCAAAAGGAAGGATCCTCCTTGTTGTCTTGAGAGATAGTGCTGGTTGACCTTCTAAATGTCAGGATCCGACTGCTTTCCGGGGTATTTGTTGAAAAACCACCAAGGGCTTCTGAAACCCACACGAAACACCAGTGGGTCGCTTCCTTTTCGTTTTTTTGGAGCGCTGTTTCTCTTTTTTATATCAACTCCCAGAAACAGGGTGCGGCCAATTTGCGCATGGCCACAGGTCTGGGGGGCTGGATGTTTTGCTTTTTTGCAAAGCCCTACCTTGGTGGCTTCCAGCCATCCCCTTAGCCTTTTAGCATCTTTTTGCCTTTTAGTGTTTGGTGGTAGTTTCCATTTGACCCGCTAACAGTTAAACTTTTAGCGGGGGATCTGAGGGCAGCCCAGCTAATGGTTGTCCCCTCAGCAAACCACCCCCTTCAAGATACTGACCTTTTGTCGCGGGTATTGAAACTGTCGCCTTTATCCCTGGGGCCGGGTACCCATTTGATTTTGATGGAGAAAGGGGAACCATCCATATTGCGGAAAGCCAGTTTAGCGCAACACGCACATGGCTGTTCCCGAAGTGTTCCTGTTCCGCGTGAGTCGGGACAGGCGAGGAGCGTCATCCCACGCTGCCCATTTCAAAGTCCCCCAACGTTCTTTCTTGTTGGTCTCCATTTACAAACTGAACACCGGTGTCTCGGGCCAGCGTCCAACCCACAAGCCACCAACTAATGGGAAGGCAAGGTACCGGGCCTCAAAAAGCACAGATGCCGCTCCAAGCCTATTTGGGGGTTGATCAAAGCATCCTTTACACGGGCTGACCAATAGGAAACCACCAACAAGTATGATCTCCCCACGTGCACAAAGTTGCCCATGATCACTTGGGGAAGCGATCAACCCCCACATCTCGGCTTCCCTCCAATTGTTTGGAGCCCGGTGGTTTGGTGGTTATGAGTTTCGCATGTACGCTCCACAAAAGCTAGGAATATTCTAGGGGTACCTTCCCCATTCTTTCCAGGCATTCTTCTTTCAAAAAAAACACCCAACACCCCGAATGCAGCTGGTTTTCGAAAAGAACGATGGTTGAAAATAATGGAAAAGGAATCAACCCCGAGGAATATTGATCCACCCGCCTTATTTTTTATCTTTCCGCCAGGTGCACATGGGTTCCTTCACGTCCTCACACAGCTCCTCTCAGCTGGGGTCCTCTCTTCCGGCCTACGGCGTGACCTTGCCGGGCAGCTCTCCGCTGATCTTGGCCGCTTCGGCGGGAAAAAACGACGGAGTTGGGGTCTCCTCCAAGACGAGGTTTCTATGAACGTGGACCTCATATGGCCATGAATTTTAATAGGGAACCACCTCAAAGTGATTGGTGGACATGAATCCCCATGTGAATGATGTCCAACAAAAGTCCCTTATTAAAATTCATAGCCATATGAGTTGGGGGGTGGTTTTTGGCCCTCCAAAAGTGATTCCCCCACATTTTACCCAGGGATGGACCCCCTATTAGTAAACTGGGTTGATACTTTTGGGGGTCAACGTTAGGCTAGACCAGATCTGAAACAGAATCTGGACATGTGATTTTCTGTGCCGAGGGGATGCTTATTCTAGCTCCGTGGGTCCAGCATGCCCGGACCGAGGATCCTTGTTTCCAGAAAGCCACCAGAAGCCAGGACTTGTTTTTTTGCAGAAGAACAATGAGCATACCCATTTCGACACACAACACACAGAGGTTGCGGTTTTGCGCATATCATCCCTTATGTTGAAGAGACAAATCAAAGTTCCAGTGGCTGAACACAAACTTCCTCTAGATCTAACAAAGTTGTCAAGACTTGCAGGAATTTTAGCACCACTACCTTGAACGGTTTCCAAACAAGATGGCTAACCTCGTTTTGTTTGCTTCGTTTGGCATGTCCAAACCCTCAAGTACCTGTGGCCTGTGGATTGGTTCTTCTGCTGGATTCATTGCGCTGTGGGGCACTTGCAGGGAGAATCTTGCATATAAATATATATGTATACAATATAGGAGCTACTTCTTGGAGAAGCTTGTCTAAACGACTCTTGGTGTTGCATGCATACTATTCCATCGGGCGCTTGCATAGATAGCTTCCACTGAACTTGTTGCGCAAGGAACTTGCATCAAGATCATATTTTACGTGGAACGCTTGAATACACAAGCATGCAACCTGCACACAGAACTCGCACAGAGAAGCTTATAGGGAGAAAGTGCATAGAGGACTTGAACAGAGTGGGGGATCAGGTTGCCATCCAGCATCCTCGAATCTCATTTCCAAACCCCAATCGATCAAAAAGTACTATCCAAGAAGGATCTCACAAGGGTCCAAGTACCTCAGGAGCCGTCCAGCTGTACTGGTTGAAAATTGGGAATAGTCCAATCCCGTCCACCAGCGAAACCAACCCGAATGTCTTTGTAGGTTCTTCACGTTGAAATTGATCAATAGGCCCCTAAATGATTATGGTTAAGTGTTCACTGTTTAGTGAGTTGGTGGCTTCCTCCAATGGTCATCTCATGCAAAGCAGTTGGAAACTTGTTTTTTGTCGGGGGGGGGGGACCTGGCAAAAGAGGGTTTGGGTTCGGTCTTTGCGCAAACAGCACTCTTGGGGCCACTCGAAATCGACTTTTACATCCTGGTTGAGCATCATACCCTAAACAGGCAACCCTGGCCAACAGCTTTGCCCATTGCCCCCAAGGACCACCTCGTGCTCGACTCATTTTCGTTGCTCCAAAGCTCCGGGCGCTTGGGCTTCCGCTCGTCCTCATTCGACCGGTGCAGCATCGGCTCCACTTTGTCTGCCTCGGACCTCGCGCATCCGGACAGCGCTTCGTCTCTGCGGTCGTCTGTGTGCTCGGACCTGATGGCTTCAGCCTATGGCGTGACGTGTTTGGACTCCTCCTCGCCAGCTCTGGACCTCGTGTCTTTGGGCGCCTTCTCGTCCTTGCGCAGCCACGTGCGGCTGGAGCTGACGCCCTCCGCCTATGGATGCCTGCGCCTTGGCAGCCTGCCGCTGGTGTTGGACCTTTTGTACCTGGGATTCAGCTTGCCGCCCAGATCCTTCTCCCGCTTCGGCTCTGGTTTGTCGTGCATGGGCCACGCAATGGTTGGCCCCCCACTGCCAGCCCCCGACTTCTTGCACCCGGACCTGTCCTTGCCGGCAAGGAGCCTTACAAGGCCGGATGCAGCGCTTTTGGCACCGGACTCCCTGCACTTGGGTCCCTTGCCGCCTCTCAGGTCCCACTTCAGACTGGGCAGCGCGATGCCCACCTTCGACATGTTGCAGCTGGGCTTCACACTGCTGACACAACAATTGGGGCGATCAGGTCCAGCCGTGTTGCCGTGTGGCAGGCTGCGCCTGGGCTTGTTTTTGCCCGTGCCTGACCATGTGGTGTTGGGCTTGTCTCCTTTGCTGCGGTCCTTCATGCGCTTTGAATCCAACCTGTCTGTCCTGGACTCTTTGCATCCGGGCTTTTCCTTGCCACTTCAACCAATCCTTTGCCTGGATTTGATTCCGCCCTTGACCAGCAGATCTCGTTTCGGCCCCTTGTCGCTGGCACCGGACGCCGTGCATCCAGCTTCGCCCCTTTTCTTGCGCTCCCTCACCCGTCCGGGCTTTGCGTTCCTTTTGATCGGCACCAATCGCCTGGGCCCAAACCTGCTTGCCCCGGATCACACGCGTCCAGGGCCTTCCTCGTCTTTGCGGAGCGCCGCGCGGCCGGGACTTGCGGCTTCGGCGCTGGAGCACGTCCGCCCCGGCTTGCCGATGCCACCGCGAAGCTGCGTGCAGCTGGGGCCGGCCGTTTTGGCCTCAGACTCCTTGCGCCCTGGGCCCTTTGCGCCTTTGCGCTCCTTCGTGCAGGTGGGCTTCCGGCTCTTGACCATGGGCGCGCTGCGACTGGGCCCTTTTCTGCCACCTCTGAGCTGTGTGAACTTGGGCTCGTTGTTGCCGCCGCGATCAGTCGCGCAACCTGGACCTTGCCTCTTGGTGTTGGACATGAGCCTTCCAGAGCTCTCCACGTTTTTGAGGAGTTTCTGCCGGCCTGGCGCCACATCGCCGGTTTTCGGCCTCTCTTGGCTGGGCTTGGTGTTCTCGCCATCGGCCACCGACGCCACGACCCTGGGTCCTGTGCTGCCCATCCGCAGCTCCGCCCTGCCGGGTTTGCCGCTCTCGGCTTTGTGCAACACGCGCCCGGCTTCGGCTTCGCCCGTGAGGAGCTGCGCTCGCCTGGGCCTGGCGCCGCCGGCCTTGGACCCTTTGCATCTTGGCCCCTTGTCGCCTGTGCGCAGCGCTTGCAGGGCCGGATCTGCAGCGTCGGTGCTGGACTTTCTGCGCTTGGGCTTCTTGGTGTCTCTGCGGAGCCTCATCCACTTTGGCTTTAGGTCCTTGGTGGTGGGCCGCTGTCGCCCAGGTCTGTCGCCTTCGCCTTTGGATATGGCGGAGATGGAGCCGTTGCCGTCCTCGCAAAGCTCCTGCTGCTTGGGCGCGACCTCGTCAGTGCTGGACTGTGAAAACCCGGGCCCTCCGCCATCACCTCGCAGCATGTGTCAGCTTGGCTTCATGCTTCCAGCGCTTGGCTTGAACCGCTTTGGCTCAGTCTTCCCCCTGTCAGTAATTGAAAGCTCATTCCTAGGGCCAGTTGCATCAATCAGAAGTTACAGTTGTTTGGGCCCCATGCTGCCAGCACTGAACTATATTCGACTCGGGCTTCCGCCTCCTCTTCGCTCCTTCACCCACCCTGGCTCGACCCCCTTGGTCTCCGCCTGGGCCAACTTTGGCCCGTCTCCACCAGCGGCAGACCGTGCGCACCTGGGCCCAGCGTCCTTGTCGCGGTCCTTCCTGCGCCTCGGGTTAAACTCGCCGGCGCCGGACTTTGCCCGGACCGGCTCCCCAGCCTCCCTGCGCAGCTGTCTTCAGCTTGGGCCGGCAGCGTTTGCCCTCGCCCGGCTCAGCCCCGGCAGCTTTTTGTCGGTTCTGGATGTGGCCACCTTGGGCCCCGCGCTGCCCCTTCGCAGCTCCTCTCATGCAGGCTCATCCCTGCCGGCACCCAACCCCGTACGCCCGGGGGCCTCATTACCGCCTCGGCAACCCGCTTGCTCGGGCTTTACGCTCCTTGTGCTGCGGAACGTGCGCACGGGCCTCCTGCTGTCGGCCCTTGACCTCCTCCACCTCGGATTTCTGCTGTTTGTGCGTAGTTTTGTCTGGCTGGATGTGGCACTGCCGGCCCTGGACCCTTTGCATTTGGGAAGCCTGCTGTTGCCGAGGCAGTTCAGTTGCATGGGCTCCACACTCCCAGCGTTTGGCGCAACGCGCTTGGGCAGCTGTTTGTCGGTGCCCGACTTTGTGCATTTAGAAGTTGTGCTGCTGGCGCAAGGTTCCTGCAATTTGGGCTCATCCTTATCAGCCCTTGATCATTTGAGGCCTGGTCCTTCTTTGTTTTTGCGCAGCGCCTGCAGGTTTGGCCCCAACTCGCCGGCTTTGGCCAGCTCTCGGCCTGAGCCCACGCCGTCGGTGCCGGATCATTTGAGGTCAGGCTCTACCTCGACCTTGCGCAGCACCTCATACTTTGGCCCAGCACTTGTGGCGCCTGACGTCTCGCACCTGGGCCCCGCGCCTTCCACTCGCAGCTCTGCTCGAGTTGGTGTCGCGGCCTCGGCCTTGGACTACTTGCGCCCAGAACTTTCGCTGCTGCCCCGGAGCTCCGTGCGCCTCGGTGTGGCGACTTCGGCGGCTGGGCGGGTCACCCTGGGTCCGCCGCTGCTGGCTTTGGACTCCCTGCACCCCGAGGCCCCCACCTCGCCCCGTGGGGTTGCGCGGATGGAAAGCATGCCTCTGGCGCTGGACGTGGCGCATCTGGGACTCTCCTTGCTGCCCAGGAGCCATGATCATCCAGAGCTGATGCCATCAGTGATCGGCATGGCGCGCTTTGGCAGCCTCTCCTCATTACCTGCGACTGACTTCACCCACCCAGATGCCTTGCTGTTGGCGCGGAGCTTCTGCCGCTTGGAATCCACTTTGTTTGTGTTGGACCCCTTGCATCTCGAGCCCACGCTGTCGCCTCGCAGTATGGGGCGTCCCGGCCTGATGCCGCCTGCCTCCTCGTTGACGCGCTGTGGTTCAACCACTCCAGTGCCTGACCTGGCCGCCTTCGGCTCTTTTCCGTTGACCCGAAGCTCCGTGCGACTTGGCCCGTCTCTTTTTGCCATTGACCACCTGCGCTCAGGCTCCACGCCCTTACCCCGCAACCTTGTCCGCCTGGAGCCAATGCCACCGCCCTCGGGTGCCACGCGCTCAGACCTGATGCTGTTTCCCTCGGGCGCAGTGATGCCCGGCTTGCCCCCCTCGTCGCGGAGCCTGGCGTGCCTCGGGCCTGCAGCTTTGGCGTTGGACTTTCTGCATCCAGGCGCCTTGACGCCCATTCGCAGCCTCACACGTCCGGGCCCTACGACGTCGCCACCTGGGGAGGCGCGCTCAGATTCCACGCCCTTTCTGCTGGAATATGTGCATCCCGGAGCCTCACTACTACCGCAAAGCCCTACGTGCTCGGCACCTGCCGCGTCAGTGCTGGACTTCTTGAGGTTGGGCTTGTTGATGTCTGCGAGGAGTTTCTCCTGGCCTGGACCTGGGCTGTTGGTCTTTGCATGCGCGAGGCCTGGAGTGCCCTTGCCTCCGTTGAGCCACACGCACTCAGGCTCCTTCATGCTTCTGAGGTCCATCTCTTGCTTGGATGCAGTGCCTTCAGCCTCGGACTTCTTGAATTTGGGCTTGGCACTGCTTGCCCGCAGCTCCTCACGCGCGGGCTTGTCGCCATTTACTCTTGATTCTTTACAGCTTGGCCCCTGTCTGTCCCTGCATGGCTCGGCGCGAATCGGCGCTTCGTTCTCACTGGTAGGGCGGGCGCACTTCGAAGCTCCTTTGTCAACCCTGGACTCTCTGCATCCCGAGCCCTTGCTGCCGTTGAGGCAACTCGCATGCTGTGGGTCGACCTGCCCAGTCTTCGGCATGCTGCGCTTGGGCCCTTCCCCGCCCGCTCCATCCCACACCACGCTGGGCCCGGCTTCACCTCCGCGCTCCCGTGCCCGGCCTGGCAGCCCGCTGTTGCTGTCGGACGCCGTGCAGTTCGGGCCCTCACCGCCGTTGAGGCAACACATTCGCCCAAATTTGCCGTTGCCGGCTGCAGGCACCACGCGTTCAGGCTCATCCCCTTTGCTGCTGGACTGCGTGCACTTTGAGCTGCTTTTGCCAACCAGGGGCCTTGTCTGGATGAGCCTAAGTCCTTCTGTTCCTGACTCCGTGCATCCTGGTTTGCTGATGCCGCCACAATCCTTCGCCCACATTGACCCAGCCCCTCCTGCATCTGATCCCTTAGGTCCAGGGCCCGCACTTCCGGTGCAAAGCCTCACACGGGCAGGATCCATGCTGTTGGCCTTGGGCTTGTCTCGCACGGGCTTTGTGTCCTCCCCACCTGTCACCCACAGTGTGCTATTAGGGTCCTTTCCGCTTCTCCGGAGCTCTGCTCATTTGGGCTCGGCGCTTTTGGCTTCGGACTCTTTGCACTTGGGTCCCATGACGCTTCTCAAGAGCTCCGCGCAAGCCGAAGCCTCCGTGCCAGTGCTCGACCCTCTGAAGCCAGACCCCTCTCCATCTTCGCGCACCATGACCCACTTTGGCCCAAACCCGCCCACCTCCAGCTTGTCGCGCACTGACTCCTCCAGCTCGACTCTGGACCACGTCTTCTCAGGGCCTTCCCCTTCTTTGCGCACCCCTAGCTGCGCGGGTCCGGCGGTTTCGGTGTTGGACCTCTTGACCTTGGGCCCCTCTCTGCCCCTGCAAGCCCTCATCCACCTCGGCTCGAGTCTGCTGGCCACCGGCACGAGCCGACCCGGCAGCTTGCCGCCACTGTTGGACTATGCTGTTCCGGGCCCACCACCATCTCCTCACAGCTCCTTACAAGCTGGACCGACACCGTTGGCCCCTGATCTCCTATGCCTGGGATCCCCCATGTTCCCCCGCAGCCTTGCCCAACCGGGTTTTCCCCTCGCAGCCATCACCGCCACCAGGTCGGGCCTTTCCTTATCCGCCTTGGACTTCGTGAACCCGGGCTCCTTCCCGCCTTCGCGCTCGCTCGCACGGCTGGGCTCCGCGGCTTCCGTCTTGGACCTGGTGAACCTGGGCCCTTTTCCGCCCCCGCGCTCCCACGCGCGCCTGGGCTCCGCCGCCTCAGCCCCGGACTTCCTGCACTCGGAGCCGCCGCCCTCGGCGCGGAACCACGCGCGCGCGGAGGCGGCGCTGCTGGTCTCGGACCTTCTGAGATTGGGCTTCACGGCGCCGGCGCAAAGCTTTGGAAGGCGGGGCGAGGGGAAATGCGGAAGTCTGGGGCACAGGCGTCGATGTGTTCTTTAAGGTCTGGCAGTGAATTGCATCCCGGCAAAGATCAACCGAGATTCATCGGACTGAATTTGGTGGGTCGCAAATCACCATTTGTTTTGTTCGCGGGGGGGGGGGAGGGTTGGGTCACTCAAACAAGGAGCCCTCTAAGAATCCATATTCGAGCCCTTGCGCTTGAGACATGTACCCCACAAGACTCGTCAGTACCCTCTGGCCTACATGTTTATAGACAACCAGTGGGTCCAAGCCGTGTTTCGTCCCAGGTAACCGCCATTGTCTATTAGTTCTGAAAGTACAGGGGTGTTCCCTATGGCTCAGATCTTCATGGTCCCACGGGTAGCGGACCACCAATGGCATCTCTCTGCGGCCGAATGAAACAAGATGACCCAGATCCCGGGCAGGCCACAATAAGTAACCAGCACGGTTCCTCTCTGAGAGGGTGGTTCCCTTGGGTTACCAGTACAGGTAATCAAATGGATCCACCGGGTGAAATAAGACTGAACAGTTGGGCTCCTTTTTGATCCACATGGTTTCGGCCTCTTGAAGGTCGCTGTGGGAACCGCTGCAAGGTGTACCCCGCCACTCCGCTTGCCTTTTGAGGTATGATGTGACTGAGAAAAGGAAGCATTTAGCATGGGTTGTTCCAAAAATATCCTTCCAACAAGTGGGTATTTTGAGTAGGGGGTATTGGTTTGGGGTGGGTGAGTACTCACGGCCGCACGCGCAGGCGTTGGCTCAGCACTTCGCCAGATGGTTGGTTTGGGCATGTGACAAGTCAATCGGCCCATCCCCACCAGGCCCCGTAAACATGGAAATGGGCTGGGGGTGACCCTGCAGATCTCCATTGGGAAGTCATCAAAGTGAAGGTGCCTCTCATGAAATTCCCTTGTTCGGTTGGTGCTTGATGATACTTTGCCAAGGATTTATGGTTACATTTCCCGGTGGGGAAGACTAGAACAATTAAATTTGACCCCACCCCCCCTTGCCCCGGTTCTTCGACCCCAAAATGAGGGCCCCTTCTCATTTCGACCCTCTGACTCTGCGGAACAACCCCCACCCCAAACCAACGCGAATCCCACCCTAACCCAATCTGAATCCCACCTCAAACCCATCTGAACCTTGTCCAAACCTTTGGAGATGTTTCTGCGACCGCCCCCCCCGGTCTTTCTTTTTCAGGAGCTGTTTTGAGGGCCTTGGGCCTCAGAATAGTTCTCGGCGTCAGGTCGGGCTTGGCGATGCCGGCCTTGGACTTCCTGCACCTGGGGCCCTCAGCCTTTCTGCAGTCCCATGCCCAAGTTGGCCCCGCTGTGTGGGGGCCCCGGTACGCGCGGTACGCAACGCGCGGGAGGGGGGGTCAGCCCCGGGCTGGGGCTCGTTCTTGGGAGAAACCTGACCGGTGACTCAAGGCAGCTGAACAGGCGAAGCTAAAAGATGGCCCGAAATGAAGAAGGAGGTACTTGGCTGCTTATTTCACGCCCGAGGGAGACTTGGGTTTTTCCTCGGGACAATAGCAACCCCTGGGTCTAAGGCTTGGGTAATCAAACCACGGCACCCTCTACCTTTTGGCTCCTTGCGGACCTGGCCAAGTATCATGAGCAAGAGACCTTAGACCTGCAAGAGCAAGACATTTTCTGAGGGTAGCATTTGAATGCCTCGGTCTATACGGCAGGGAAACTGCAATCACGCTGATTTCCCCAGATCTTGAGGACCCCACACTGGCCAAGCATTCAAATTTGGTATTGGGGTCTTTGGTTTCCGAACCAAAGGTCTACCTTTTTGACAGCTGGAATGGGAGAAACCCTGCTTTTAAGCTCCCAGAGACCCTCCTGTTTCCCCCCAAAAACACACACACAAAAACAATAAAATCAGCAGCCTAACGTTTAATGCTATTTGTCGGTTCAAGGATCTGCAGCCTTTCTTTAAAACCTGTTGGCAACATGTGCTCGTCTTTATTTTCCCACTCACCCACTCCTCCCGTGTTTTTTGGTTCTCAGCCGGGGTGTTCGTTCTCCCGTTTTCCCATCCCCGGCCCCCGCTCCGCCTCCACTCCCGGCCTCTCGCGGAGGCCGGCGACGAATCCCGCGAGCTTTGGCAGCGCGCCGCCGGCGCGGCGCTTCGCGCGCTTCGGCCCGGCGTCCTCGGCCTCCGGGAAAACGAACCCGGGCGCCTCGCTACCCTTGCCGGACACGGTGCAGCCCCGCGGCCGAGGGAAAGAAAGCCGACGGGACGGGACGGGAGGGGCCGGGAGCGAGCCGCACACGGGGCGGGAAGGACAAAAAAGACACCGTTTTTCTTGGGGTGGACAGGTAAAACCGACCTGGGGGGCTATTTCTATCTTGAGACAGACCCAAATGGTGATCTCAAAGAGTCGAATGGCTTGAGTGGAAGAAGCCCGATGTACGTGGCTTGCACTCAAGCTGAAAGAACTCTTCTGTACCTGCGGCTCCAAAGGTTCCAACTCGTAGATGCACCGAAAGACGCTTCGCTCTCAACCATCAAAAGGTAAGCGACCCATTGCGCCATAGCAAGTTTGAAGGTATCATGCAAAAGTTCTAGAGGACAGAGCGCGGGAATGCCTGGACAGAGCACTCAGGGAATGCAGAGAGATCTGCTTACTCTGGGTTGGGGATCGTCGTCCTTCTCAAGAAATAGACAATGATAGGAGTCTTCTTCCTTGCAAGTGAGCCTCGCGCAAGACTAGACCCATTCTTTGCCAGATTCTCTGGCTGAACTGCAAAATTCATGTGTTCGCTCACTATCAACAGCATAGCAGCATGAATCCAGGTGTTTGCTGGTTGCTACAACATGCTATGGAGAACTGAGGCCCGCGCCCTTGTCTGACAGTCTCCAAACCAAGCTGAAGGCACATGAGGCCACCATACAACCCAGGGTTCCATTGAACTCTGCCACTTTTGAGGAGATCCCTGTACCCGCTGTGCAAGGAACATGTTGCCACCCTGAGCGGGGCCGCATTGATTGTGGAGGTCATGTTTCCTTGTGCAGTGGTTGGGAGTAATTGGAAACCAAGTAAAAGGAAACTTGAGCCGAAAATCATAGCGTGGTTTTTCTTTCCAATAGGCTGGTTTGAGGGTCCAGGAAGGTGTCAAATCTCTGGCCTCTGTCTGAACAGTCTAAGCATGTGGTTGAACCTGCATCGATCCCCGCCACCCCCAAGGTAACGGGCGCCCCAACTGGACCCATTAACATCAGTTGTCTCGTGATGGGGGAAGCCCCTTCAGGTGGGTGGCTCAAGGAACCTGGAACCCTGGAGCATTGAGACCAGGCTTCCCCTGACCGGATCCAAGCTCCGTATTGGGAGTTCGTATTTTTGTGCGCAAAGCGGGAGCCCTTGTTCAGTTGACATGCAGCTTTGCAGCGGATCCTTAGGCAGTTTTGCAAGTGGATCCTTATAGGGTTAGGTATCCCTTTGACTTTGGTTTCTATTTTGGTGTGTGTGTTTTTCTGATATGGGTCCGCTTTGGGGTGTTGGTTTGCAAGGAAGCCCAAAGGAACCCCACGTCGAGCGCTTTGGCCGGAATTTGCCTCGATCCGAGGCTGGGCTTTCCGCCTCTTGCGCAGAGCCCTGCATGCGTGGGCAGTGCGCTCTTGGCGCTGGACCTTTTGTTCTCAGGGCTCTTGCTGCCCACTCGCAGCTTCGCTCGCCCGGAGGTTTCGCCCTTGGTCTTGGGCAAGAGCCGACCAGACCCGACGTCGTCGGTCTTGGACCCTGTGAGTCTCAGCTTTTTGATGCCGCCACGAAGCTTCAGCAGGTCGGGCAGCTTCTTGTTCGTCTCCGACTTCTTGAGTTTAGGCCTGTCTTCGCCTCTGCGCAACTGGGGCCGTCTTGGTTCCTTGTTTCCTCTCGTAGCCAAGGTGAGCTCCGGGCTTTTGTTGCCCTTGCTGGACCCTGCGCAGCCGGGCTTGGCGGTTTTGTCGCGGAGCTTCTGCCATCTGGGCGCTTTGGCTTTGACCCTGGACTTCCTGCAGTTGGGCCTCCCACTTTTAGCCCGCTCCTTCGCGCTCACGGGGCTTGCAGCATCTATTTTGGACTTTTTGCATTTGGGTTTTCTTCCTTCGGCGCGTAGCGTTGCACGCATCGGTGCGCTTACGCCTACCCCCGGCAAGACGCGGCTGGGGTTTTCCACGCCTCTGCCGGACAGCTGCTGCCCGGGGAGCCCGTCGCCCTCGAGAAGCTCGGCGCAGCTCGGTGCGGCTGCGTTGGCCTTGGACGGCGTTCGCTTCGGCGCCTCGTCGTCCTTGCGGTCCTTTGTGCGGATGGGCGCGCCCACGTCGGCACCGGACTACTTGAAGCCGGGAGTGTCCGTTTCGTGCAGGGCCTTCGGGCGCGTGGGCCTCCCCTCCTCCCCCTTCAGCCGCTCCATGTTGGGCGCTTCGCTGGTGGTGCCGGACTACACCACGCCAGGACCCACCTTGGCGTTGCAAGGCGCCAGTTGGCTCGGCCCTGCGCTGTCCACACCTGACCACCTGCACCTTGAGCCCACTCCACCGCCCAGGAGCTTTGTGCACCTTGGACCCAGCTCCTCGGTTTTGAGTTGCTGCCGGATGGGTTTGAGTCTGTCGGTCCTGGACCACACCACGCCAGAGCTTTCATCGTTGCCTCAAAGCCTCTGCCGCCTGGGCTCCTCCATGCCAATTTTGGATCACCTCACTCCAGGCCTCACTTTGCCGGTAAGGAGCTTCTCCAGCTTCGGCCTGGCGGCGCCACTGCGGATGCCTGCTCGGTGTGGCAGCGCCTACCCAATCTTCAGCATCATGCGCCTGGGCTCCTTGCTGTTGACTTTGGACTTCACGACCCTTGGCTCCCCCATGTCGCCGCGGAGCTGCAGTAGGCTCGACCCAGCGGTTTTGGTCTTGGACTTCCTGCATTTGGGCCCCACACTCTCTTCGCAAGGCATCCAGTGAACGGGTTCGCCCTCCCCTGTGTGCGGCATGTTCCGCCTGGGCCTTTCAGCGCTGCTCTTGGACTGTGCCCTCCTGGACTTGTCGCCCTTGACCCGTAGCACGGCACGGCTGGGCCCTGCGCCGCTGGCTTTGGACCCCTTGAAACCTGGCAGCACTTTGCCCACGCGAAGTTCCGCTCGGGCAGGGCCGGCGCTGCCGTCGATGGGCGTGTCCCGTTTTGAACCTCCGCCACCGGCCCTAGACCTTGTGCAGTTCGAGTCCCCATTGCCGCCCCGCAGCCGTGCACGCTTTGGGCCGGCGATGCCGGCACCGGACTCTTTGCACTTGGAGGCATCTTCGTTGGTGCGAGGCTACAATCGACCGGACCTGTTGTTGTTGGCAATCATGAGGAACAGCTTAGGTGCTTTTTTGCCAGCAACGGACTTCACGCACCCCGAGCCCACTTTGGCAGCGCATAGCTTCGCCAGCTTTGGCTCCCCCTTGCCACCCCGCAGCTTCTCTTGTGCAGGCTCTGCCTCCTTGTCATGCGCCGTGGCGCGCACGGCCTCGTCGCTTTCTGTCTTTGATTTCGTTGTCATGGGATCGGCGACTTCCACTAGGAGCCGCTTGCGCACGGGTTTGGCGCTTTTGACTTTGGACCCTCTGCACTCAGAGCCGACGCTTCCCTTGAGGCAGTCTGATCACATGGGCTCGGCTCTTTTTGCGATGGGACGCAGCAGGTTTGGCCTGACGACGTCCTTGCCAGACCATGCCCTCTTTGGCTTTTTGTCGCCCTTGCGCTCGGTCGCACACTCTGACAGCTCGACCTTGGTATTGGATCTCCTCCACTCGGGCCCATCTCTGCCAACGCACGGCCTCGTGTGCTTGGGCCCTCTGTCCTCGACTGTGGCGAGGACTCGGTTTGGGTCGTTTTCTCCGGTGTCTGACTCCACACATCTCGGGCTTGCGTTGCTGCTCAGGTCGCTGGGGCAAATGGGATTTGTTATGTCCTGCTTCCAGTGCACCAGATTGGAACTGTCTTTGCCTCTGCCGGACTACGTCCTCGCAGATTCCTTGATGCTGTTGCAAAGCACGGCGCAGCCAGGGCTCGTCATGCTGGCCCTTGACTTCCTGCATCTGGGACCCATGTTGCCTGCTCGAAGCTTCGCCAGCTTTGATCCCAACCTGCCTCTGCGCATGCTCGCTCGCGCTGGTGCGTCCTTTCCTTCGTTCGGCATTGGTTGCCTCGACCCAATCATGCCGGTTCTCGACCACAGCCTCTCAGGGCCAGCCCCCTTGGTGCGAAGCCCCACTCAGCTTGCTTTGACTATGTTATGCCTGGATTATCTGAGGCTGGGCCCAACTATGCTCTTGAGGCACCACATCCGGCCAGAATCAGCGCCTCCTGCCTCCGGCATGGGCCGCACGGGCCCCATTCCGCTGGTTCTGGACCTTGTGCTGCTTGCGCCATCGCCGCCGCTGCAGTCCATGGCACGCCTGGGTTTCGCGGCGCTGGCTTTGGACCCTTTGCGCTCGGGCTTCACCTCGTTGCTCCAAAGCCTCGCGCGGCCTGAGCCGGCCTCTCCGGCCATGGCCATCTCTCGCTTCGGCTCGCCCATGCTGCCCTCAGACCACGCCTGTCCCGGCTCCCCGGCTTCGGCGCGCAGCTTCGTGCGCTTGGGCCCGGCGATGTCGTCGCCTGACCTTCTGCAGCCGGACCCTACACCACCCACCAGGAGCCGCGTACGTATCGGGTTCTCACTTTTGGCGCTCAAGGGCGTGAATCCGGGTCCCAGCTTGCCGACCTTGGACTTTGTGCAGTTGGGGCTGTCCTCGTCCTCGCACAGCCGCCACGGCTTGGGGCCGGCCATGCCGGCGCCAGACTTTTTGCATCCCGGGCCCTCTCTGCCGCTCCGCAGCCCTGGACGCATGGGATTCTTCCTTTCACCATTCCCAACCGTGCGGCTGGAGGTGTCGCTGTCTGCTTCAGACCTCACCTACCCTGGGCTGACTATGCTGCTGCAAAGCTTTGGATGCTTAGAACCGCCCTTCCCGGTGCCCACAGTCACGCGCTGCGGCTTACCCTTGCCACTGCTGGACTATGTGCTTCTGGGAAGCTCTCCGCTGATGCGGAGTTCCGCACAACTCGGCTTGGCTATGCTGGTGTCGGACCTCCTGCATCCTGGGCTCGTGTTGCCCACTCAAAGCCATGCCTGCCCAGACCCTGCAGTTTCTGTGCCAGACTTCCTTCACACGGGGCTGCCGGTGTTTCTGCGGAGCTTGGCTTGGCTGGGCTTGTCGCTTTTGATCCCCGCCTGCGCTCACTCGGGCTTCTCTCTTTTGGCGAGAAGCCATTCGCGCCTCGGCTCTCCAGCCTTGATCTCGGACTTCCTGCGCCCAGACCTGACGACGCCGGCGAGGTCTCACGGGCGCCCGGGTGTTCCGCCGCCGGCCATGGCCCTTGTGCGGATGGGCTTGAGCACGCCGCCTCCGGATCTCGTGGATCTGGGGCTCTCACCGCCTGCGCAAAGCCCCGCGCGGCTGGGGCTGGCCTTCTTCGCGCCCGACCTTCTGCACTCGGGGCCTTCGCCCTTGCTGCGCAGCCTTGCATGCTCGGGACCCACCTTTCTGGCGTTCGGCATGACGAAAACGGAGGCCTCGGTACTGACCTTGGAGCACATACACTGTGGCCCGCTTCCGTTGTTGAGGAGCATGGGGCGGTTGGGGCCGCAAGTATCGGCCCTGGACTCCTTGCATTTGGGCTTGTTGTTGCTGCCCCGGTCCTCCTCGCAGTTGGGGTCCACCTTTTTGACCTTCGGACACTTGAAGCTTGCGAGCCCGCTGTTTGCCTTAGAATACGGCTTTTCAGGCCCCATGCCGTCGCTCCAAAGCTCCGCTCGTCCAGGCCTGGCGATGTTAGCCATGGACTCTTTGCATTCAGGCTTCACGCCGCTCTCGCGCAGCTCTGCTCGCTTCGGCTCGGCCTTGCCGCCCTTTGGCAAGAATCGGCTCGGCAGCATGTTGTCCGCAACGGACCTCGCCTCCTTGGGCCTGTTGCTGCTCTTGCGCGGCTCCTCCCGCACAGACCCAAGGTCCTCAACCTGTGGGCGCGCTCTATTGGGATCGCTTCCGCCCACTTTGGACCACGTGCAGACGGGCTTCGCTCCACCACTGCGCAGTCCCGCCACCCCCGGTCCGGCGGCCTTGACGCTGGACTTTCTTCGCCTGGGCCCAACGCCCTCCTCGCAAAGCCGCTTCCACATGGACTCGGCTACTTCGGTGTTGGACTTTCTGCGTTTAGGCTCCATCCTGTTGCTCCGGAGCCTTGCTCGCACGGGCCTGCTGCTGCTGATGCCGGATCATGTGCATACGGGCCCCTTGCTGCCCGTTCGGTCTTTTGTTCGATTGGGCCTGGCAGTTCCAGTCCTGGACTTCCTGCACTTGGACGCGGCCTTGTTTCTGCGAAGCTTCGCTCGATTTGGCCCCTCCTCCTTCATCTTCGGCCAAGCTCGGCCAGGCCTGACGCCTCCAACCCCTGACCTTGCGCACTTCGGTTCGGCTCCTTCTCTGCACAGCTCCACTTGCTTAGGCCTTTCCACTTCCGCTTTGGACATGTTGCAGCCCGGCTCAATCTCGTTGCCACATTCCTTCGCCCGCTGCGCCTCCGCCTTTCCCATCTTCGGCATCGCCAGGCTAGGCCTCAGCACGTCAGCCCTGGACCACGCGCTCTTGGAGCTTTCGCCTTCCTTGCGGCAGATGTCTCGCCTCGGCTTCGCGGCCCTGGCCACGGACCTCCTGCATCTGGACCCCTTGCCGTCCCTGCGGTCTCCGGCCCACACGGACTCCGCGGCTTTGGCCTCTGACTACGTCCACCTGGGCTTCGCGCCCTTGACCCAAAGTCTCACGCGAACAGAGGCGCCCACGCCCGCCTTGGACTTCATCCATGCGCCTTGGCGGAATTTGGGGTCCGAAATCACACCGTTGAACCGCACCTCGCAGTTTCTTTATTGCTTTTTCTGTCGGATGTTTGGCTTTAACCTGTTGGTTGAAAGTTGAAACAGTGGATTTTGCATTGGACCGCCACAAAGTGAACTACTTTCTGCAGGGGGGCCCTCCAGCAACCTCGCACTTTCCTTACCAAAATTGATTCCCCCACACCGAGGGAAGGTTGTTGAGTTCTCCATATCTTTGGCAACCAATCAATTTTGGTTTGGGGGGGGTCCTTGAGACGACTAGGTTTCGTCGAATTGTCCAGCAGTCTATGGGGGCTGGGGGAGACATTAAACACTCCACCAAAATCCCAGAATGAAAACTCCCACAACAACCAGGAGGGGGAATCAGGTCCCGGCTCCAAATACTCGCTTGTAAGGGTATGTTTCGGTATGATGTCAACCCCTGACTCAAAAATGTGGTATTGGTCATGGAAAGCCGGGTTTGCCAAATAAGATATGCCTCCGCAAAAAGCGAGTATTTGGAATACGTGGAATAGGGGGTCTGCTGGAACTTAGTACAACAATTTACCAAGCCATTCCTTTTGCCAGGCTGCGTTGATCGAAAATGGAAGTTTGGGAACTATTCGGCAATGATGTTTAATGCGAACCCCCTGCAGAATGGGGCACCAATCCCCAAAACATGTCCTCTCAAGGGTTCCCAACTAGACCAAACAACGGAAGGTTGTTGATTCACTGTTTTCTTCTGTCTTTCGACGGGCGAGCAGCAACATTTGTATCCCTGGAGGAACTTGATCTTCCAGGTACAAGCTTCAAGATTGCCATTTGAGCCACGTGCTCAAAACAAGGGTAGGTGAAGGTTAGGAAGGGGCAGTCCCAGCCAGACCTGGGTAGGCCATTTTAATACCGGGTTTTCAGCTTCCCTGTGGTTCGGATTGGTCAAGGTGCCCAATCTGCCAGCCATCCACGCAAGGAGAAGTAGCGAGTCCACTCCACAGGAAACACGAAAATTGATTTTGGCACTTGTCACAGCTGGTCCTCTTGCAACCATTTACAAAAGGAAGCCAATACGAAATCAACGTGTTTTGTTTTGGTGGGCCAAAAACAAAGAACTTTTCACAGGTGGACTCTTCACCTTTGCTGCGGTCCCTGCTACACCTCAGCTTTCCGCTGCTGCCGCTGGACCTTATGCACGCTGGCGCGCCCGTGCCATCACGCCAGGGCGCCCAGCGTTCTTGTACGACAGTGGACCAAGCATGTGAGTTCCAGTCCCTAGGAGCCCAAGACCTCATTGTATGAGGCCTTTGGGGGTCAAAGGCCCTCATATTAAGGGTTTTGGCCTCTTAGGGAGTGAACATTTTGAAGGTTCTTACAAACTCTTATGCAAAGTTGGGGTTTGGCAAAATGTCGATACCAACAACTCCGCGTCTTCCTTAAAGGGGGGGTGTTCAAACCATGGGGTTGTCCCAACCCGCTGGAAGGTGGTTTCCTGTGAGCACCTTGGGCAATTTCCAGGACGTCCCCGGAATGCATTTGCTCTTTGGCAGGTTTGGTCAGAGGATCCAGTAATCGGCAATTATTTTGGGTGAGACATAGCGAGCATTCGCTCAAATGTGTGAGCCTTAAATGGGTGTGTGTGTGTGTCTGTGTGTTTGTGTGTTTGTGTGTCCGTGTCTGCGTGTCTGCGTGTCTGTGTGTCTGCGTGTCTGTGTTTCAATGTGTCTGCGTGACTGTGTTTCTGTGTGTCTGTGTCTGGGTGTGTGTGTGTGTGTTTGGTTTGCCTAAATGGGAAGCCAAAGGGAGAACGGCTGTTTATGGGGTCCGCCTATTGTGGCGCGCACACACACACACACCAATTTCCCACAAACAGGCACCACAAACAGACTGCGGACCGCGGATCAATGGCTGTGGTTTATTTTGGGCACAGGGTAGGCCCTAAGGACTGCTTCTTCAACAAGTTTCAAGCCGCAAGGTCCAAAAAAGGAGTCGTTGGGAGCTGGCAAGCATGCTCGGGTGTTCGGCCAGGTGCTGGCAACTAGGGTTACATAAAACCCACTCAAGGGTTAGCCAATTTCTTGAGGGCAGCTATAGAGTAAGCGGGCAATAGCCTAGGTTGCGAACGAATGACCCTACACCCAAGCGGCCCTGAAACGACTAGGCCCAATTCGACGTTCCGAAAGGTCGAAAGGCAAAAGTGGCATGTCCACAGTCGGGACCCGCAGGTGGATCAGTAACACGTTTTTGGTTCGTAGCCAATTGATGCCATTTTCCGGTGCAGTAGAGAACCAAGGACCCGGAGGTGGATCAGTGACCCGTTTTTGGTTGGTGGCCAAGTGATGCCATTTTTTCTGGTGCAGATAACCAAGGGAAGCACCCGTCAAATAGGAGCATGGCTAAATGCCTGCACGAGAAACTGTGATCCACTGGGCAAGGACCTAGAGGTATGCCAAATGGTTCCGGCGGCTTAGCCTGTGGATCCATTAAGTGTGGGTATCCAAGGGGTTGTCCGCCATTTGGTTGCATGGGCATGTTCCTGGCTAAGCGGTGCTTTCCGCCTTGTTAACGGTGGCGATCTTCTCCTTGGGTGAGCATATTCCGCATCTGTGGATCCACAGTGTCAAATGGACCAGAACCAACCATAGTCATTTGGCAATGACTTTCAATAGGGAGCCACCTCAAAAGTGGTGGGGACATGAATCCCCGCCAACCAAAGGGTCCGGGACCCCTGGAAAAAAATCACGCCCATTTTCGGTTAAGTCTGAATTTCGCTGGTTTTCGACTGGTTAAGTCGAACTCTGGTTTTTGAACCCAAATTCCGCTGGAAAGCCAGAGGACAACCGCGGGAAAACACCCGTGTCGACTGGATCCGAAGCCTCGAGTTTGTCCAGAGGTTCCTTCGCCTGACCTGGCCTCGCGGCATTGGCACGGCTCCCCAAGGGGTTGCTAGCTGGAGTCATGGAGTCTCCATGACCCCTAGACCCCTAGAAACAGGGGTCATAACCCGTTCATTTTGGGGAATGACCCCATTTTCACTGGGTCATGGAGGCTCCAGGTAGATGTTTACTTGGGACGTGAGAGAGGACCCCACCCTAGGAGCGCAAGTCCTCAGTTTTTTGTTGAGGCCCCGGGAGTTCAAGGCCCCCACATTCAGGGTCTATTCTGGCTTTGCGGAAAGCCATTTTGGGGGTAGGTGAATTCACCACCCATTTTAGAACCTATTTTAGTGGTTGGATTGGTTGATGTTCACTGGGGGTACGATTTGGGTTTTGACCCATGGCCAAATCTAGATCATATCCGTAGGGAACCCGCTGGATTTCGGAGTCGAATAGCATGTTGCTTTCAGGTCCTTAAAGGTCCCCAGCTGGCTCTGCGGATCCCAACAGGTCGGGGGGCTGGGGGGGGGGCTGGCCTCTTCCGCGAGTTTTTCCGCATGGCCCTTGGAAAGCCACTCCATTTTGGATGGTGTCCCATGTAGTTCCCACATCACCCACTTAACGCTTAAGAATGGAATTTGGGGGGGGGAACTGCTCCCTTCCTTTTCTGGCAGCTCATCTTCCATTTCTGGCAGCTCATCTTCCCTTTTTTGCAAAGAAGACGAGTGAAATGGATCGCTGTGCCCGTGTTGCAAAGGGGGCAGAGTTGAACAAATCCTTGTTCGCACTTAATGTCACGCAGGATCCGAATCGCTTGATTTCTTGTTTTGGGTTTTGGGAGGGGGGAGGAGTCTTAAGGTTCCGTTGAACAACAAAAAGATAGCTCAAGGTTGAATCTCGACCCGGCTCAAGGTTGAACATCGACCCAGGGCCCTCCCCGCGGCCCTCCCCTCGCGCCAAACCGGAACGGTCCTCGTGAACATTGACCCGGCTGCCCCCCGGCCCCCCCCCCCCTCCCAGGCCTTTGACCTCGCGTCTGCGGGCAGCTCCTCGCCTCCCCGCAGCTCCGCGCGCCCGGGCCCCGCGGCCTTAGCGCCGGACCTTTTGCACCTGGACCCCACACCTCCCACGAGGACCGCTGGAGTTTTACCTGCCGCGAGGGGCGACAGCCGGCGGTTTTAAAAACCATGAGAGGGGGTTTGGAGTGGAAAGCTACCCAGGGCTCCAACAAGAGGCCGACAAGCCGGTTCGCTGCCCAGTTTCCGCCACTGGTTCGCTGCTCGAATTTCGTGGCTCTCATGTTTACCTGGGGTTTATCACATGGTGGACTCCCTGTGGTTAGTCTTTAAAGGAACACCAAAAGGACACCAACGACGTTGGGAGTCCCCTTTTTGAGAAATACGCACCTCGGAGGGACCAAAAGCACTTCTGAGTAAGTCGGTCTTGTTTGCCTTTGGACACAAGACGCACAGGCCAAGGACACACACACACAGGCACACACACACACACCAATGCGTGGCTGCTATGGTTGGATCTTTGGACTTTAACTATTTGGCACATGCACCAAACAGCAGACAGTTCACAGGGATTGCACCATCCGGAATGGCCCATGAACTGTTAGGTCAGCTCGATGCGCTTGGATCCCATGTCCTCGAATGGTGTTCGTGCAAGATGTGTGTTCGCTCGCACGCGCTGAATCGAATCTTGTCGCATTCGGAGAGTTTTCAGAGGGATGTCAACCGCTTGAACCCCAGTGGATCCCAGGCAACCCCCAGTAGGTCACCCTTCGATCCTCGATCCATGTTCCTTTTGGTCTTGGCAAGCGGATTTTCCCTCTTTTTTTTGGGTGGGACACAATCGGCTCCCTACAAAACATTGAGCCAGGATTAGTCAACCCTTGAGTGATTCATGATGAGAGGTAGCCCATCGATCGACATAACTCTCCGGGAAAACCGCAGGGAAGCGGAAAACTGGGAGAGGTTGAGAAGCCCCCACTGTCACTGTCCTTCAGGAGTTCGTATTGCGGCGGCTCTTCGCTTTCCGCCTTCAGCCGCGCCACGCTGGGCTCTTTGCCGTCGGCTGCCCAGCGGGGGTTCAGTGAACTGGCGACAGAGAGACAGAAAGAGCGAGAGAGGTTTCTGTTTTCTTTGGGCTTCCTGTTAAAATCAACAATCTGTATGTTGATTACAGTATGTTCCTGTTGTTTGTTTTTGTTTTCCCCCCTTCAAGTTCACCCATTTGCTTCCCAATTTGGGAAAAGCTTCCCAATGCCAACTTTTGCGTGGTTTCCCGATCAGCAACCCTTCGGAACCCTGTTTGGCGCGGGAAATCTCTTGGCAAGATCTCAGAGATATGCCGAGTCATCAAACACATTTAGCCACAATCAAAACTCGGGTAGATGAAGGTTAGGAAGGGACAATCCCAACCATAAATAGCTGCGGCCGCCTTCTTAATTCTTTACATGGTTCCGGGTCGACCATTTTAGTACCGGTTTTGATTATGACTCATTTGAGGCTGACGTCTGACTCACCTCTTGGGGGTTGTTCCATTCCCGCTGCTGCAACTCACTTTGAGCTTCCGACATGCACTCCCTATTCGTAACCCCTGTGTCAGGCCCTATGTAGCCTCCAGGAACCTCCGGTGGAGAACCCGTCTTTGTACCTTCAAACGAACTTGAAGAAGCATGTTCAGGTGGACTCCAAAAGAGGGTGTTTAACCCAAGGGCTAGGGCGAGATTTAGTAAGCCAGGCGTGTGAGTTGTTGTTTTTCCCCCGGGGAATGAATGGGACATTGTTTTTCAGGGCCACTCTCTGTGAGACAAAGGAATTATTTTTGGAAGTGGCAACATCATCATAGGGCCCTCACATTGATCTTGGGCTCCTACGAGCCTCACAAATGTCAACTTCGGATTTAAGGACCAGACTCAGGGATGGTTCCCCTAGCGGATCACTTCAATGGCCCTCAGAAACCATTTTTTGATCATGTCATGCAGTTCCTCCTGAACCCAATATGGGAAGCTGTTTGTGCTCAGTTGGCTGAAATCTTTTGAAGTCTCTGCCCGGATGAACTTCCGGAGTGGTCTGGAGCAGCTTGAAGGGAAGAGGTTGCGAGGATTGCTGGATTGGTTCCGGAGCGTTCTTGAGTGTTCCTGGCATGGAACGGATGACGGGTTCTGACGTCCCGGGATGTGGGTGTGTTCTGATTGCAGGGAACCCCCCTCCCAAGAAAGAATGTGTTTCGTCGTTGGGTTTTCCTTTAAACCCACCCAAACAGATGGGCTACCCCTATAACCTCACTCCTGAGTTCTTGAACTTGAAACTTTTTGGGAAGACCAGTTTAGTGGCAAAAAACAAAAAGTTTGGACTTTTCTTGGGCCATCCACTCAGAAAGTGAGTAACTCACCGTAACTCACCGAGGCCTATCCCGGACCCTGTCAACTGCGGCTCCACTTTGCCGGCGCGAAGCTCGTGCAGGCCGGGTTGAGGAAGCCCGCGACCTGTTTGACCCTTCGGTCTTGGGACCCATGACCCTATGATTTGAGGCCTTTTGGGGTCCAAGGCCCTCATGTTCAATGTCTTTCGAACCCTGTTGCTTTGATTTCAGGTGGCTCATTTTTAGGTCCCAGGTTGAGTTTAATAGGTCATGCTGTGGATGTAGAAGCCTGCTTGCGACAAGCTGGCACGCAACAACAGGTTGCACCACCTTGTTTTCAAGTGGCTGTTTGATCAAATCCGTAGGAATCCCCATGTCTCATTGTGTCGCATGGGTGCATTTAGCTTTCTGGGTTCACCCTAAGAATCATCACTCCCCCTTGACCTTGCAATGGAGACCCCGTATTCGAGCTCCTGCACCCGGGCCTTTGTGTCCCATTTCCCATTGCGGCGCATGGGACCTCCCCCACGGATGGGCTAAGAACTGCTTTGCCGGGGGCTAATTTGGGCCATTTGACGGCCAGTCACATGCTGTCCCAGTGTGAATATGTACCAGCCCCCATCATATCCCATGATTGGCAATTATGTTCCAGTACGTTTTATCATGTTGCAGTGCCGTTACGTATGCCCCATCATGTTCCCCAATGATCAGTGACTATTGGTGGCGGGCATCCACCCTTTTGCAATCAGCACTCGGCATGTCACCAACAGTTCCCCTAGCATACGACACATGGTTGATTGATAGGTGCTTATGTGTTCCCTTTTAGGAGGCATTTATCATTCATCACTTTTGGACGGGAACACCACCATCCCCCCCCCGCCCCCGAATTCACAGGATTGTGTGCTTTATGCTGGGTCAACGAGGGTCCTGACCTTTTCCACGCCAGTGGAACAACCCTGACATCGCACCCTTTTGGGCGCGATCTCCCCCCTGGGCTGTTGAAATTCTGAAAGCCAATCCTTAATCCTTACCTTGAGTCGTGGTTCGTGGTTTCCCAAGAGGGCTTCTGGATTGGGATTGGCCAACACTCAAAATGAACCCGAGCCAAGTGAAGCTGATGTTCACCCGGACTTCGAACTTGCCACCCCAAAACTGGTTGGATCCCAGCTTAATCCGTGGAACAGCCGATTCTTTGCCAATGCAAGAGACCAATTCACAATCAACTGCCTGTGAAGGGACTTTGAAGTAGCCCGCATTTTGCCTTCTGTGAGTGCCGCTGTAGTGGCGGAAACCCTCTTGGAGCAACCATGATTGGGGTTCGGCCTACTTTCGAGTAGTAATTTCCAAACCTCCTCCAAGGGATAGAGTAGTCATCTAAAATTGCTCACTTCGGCATCAGAGAAAGTATCCTATAGCTAATTGCTCAATCGTCTCTTGAGTAATGGTTTTGGGGTGGATCAGGTCAACGAGTTTCAACTCTTCACCACTCAAAATGGGTGTCTTTGTTGAGGGTACACCCTGTTTGGTGGTTTCAAAGGGAAACCAAAAGGAACGCCACGATTCTTGGGGGCTCCCCTAAAAAACCGACATGCCAGTTCAGTAAACGAAGGAGGCAAGCAACAAATTCTGGGCCAGCGGCACCCTTTGGGAAAGTCAGTAAGGCTTTCGCTTCGAGTACTTACTCCCCTGTGTTCTAAGGTAAGCTCAATGAGAACAGAAATTTCATGTGGACCAAAAGGGGAAAAGCTTGCTTGATTTTGATTTTCAGTACGAATACAAACTGTGAAATCATGGCCTATCGATGCTTTAGGTCTGCAAATTTTCACTTGGACTTCCTTTGGGGCTCCCCTCAGGAGATTTTGGGCTCCATGTCAATCTGGAGAGTGCCTAGGTCACAGCCATAGTTCCTGAGTACACCCTCTGATTTAGGCCCCCGGAAAGGACTTTGACATAGGAGTTTCGAGCCAAAATGAAAAATGTGACTTGCTCGGAGCCCTTGGAGCCGTGTCAACAAGAGGACCTCTGCTTTTTGAGGGTATGAACCTACACGTGTTGTGGAGAAGCCGTTAGAATTTGCCAGTTGAAGGGAAAGGTTTCAGACAACTCCTCTCGCCATTTTACAGGTTGCACCCGATGTCAGGATAATGGAGTCGCTGCCTGCCATGGACTTCCTGCACTTGGGCTTGCCGCTTTTGCCTCGGAGCTACGCCCAACTTGGCGTGAGCTCGTTTCTCTATGGGAAGGCTCGGGCGGCCTGACTGGTCGCTTGGACTTCCGCTGGTTCTACTTGGGCTCTACTCATTTTCCTTGGACCTCGGTGGAGAAAAACCTAGTGCCTCTTATGAAATCAGAGCCAATATCATGTCGCGTAGTCACTACTTGAAGGGGCGGAGTACTTGGTAAGTGAGCAATGGCGAGTATAAATTGAGGTCTACGTCAACGCCTTCGCACCCACACTCACCCACCCACCCACCCACCCACCCACCCACCCACCCACACACACACACACAATTGCAGCTATGTGGCTTGTAACCATGGTCGCCTGCCCCGTGTGGTGGACTTGAATTTGGTTGGGCGTTCGGCAAGATTCAACAGGATAGGGTTTGCAACCCATTTTGGATTGGTGGCTAGCACTATCCAGACATGCAGGCCGTGGGCCAAAGTCCCCCAAATGAATACCCCCACCCCTACCCACGTGAGGTTGACAAGGTTCTGCAAAGCGGCTCCGCATGGGTCTCCCAGTTCAAACAGACCGCGAGAAGCTGGCTGTGGCTTTCCTCTTGTTGAGATGGGCAATGCCGCCGACAAGCGCTGTCACAACACCTCCGACCGTGGGCCATATGCCACATGTCGTTCAGAAAGGCACATCCATTGCGGCTGGTTTTGGAGTGGTCCAAGAAGTTGCCAAGGGTCCCTTATGGAGTTTGCCTTGGAATGGCCATCATGTTAGGGTACTGAATGTACCTGAGAATTCCCAAGCACATTGCAAGTATTTTGGCCCACTCGAACCCCTCAAATAGCCATCCTCAAAAAGGACCAAGAGACCGGGGTAGTGACCTTTTGCAGCTTTGATCAGCCTTCTCACGGCACTAGGCCCAGACCTCGAGTGTCCATTGTTCCTTGTGTTGGGTTGGTTTCCCTTAAAAATTAAGCCTGCAATGAAACGGGGCATGGCCTTGTTCCCCTCATCCATGGAAGAGCTCGCTGCCAGGGTCAGATGGGCTTCCTCCTGCTCCCGCTGGACCTTGCCTTCATGGGCAGTTGTCCGTTGCCGCGTAGCTTTGCACGTTTGAGTTTGGCCGTGCTGGCCTTGGACTTCTTGCACTCGGGCCTGCCCACGTTTCTGCGGCAGTGGGCGCGCACGGGTGCCACGCCTTCGTTGCCGGACCACATCAAGGCGGGCTCGTCGCCGCCGCCGCGGAGCTCTGCGTGGCCTGGGCCGGCGGTTTCGGCCTCGGACCATGCGCATCTCGGAAGCCCGCTGCCCACGAGGAGCCACGCACGGCCAGGGCCGCCACCGTCTACCCCGAACAGCCTGAAGGCAGGTAGCTCCTTGCCTCTGCATAGCCCTGCGCGCGCGGGAGCGGCGGCGCTGGTCACGGATTCCGTGCATTTGGGCCTGATGTTGTTTGTGAGGTCCTTCGTGCGGCCCGGAGCAGTAGTGTTGGTGTTGGACCTTTTGCACCTGGAGCCGCTGTTGCTGTCGCAATCCATGGCTCAACTGGAAGTGCCGCTGGCCGTGTTCAGCTGCTCCCGCCCTGGCTTGAGCTTGTTGCTCCTGGACCACGCCTGCACGGACCTGGCTGTGTCTCCTCGCAGCTCCGCACGCCTAAGCTTCGCGGCTTCTGCGCTGGACTGGGCTAGAGTTGGCTTCGCCCTGCTGTCGCGATGTTTGGGGCGTGCGGGCTCGACTGTTTCTGTATCCAGCAGGACGAACTCTGATGCCACACCGCCCGCCTCGGACTTTGTGGACCCAGGCCTTTCGCCCTCCTCGCACAGCCCCTTGCACCTGGACCCAGCCGCGTCAGCCACAGACCACTTGCGCACTGGCTCCTCGCTTCCCGTGCGCTCGGTTGCACGCCCGGGTTTGCCATCCTCCGCCTCCGGCGGCGCCCGCTTGGGGCCTCCGACGCCGGCCTCGGACGTCGCCTTCCTGGGCTCTTCGCCTTTGCCCCGAGCTCGTGCACATTCGGGCGCTGCTACTCCAGTGCCGGACTTCCTGCATTTGGGTTTGGCGCCCTCTTCGCGGCAGCCCGCGCGCATGGGGCCGCCGCTGCTGGCCTTTGGGAGTCTGCGCGTAGGCTTTCCGGTGCCGACCTTGGACTTTGTGCATCCTGCTTCCTTGATTTCGCCTCGCAGCTATTCTCGCCTGGGTGCCGCCTCATCAGTTTCGGACCTCTTGCACCCTGGCCCGACCTTCTCCATGCGCAGCGCTGCACGCGTGGGCTTGGCGCCTTTGGTGCCGGACTCCCTGCACTTGGGCCCCCCCTCGCCTTTGCGGTCGATTGGCCAAATAGGCTCTGGCTTCTCGGTCTTGGGCAAGGCTCGCTTTGGGCCCATTCTGCCTGCCAGGGCGCCCGCCGCTCCCGGCCCACCTTTCAGCCTCTTCGCGAACGCGCGGTTGGGTGTGCCGCTGCTGGCCACTGATCTCGTGCACCCGGGGTCCTTGCTTTTGGCGCAACACCTGGCCCGCGCCGGCCCGGCAGCGTTGATTTCGGACCACTTGCGGCCTGGGCTCTCCATGCCAACCCGGTGCTCTACACGCCTCAGTCCGGCCTTCCCCGTATGCTCCTGCTCCCACACGGGGCCGCTGCTGCTGGTTATGGACCTTTTGCATTTGGGCTCTCCACTGTTAACCCGCAGCTTGAGCCGCTTGGAGTCCGCGGCTTTGGCTCCTGACTCCTTGCACCCGGGCAGCGCCTTGCCAATCCGGAACCTCGCACGCATCGGGCCGTGCATGTTGCTCTTCGGCGTCGCACGCTTTGGCCCTATGTTCAACCTGCCAGTCATCGACTCTGCGATCTTAGGCCCATCACCCTTGCTCCGCAGCTTCGCGCGCTCCGGCTTGGCCACGCCTGCGGCTGACCACTTGTCCCTGGACTCCGCCACGCCAACCCAAAGCTTCAGCAGCCTGGGCTCCGCCTCCTCGGCCTTCAGCTGCGCCAGGTTCGACCTGACGCCTTCCATCCTGGACTTCGTGCAAATGGGAAGCGCTTCGCCCTTGAGGAGCACGGCACACTTGGAGCCAGCGGCACTAGCACCGGACCTTTTGCACCTCGGCTTGTTCTCGCCAACCCGCAGCTCTGCTTAGGCGGGTGCGGCGATGCCAACCATTGATCACTTGAGGTTGGGCTCGATGTTGCCCTTGCAGTCCTCCACCCGCGTCGGCTCGGCAGTTTCCGCCTTTAGCCTCGGTCGCACGAGACCGCCCTCGCCAGCGCCGGATTGTGTCATGACGGGCTCGCCCTCATCGCCCCAAAGCCTCGCCCAGCCAGGGTTCACGGTACTGGTGCTTGACTCTGTACACCCTGGCAGCCTGCTGTCGATGCGATCTCCTACCCAACCTGCATTGACGGTTTTAGCCCCTGACCTTCTCCACCCTGGCTTCTTGGTGCTGTTGAGGTCTCTCAGCCAAGCAGACGTCGCATCCTTTGCCTTTGGTCTGGGCCGTCTGGGCGTTCCTATGTCTACCTCGGACTTTGTCCAGGCAGGCTTCTCCTTGCCGCCCCGGAACTCTGTGCGTTCGGGCCCGGCCGCCGCGGTGTCGGATCTCGCGCATCTGGCGCTGTCCCTGTCCTTGCACTCACCTGCACGCATCGGTCTAGCGGCTCCGACTTTGGACTACTTGCGCCTCGGCCCGAGCCCGCCTGCACGCGCCTTTGCACGGCCAGGCCTGTCAGCATTGCCCATGGGAGTCGCCAAATTGGAGGTGCCTACGTCGACCTTGGATCCTGTGCCCCCGGACAGCCCGCCATCGCCCCGGAGCGTTAAGTATCTGGGCCTGGCCATTTTCGTGTTGGACTTCCTTCACCCGGGGTCCTCCCCACTGGTGAGATCTTCTGTTTGTTGTGGATCTGCAACTTTGGTTTCCGGCCTGTCATGCTCGGGCTTGGCATTCGCCCTGTCAGTCACAGAATGCTGCCACTTGGAGAGCTCCTTGTCCTTGCAAAGCATGGCGCGAACGGGCTTTGGCCTGCTAGCCCCCGACTTCCTGCATCCAGGCTCATTGCTTCCCGCCCGAAGCCGCGCATGTTTGGACTTGGCAGTTTCAGTGCCCGATCCCTTGCACCCAGACTCGTCTTTGCCCATGCACAGCCCTGCCCAAGCAGGATTGGTGGCTTCCCTGCTGGATCACATGCATGTGGGCTCGTCCCTGCTTCCACGCAGCTTCGCGCGCTCGGGTGTGCCTCTTTCAGCCCTCGACTTCCTCCATTCAGGCGCTTTGACATCTCTGCACAGCATGGCTCGCCTTGGCTCCTCTTCCTTTGCCTTCAAACTGTCTCGTCTTGACCTTCCACCCTCTTCACCCGACATGTCTGCACCTGGTCCCTTGGTGCCCACCCGCAGCATTGCGAGGTTGGGCTTTAATCCCTCCACCCTGGACTTCTTGCACCCGGGCTTCCCGCCTTCCACCCACAGCTTTGCCCACTTCGAGCTGTCTCTTTCCGCCTGCGGCTTGCAGCGTCTGGGCCTCAGTTCGTCCGTTTCGGACGCCACGTTCTTGGGTGCCTCCTCGCCTCTACGCAGCCTCGCGCGCCTCAGCCCCACCGTGTCAGCGCTGGACTTTTTGTACCCGGGACTGCCCCCCTCCGCGCGAAGCTTCGGCCAGACAGAGGCGCCGCCGTTGATCAGCGGCACTACGCGCCTGGACCCAACTTCGCCCGGAAGCCAAGCGATGCCAAGGGAGTTGGGCCACGACATGGGGACTTACAATGGCTTTGATGGAGAGGCCAAGCTTTGAAGGGTGGCATGTGGAGGGCTACAACACGTTACAACCCGGCAAGGCGGGACTTACAATGGCTTTGATGGGGTATGACCCATGCTACTTTTATCTCGCGTGCCCTGCCCCCTTTAACGCAGGCTTGGAATTGACGCACATGGGGGGCTTGATGTAACAATCTGTGTGCAGGTATGCATTGTTCACATGTATAGGCATAGGTTTTCTATGCCATGTTGAATAGTATACATGCATGCATGGCAAGGCCACCTCAACGCATCAGATGAGCCTGAGCATGATGGGAATGAACTGGTTGATTGGGAGTACATTTCAACTTTCAACGCCAAAGGAGTTTAGACTAGGCATTTGGATTGTGGGCCTGGTTTGTTTTTCTAGGTCACCTCACCCAGTGGGTCCCAGTCACCCCTATAGTAGGCAACCAGCGGTTTTTCTTTGGCTTTTGATGTGCATGCTATGGTGCCATGCTTGCCTACCACACAGCGAAATGGAATCCTTGGTCAGCTGGTTGAGGTTTGACTCCCCAGCACACCTGAAATTTGATCTTATTTGAGGCTGGGGGGTCAAAGGGCCCTGTCTTGGTCTTGGCGCTCGAGGTCAGCCCTCGACTCTGCTTACACCGGCGCCTCTTCGTCTGTGCGGTCTCTGGTGCGGCCGGGCTCCGTGGCGGTGGCGTCGGACCTTCTGCATCCGGAGGCTTTGCTGCTAGCGAAGAACACGGCGCCTTGGACAGCACAAGTTGCCTGCCCCAAACGTCCCGCTGCCGAGCTTGCTGGTGCGACAAGTAGGGAATGAGGGACTGAACCTGGGAATTTCCTTAAAGGAAACCATGGATGGCTTATAGGAGTCATTGCCTCATTGCCTGCTGAGCACAAACTAGATATTGGGTCCAAATGGTGGGTGACTTGCTATTTTCAAGGGTAGTTTGAGCTCATGCAAGCAATAGCAGCCAAAGCGTTTGGTGAATGTTCTATGACTTATTGTGTTGGCATGCTGCGCACACACACACACACACCAACCCACGCAAACACCATAACAACAAACAATCAATCGAACAAGCAAACAATCGGGCAAGCAGGCAAACACGCAAACAAGCAAACAACAAACAAGCAAGCAAGCAAGCAAGCAGGCAGGCAGGCAAGCAAGCAAGCAAGCAAGCAAGCAAGCAAACACTAGCACACACACACACAGGCCCCAGAAACACAAGCACACGCAACCACACACAAACACAAGCACACAAACACAAGCACACAAACACAAGGGCAAACAAACACAGGGACACAAACACAAAGAGACGCCAACACACCCACACACGAACACAAGGAACAACAACCACACACACACACACAATCACACACACACACACAGCGCGCGTTTAACCACCTAGCCAAGTTCGGACAGGCAATCATCAGACAGGATCTGAGGCAAAAGCAAAAGGAAGGATATGGCTGTGGGTCAAAACCAATGGTACCATTTTTTGGGGTAGGTGCCCATTTTAGAACCTATTTTAGTGTGGATTGGGATGTTCACTGGGGATTCGATTTTGATTTTGACCCATGGCCATATGGCAGGTAAACGTTTAAATGCTTGCGCCGGCAAGATGGCACGATCCATTCCTGAGAGCGCTTTGGCTGTAAGTAGCATGTTGGTTTCTTGCAGCATGAACTATTCACCTGCTGCTGCTCTTTGCCCTGCGAAAGTGAGACGCGCTTACGTCTATCGCAGTACAAGGCTTCTCATACTTGTTCGCAAGTGTAGGTGGGATTGTTTGAAGTAAACTCGTTTGGACATTTCTTAGGTGTGACTATTCCAGCTAAAAAAGTTTGGAAAGCCTGGTATTCATCGTACATCCCTTCTTTCTTTGTCAGGGACAAATTGTATCGACCTCACTCTCACTCGAGTTCCTGCATGGACTTGATCCTTGTTGGGAGGACCGTTTTAGTGGTAACCAACAAGCTTGGACGATTCCTGGGCAATGCACTCATGAGCGATAGGACCCGTTTGTTAGAACTCATCAGCGTCACCCAACTCAAGATAAAACTAGCAACTTCACTGAAGGTTCTTTGCTAGGTGAATTCTCTTTATTTCCAGTTGGTGATTTCTTCCTGCTTCTGCCCACAGTCTGCTTAGCTGTGCATGAATTCTACCCCATGAGATATAGAAAGCGAGCGCGCTCGCTCGGTGTTGGGAAATCAGGTCCGTTCGGGCTCTCTCTCCTCAGCCTACGGCATGTCTCGCTATGGCCCGACGCTTTTGGCGCAGCTGGGCGAAGAACATGAGACGCGGAACTGGGTGCGGGCGGCAAGCACACTTTAAAGGCCCTGTGCCCCTTTTCGTTTCCTTTGTGTTGTTATCCTCAAGTGACTAACTTGTGACTGTTTCAAGTGATTTCTCAAGGGTGAAATGCGAGGGTGCTTGATTGTAAGTCCTTAGAGAAGTCAGGCCGATAAGAGCTTCGAGACCGAGCTCGATCAGAGCCTTTTCGGGCGCCCCTGGCCGTCAATTCTGACAAAAATCCAAAGATTGGGCCAAGCGGAATTGAGCACAACGGACCCCCGTTGGTTGGTATTTAAAGGGAATCCAGCACGAAGCGTTAGTTTAGAGACCTATTGGCGGGGTGTTGTTTGTTTTTTTGAGGGTACCTGTTGGGGTGGTTTCAGGGAAACCGCCAGGACCACCACAGCATTTGGAGGGGTCCCCGAAGAAAGAGACACATTGAAAAGCGCCAAAGCGGAGAGTTTCTCAGGCGAAGCCTCTCCGGGCCGGGTTTTGCGTCCTCCTTGGTGGGCATTCAGCGGCCTGAGCCAAGTGCCTCGGAGCGAGCACCCCGTGGTTTTTGTTGCCCGTTGTGGGCTGCCTGGCTGGGGTTTTCGAAATCGGCAGGGAATGACAAATGGAATGACCCTTATAAACTATCCAACCGGTGGTGTCCTTTCGGGCATCCCCAGGTTCATTCCCTCATTGCCTACTGAGCACTAGCAAGTTGCTAAGGAAAGCCAAAATGAAAGCTCATGGTCATGCAACAGTGTGGTTTGGATTGGTTTGGATTGGATTTGAAGCCTGGGTGTAGAGGATAACATGGGGCAAAGGGGGTGGTCCGGCCCTGAATCACCAAACCACCAATCCAAACCACCAATTCGGGGGAAGCTGACATGGGACTTTGGGGGTCCTTGCAAATGACACACCCATACAAAAAGCCCACCTAGATAGCCAAGTTGCTGCTTTTTGCAGTCACTGTTGGTTGGGGTAAAGTGCATGGGAAAGAAAAGAAAGATCGCCACTGGCGATCCAGGCAGGGGTTTTTGCCCTAACAAACATCGCCCCGAGGCCCAGCTGCGGCGGACTTTGTGAAGTCGGGGCCGTCCACCTCCCCCCGCAGCCCCGCTCGCGTGGGCCCGGCTGTGCCGGCGCCGGACTTTCTGCAGCCGGGCGCCGCGCCGCCGCCGCAAGGCCTCGCCAGGCGGCAGCGCATCCGAGCGAAACCGGACGTTCGGTTTCAAGCCGAGGAAGCCACCGAAACCCGGCGCGAACCACTGAGACTGGTCAGGAATCTTCGTGGAAAGGTGTTTTTTGTGGGGTTTTGAAGTTGGTGGGATGTGGCTGCTTCACGTTTGATGAAGATGAGGGGACAACAAAAGGGGTGGTTTCCAAAAAAAAAACGAGAGGAAGGCAACCATGCTCCAGGTTGTCCAGTGAGAGAAAGAAAGCCGTCCGCCGCCACGGCTTTCACCTGGTTTTCAAGCCTCCGGAAGGGGCCGTTTTGGGTTGGGGATTCAGTATTTTGGCTTGGCAATGGTCCGTTAGACATTCCCGTAACCCGGAAAAGTGAACAAACACATACGGTACGGCGCCAAAATGTTTGGTACTTGAAACCCCGGGACCCCTTGAATTTCATGGATTTACCCTCCAAAGATCTCAGGCCTTCGGCTGCGGCTCAAAAAACTGGTACCAAAATGGAGCCCTGGTAAGTGGAAACATGGACCAACACCTGCGTAACACCTGCTGTTTAATTTTGAGCCACAGCCATCTTAGGCTGGTAGAGACAAGGTGTTTGTTGTTTCCCCGCCCTCCGGTGCCAAACAACTTTGGCGGGACAGGTGGAAGCTTTCTCCACATGGCGGAAACAAGTCCCTCGAGTGAACCCTCATATTTGTTGACCCAGGTGAGGGTTGTTCAACAAACATAATATGCCTTGCTCCACCGGTTTGGTGAGGCAAAGGAACACTGACAGCCCCTTATACTTCTCCGAAAAGGTGGCTTCAATCATCTCAAGGATAAGGGGACATGGAACAAGGTGTCCGTTTAGTTGGATGGAAACTAGCAGTTCAGTTTGATTCTTGTCACTGGCCAAAATTATTGGTAGTTTGGTTTTGTTTGGGAGGGTCCTGAAGAACTCACAAAACACGTCTCCCAAAAACGCCAGGAGACATTTTGCCTCGTCCTCTTGTGGCCGGTATACCTTTTGCTCGTCATCTTTCTTTGACGCGAAACCACCCGCACTCCCATGGTCGATTTCTTGTGTGTTTTGCGATAGCGACACTCTCAACATGATCCTTTCTCAGACGGTTCCTTGGTAGCTTCTGAGGAGCTTGGTGGCTCCCAGCCATCCCTTTGCTTTTTAGCCTTTTAGTGTTTAGTGGTAGTTTCCATTCAACCCACTAAAGGTTAATCTTTTAGCGGGGCATCTGAGGGAAGCCCAGGTTTTTGATTCCTTATGATGGCCAAAGGGATCGAAGTAAATCCTCACCAGGCACTTGCACCTCTTGCTGGACTGAACATCCCCCAGTCTTGCTCCCGGAGTTTCTGGGCATGTTTGTTCTCTGGAGCAGTACGTAACCATATCTGGGACAAGTTGTTTGGTGCCAAGCCCACTTTTTGTTTGGGGGGGGGAGGGGGGAGGGTTTGGCCTGGGATCCACTCGGCTCACTTGGATTTTGTTAAGAGAGACTTGGGGACACCGAGGTCCACTGGGATTTTGGGGTCAAAGCGGAAGTCACCGGAAGCCCCAGGCCGGGCTCCGCGGCCTCGGCGCCGGGCTCGGCGCGGGCCGGAGCTCCTCCACCCTTCCTGGCGCGGGACTCAGGGACTGCGGGACTCAGCTCGGGACGGTCCAAGGGCGGTTGGGTTTGGGTGGGTGGAAGACTTGGGAGTGAGAAGTAGTTGGGGAAACAAGTCGGTTGGGTGGGTGGGTGAGTTGGACTTTGTACTTTTTGGGAGACCTTTTTAGTGGCAAGCAAGGCGTTTATTCGTTTTGGGCCAGTCCCCTCAGGAAGGGCTCTCAAAGCGGGTTTAAGCAACTAGGGGTTTCTCAGAATGGCGGTCCCCCAAATGGTTGGCTTCCTTTTGGTTTCCTTCAACGAAACTAAAGGGGGTCCGACATTTTGAGAACTTCCAAAATGGGTGTGTCTTTTTTGGGGTACCGCTTGCTTGGTGGTTTCAACGGGAAAACATTCGGAAAACAGACATTTTGGGGCTCCCCTAAAAAAAGACACCCATTTCTGCCCTCAAACCCTTCAACATTGGACATCTCCCATAGTTTCATAGCAAATCAATTTCAACGGGTAGTTTGAGGGTCCAGCGACACCATTGCAACCCATTTTGGTTTAGTCATGTCCTGTACACACAGGGAGCTGTGCCAATTGCTTTCACCCTGGTGTATCTCAAGTTAGTCGTACGACCCTAGGGGTGTCTTGGACCGCAAATACGCGGGCTACAATGATGGTCAGGTTGTGGGTTTTTTAGGGACAAACAAAGGTCCACCATGAACTGATGAAGAGGACAAATACTGGGCTTTGCGGAACATCCGCTCTGAATGTAAGGCGTACGCATACATTATGTGCATTCAGCACAACCCCCATTACCAGTTGCGTGACAGCAGTTGGTCCTAATGTTGATGATATATGTCGCAGTATGCGCATTGATATATATATATATATAGCACATTTACATCTAAGCAATAAGCACTGAAGACAGGTTTGATTTCCCAGACCTCCCCCCTGAGTGCCGGAATGCAAAGCCAAGGCTCCGTGCCATATATTTTGGTCGTTTGATCATCATCATCATCATCAGCATCATCATCATCATCAATCCAAACGGGATTCCAGAGCAGCAAAAGGATTCCTTTGAAGGAAGCCATGACCATCGACGTGGAATTGAGACATGCCCCAGTCCCTGCCAGCACCCTCAACCACTGCTTGTAGACGGACAGACTGACATACGGATAAATAGAAGATAGACAGACAGATAGATAGGAGCGATAGGTAGATAGATCGACAGACAGACCAACGCACAGATAGGTTCCATAGGCGTCTCTATATTTATTGATCGATCCGTTGTTCATCCTTCTATCTACGTACCTATATGTATTTCTATTTGTCTATCTATCTAGTCCTATGCATTTGTGTTTATATGTGTCTATGTATCTCCTGATGTTTCATGTATCTAGGTCTCGGTTTAATTGTCTTTCTCTCGAACGATAGGTGGATAGATCAATGGAAAGATAAATTCATAGATAGACAGGTTGGTATATAGCTCAGATATTTGTCTAGATAAGATAGATAGATTAGATTCGACTAGATTAGATCAGCTAAGATTAGATTACGTGGGCAGCTGAGATCAGATAGGTAGATAGATGGATAGGTGGATAGACATATGGATGTGTGGACAGCTTGGGTTAGATTAGATTAGTAATGGATTAGACTAGGTCAAATCAAGTTAGATGAGATAGGTAGGTGGATCGACTAGATTAGATTAGGTAGATCGTTTAGGTTCGAGTATACTAGGCGGATTAGAATGCATCAGGTAGATAGATAGATAGATCGATAGATAGATACATAGATAGTAAAACGGATGGACAGAGACAGGCAGATGAACAGAGGTATACAGATGAGATTGACAGATCAGTAAAAGAGAGAGAAAAGAAGAAACAGATAAAAAAGATAGACAGATTGGTCGGTACATAGCTTGATGGATAGATAGATGGATAGATGGATAGGTAGAGGGCTACAGTGATAGCATTATATAATGATAGACTGATAGATGCATAGATAGATAGATAGATAGATAGATAGATAGATAGATAGATAACTAAACAATAGATAGATTAGGTAGCTAGATAGCTAGATAGGAGTGACTGGTAGATAGACAGAAGGGCGCAAGATAGGCAGAGATAGAGAGATGTATCGGTTAGATTAGATTCTCTTGGATACGAACAGATAGATGGATAGGTCTAGCTCGACTTGATAAATAGGTGAGATTGATAAATAGGTAGGTAGGTAGATAGGTAGGTTGGTAGATAGATTGAATCAGAATAAGCAGATAGGTAGGCAGGCAGGTAGGTAGGTAGATAATACATAAGTGGATAGATGTACAGATGCGCAGATGGACAGACGGATAGACAGATAGCGAGACAGACAAGTAGATACACAGATGCTCAAAGAGATGCATGGATCAGTAGGCAGGCAGATTGGTAGATAGACAAATCAATAGGCCGACATGCAGGTAAACGAATAGGAAGGCACACGCACAAAACGGTAGCTTTGAGCAATTGCTCTGGATTCGGTCGGGTTGATGGCTTCTATCAGTTTTGTTTGGGTTGAATTTTGGTGGAGTTTGGTGGAGTGGTCATTTGGCACCTACCAGGGGAGGGCTGAGTGTTCTACATTTGTCCTGCTGACCCTCCCTCCTCAACAGCTGGAGAATGCCCCAAACTTCTGAGGTGGTTTCCCATTGAAGGTCCATTAAAATGACTCACACTGAGACGAACCTCAGCCTTGGGCTGGGTCCGGGGTTCTTGGTATTTCCTTTTGTTTGTCATTTTAGGCCCAGGACATTTCCAAGAACAAAAGGAGGGTGGGTCCAAGGAAAGGTCTTTCCTCTCCCAAAAGGGTTCTGGTTGCATTTCCTGGGCCAATGGAAAGTGAGTTTCCTTGAGAGGAAGGGCCCTATGGATCCCGGTGAGAGGCTGTCATGGAATCTTCGGGGGGGGGGGGGGCTATCGGCTATCCCTGGATAACCCAAGGATAGCCCAAGGATAAGCCCTTAAGGCCCTATTAAGGGCTTCATAAGGGGGGGGGGGCGCCCCCCCTCCCCATAGCCTTTTTTGGGGGTCCATGATTTCACGGAGAAATGGAATCACTGGTCGGACTGAGGACCTTGTGCACTTGGACAGCTTCCTGCCCCTCCGCAGTACGGCTCGCTCCGATTTGGCCGCTTGGAGCAATCTCCGATCGGATCGGAGCGACGGCGCAAAAAAAAGACATGCTTGGTTTGAAGGCTCAGTAGAGGGAACCCCTGCGTTTTGGGGCGAACACCATAATATTTCGCGGGGTTCTGTGAGAAGGGTTTTGGGTTCTCATGCGCCCGCCAATACACCCACACAGGATGGGGTCTGAGCTTTGCCTCCCCACAGCCATCAGCTTTAGTCCATTTTGGGTGTCAACTGGCCAGTCACTGGGGCTGATGGGGGGCAATTCACTCCGGGAATTCACCCAAGCTCCATTGTTTTGGCCTTCGCCCTTTGAAGACCACCCAGTGGAAATTCCGGAAGAGTGCTTGGCCGCCAAACACACCACCCCAAGTACGGACCAAAGCGGAACCAAGCAGGGGGGTTGGACTGCACCGCAGAAACAGTGTGACCGCTGTTTGAACTGAGGTGGTGTCTGCCCCTGACCTTCTGCACATGGGCAGCTTGCCGTTGCCGCGGTCTCACTTTCGTTTGGGTCTGTTTTTGTTGACTCTGGACTTCCTGAAGCTTGGACCCTTGATGCCCACGCGCAGCCACACGCGTCCAGGGCTCTTGTCGCTGATCTTGGGCGGAACCTGCATGGGCTTGAGCCTTCCTTCATCGGATTTTGCCCTCCCCGACTCCTCGCCGCCCTTGCGATCCTTCGCGCGAATGGAGTTTGCCGCCTCGGTGTTGGACTTCTTGCACCTGGGCGCGCCCGCGCTGCCTCAGGGCCTCAGCCGCTTTGGTTTGATGCTGGCGGCTCTGAAAGCGGCACGGCTTGGGGTGTTGCCGCTGACTTTGGATTCCGTGCACATGGCCTCGCCTTTGCCTCCCCGAGGCTCTGCTCACCTGGAGCTGTTGTTTCCAGCCACCAGCAGGCTGCAGATGGACCTGTCGCCGCTTGCGCCGGACAAGGTGTTCTCGGGCCCCTTGCCGTCGCTACGCAGCCGCGCACGCTTTGGGCCCGCGCTGCTGGTGCTGGACTTCTTGCACTCAGAATTGACCTTGCCGATGCGCTGCTTCACACGCATGGACCTCATGCCTTCAACGTCCAACGATTTATACTTCTCCACCGCCTGGGCGAACGAGAACCTCTCAGTTCTGGGACGCGTACGTATAGGCCCGATGCCGTTCGCGCCTGACTGGGCGATCTTCGGCCTCTTGACATCGGTGCGGTCACATAGTTGTCTGGAATTCACCATGCCTATTTCGGACTTCCTGAGCTTGGGCCCCTTGTTGTCAGCCAGGAGTTCTTGTCACACTAACTTCTCTTTGTCAGTGTGCGGAAGGTGCTGGCTGGGCTCCACCACGCTGCCGTTGGATTTCATTACTTTGGGATCCTCTTTGCTGCCCCGCAGCGTCTCTTGCTCGAACTCGGCTCTGCTGGTCTCGGACTTCCTGCACCTGGGCGTATCCATCCTGGTGCGCAGCCTTATGCGGATGGGCTTCTGCGTGCCGGCGGTGGACCACGTGAAGATTGGGTTGCCGCCCTTGCTGCGGTCTTTGTCCCGGCCGGATGCGCCGTTGTCGGTATCAAACACCGCCAGATCTGGGCCGCCCATGGTAGCCTTGGACTTTGTCCAGCTGGGTTTCTCACTTTCAGCCCGCAGCTTGTCATGCTCAGGCTTTGCGATGCCCGTGTTGGACCTCCTGCATTTGGGCCCCTTCCTGTTGCTGCAGTCCCTTGGGCATGCTGGTTCCGCACCTTCAACCTTGCGGCCCACCCACTCTGAAGCACCCCCACCACTTCCGGACTCCGCCATGATGGAGCTCGCGACTTCAGCAAAGAGCCTCCTGCGCCTGGACGCCCCGACCTTTGTGCCCGAATGTGCAGGTCCTGACTTTTCGCTACCTCTCAGGACCGCTGCACGCTATGGGCCCGCGATGCCTGCGTGGGGCACGGGCAATGTGGAGGCTTTCCCACCCGCTTTGGACTCCACACACTCAGAACTAGCGATGCTCCCCAGATGTTTCGGCCGCTTGGATGCTTCGACGCTGATCTCCGGCTATGGCAAGCTGGGTCTTTCATCGCCTTCGCTGGACTTTGCGCTTATGGGTTTTCTGTTGCCATCGCGCAGCTGCGCTTGTTCGAGCTTGGCCGCCTCAGTGTTGGACCGTATTCATTTCGACTCGAGCCTTTTTCCAAGGGGTCTCGCTCACTCGGGCTTGCCGACGCCCTTGCTGGGCTTGTCCCGCTGCGGATTTGTGTCCTTGATGCCGGTCATCGAGATTGCAGTGCTTGGCTCAGCCCTTTCGCTCCGCAGCTTCGCCAGGCTAAGCCCGGCGGTGTTGGCTCCCGACTACAACCACCTGGGCTCTTTCATTCCTTTGCATGATCCCGCGTGCTTGGACACGCCGTCGCCCGCCTGTGGCCTGTCGCGCTCTGAGCCCTTGCCACTTCCGCCGGACTCCGCGCTCACGGGCCCGCCGCCTCCTTTGCGCTCACGTGCACGGCCTGGCTCCATGCTGCCAGCGCCAGATCCCACAACGTCGGGTGCTTTGATGCCGCCTCACAGCCCTGCCTGCGGGGGGTTGACGCCTCTGGCCATGGGCGTGGCGTGCTTCGGCTCATCCCCCCCCTCGCTGGACTCCATGTGTGCCGGAGCGTTTCTGCTGGCAAGAAGCATGTCTCAGCCGGGCCCTGCGGTATTTGCCTTGGACTTCCTGCACTTGGGCTTGCCCTTGTTGGCGCAGAGTTGCGCTAGGACGGGATCAGGCCTGTCCATTTTTGGCATGGCCTGTGCTGGCCTGGTGTCCTTGCCACCAGCGATTGAGTGTGCATCACCCGGCTCTTCTCCCTCGATCCGAAGCTTGGCACAACCTGGGCCTGTGATGCCTATTTCGGACTTTGTTTTCCCCGGCCTTCCACTTTTGCTTCATAGTTTCGGTTGCATGGACTTGTGCGTCTCGGTGCTGGAGCTGGCGTGCATCAACGCATCCCCGCCTCTGAGATCCATGGCTTGTCTTGGCCTTGCATCTTCCGTGTTGGACTTCCTTCATCCTGGCCCCACGCCTCCGCTCCGCAGCCACAGTCGCCTTGGCCCTTTCCTACCCGCACTTGGCCTGAACCGCTCCGGATTTGTGTCCTTGCTGCCGGTGGCGGACTGCGCCCACTCGGGGCCCTCGCTGCTCGCACGGTCCTTTGGTCGGTTCGACCCCTCGGCGTTGACCTTGGACCTCCTACGTCTCGGCTCTTCGCTGTCTGCTCGATCACTGGCGCGCACAGGTGCACCCTTTCCGGCGCCAGCGCACACCAAGCTGGAAGCGCCGATGCTCTTGTTGGACCGTGTGAATCTTGGCCTAGCCTTGCCACCAAGGTCCCTTACCCGAGCTGACCTGTTCATGTCATTGCTGGACCTCTCGCACCTTGGGCCCTCTATGTCCACACAAGATCTTGCGCGCTTTGGCCTTCTCATGTTTGCTCTGGGCTTGATGCGCCTCGGACTCTGCTTCCCTCTGCCCATTGCTGACACCGCGATCCTCGGTTCCCTCTTGTTGGCTCGCAGCTTTGCGCGTTGCGGCCTTGCTTTGTTTATCCCGGACTATTTGCGACTTGAATCCATACCACCAGTCAGGAGCCGTTCCCGTATGGGCCCTGCAACGTCCATCCCAGACCTCTTGAGATCGGGCTCTACTTCGTCTTCGCGTGCACATGCTCGCGCAGACTCCGCAGCGCCTTTGCTTGGTATGGCTCGTTTGGGTTTGGTGTCCCCTCTGCCGGTGGCCGATTTCACACGTTTCGGCCCGGCTCCGCCCCTGCGCAGCATTTCCCAAACTGACTCTGCACCTTTTGCCCTGGACCACCTGCGCTTGGACCCGATCACTTCCCCGCGAAACCATTGCCACCTAGGAGCGACGGCACTTTTGACTGGCTTGGGCCGTCCTGGTTTCGTGTCCCCGCTGCCGGCCATCGACTGCACCACCATGGGGCCCGTGTTGTTCGTGCGAGCTATTAGCTGTTCGGAGCCCGCAACGTTGGTGCCCGACTTTTTGCACATGGGCAGCTTCATGCCGTCGAGGAGCAGTCTTCAAACAGGCTTTGCCATATCGGCCTTCGGGCAAGCGTGGCCTGAGCTGATCACTCCAGTGTCGGACTTTGTGCAGCTAGGGTCTTCCTCATTGCTGCGGTCCTTTGCTCACGTTGAACTCGCGACAGTTGCGCTTGACCTCCTCCACTTGGGCATTTCCATCCCTGTCAGGAGCCTCAGTCGCTCTGATTTCCACATGTTGTTGTTGGGCTTGGGCAGATTTGGCTCCCTCTCCCCGCTACCAGCCATCAGCACGGTGAATTCGGGCTTGTCGCTGCTTTTGCGGAGTTCTGCTCGCCTCATCTCCGCGGCCTCGGTGTTGGACTTTCTTCGCCTGGAGCTGTCGCTGCCTGTGAGGAGTCACGTGCGCCCGGGACCGCTGCTGCTCCCCTTGGGCCTGTCCCGTTTGGGCTTCGTGTCCTCTCTGCCGGCAGCTGACTTCGTGCACCTCGGCCCAGCCTCGCCATCGCGCAGCCTGGGCCGTCTGGGACCTCCGTCGGCTGCTTCGGACCTTGGTGAGCCCGGCCCGGCCTTGCTACCGCGGAGCTTCAGCTGCCTCGAGCCATCCTCCCCTGCTTGCGGCGGCATGCGCCTGGGCCCGGCACCTTTGGTTCCGGACGCCGCTATGCTGGGCCCCACTTTGCCACTGAGAAGCTCCGCGCGGCCCGGCTTCACGACGTCGGCGCTGGATCATTTGGGACCCGGCAGTCCGCTTTTGCCCCGAGGCTACGCCCAAGTCGGGCCTTTGCTGTCCCCCTCCGGGCTGGGCCGCGTGGGCCTCGTGTCCTCCATGTCGGTTACCGCCTCTGCCTGGCTGGGGTTTGCAGCGCTTCCTCGCAGCACCGTGCACTTGGGCCCGGCCGTTCCAGCGTTTGACCTCAGCGTTCTGGGCCTGTCCTTGTCACCAAGGGAGCCAGCCAGGCCAGGCTTTGCTGCCTCGGTCTTTACCCTGGCCAGATCGGACTCGCAGCTCTCAGCATTTGACCTCGCTGCCTGTGGCGCTTTCTTGCCGGTTCGCAGCACCAGCAGGCTCGGCTTGTTGTTGCCACTGCTGGACTTCTTGAGCTTGGGACCCATCTCGTCCGCACACAACTTCGCTCGCTTGGGCTTGTTGCCTCCGATGTTAGGCATGGCCCGGATGGGCTTTGTCTTCTTTCTGCCGGTGCTGGAAGATGTGACTTTGGGCCTTCCGCTGCCTCCGCGCTCCATCGGCCGCTTCGGCTCGGCGGTTCCGGCGCTGGATTTCCTGCGCCCTGGCTTCCTCCCGTCCGCGCGGTCCCTCGCTCGGCTGGGCTTGGGGCTGTCAGTCTTTGGTGCAAGCCGCCTGGGCTTCATCTCCTCTCCGTCCGTCTTGGAGGCCACACACCTGGACCCAGTGCTGCCCGTCAGATCCTTCGTTCGCCCTGACTCGCAGGCTTTGGCCTTGGACATGGTGCACACGGGGCCCCTTTTGCCGGCCAGGTCACTTGCTCAGCCTGGGCCCGTGTTGTCCACACTCGACCTCCTGCATCTGGGCTTGCCGCTGCTGGCGAGAAGCTGCACCTGCATCGGCTCTGCAGCTTTGCCCTTCGGCATGGCCTGTGCTGGCTCCGTGTCCTCTCTTCCTGTCATCAGCTACTCACAACTGGAGGTGCCGCCTTCGTCACGCAGCTGTGCTCAATCGGGCTTTGCCCCAGCTGTGCTGGACCTTTTGCATTCAGACCCGTCTATCTTGGTGCGTTCCTTCGCTCGCTTGGGTTTCGCGCTCCCTGCCCCCAGTGGTGCCCGCCCCGGCCTTTTGCTACCCTTGCCGGACGCAGCCCTACCGGGGCTCTCCACGTTGATTCGCAGCTCGGTGCGGCCGGGCCTTCCCTCGCCCGCGCCGAGCCACACGCGCCCTGTGCCCTCCTCGCCCCCCCGCAGCTCCAGTCGCCCAGATGCACCGCCGGCGCTGTGTGGCGTGCACCGCGCCGGAGCGCCGCTGCTGGCGCCGGAGCACGCGCAGTTCGACCCGCCCTTCTTGCCCCACAGCATGGTTAGATTGGACCCGGCGCTGCCAGCTACTCGGATGCAACTTGTAGAGGTGTGAGTTGATGAGCCGGATTGCTCGTTGCCTACTTTGCTAACGGCACACCACAGTCACACCAGCCGGGTTGAAAACAGTACCAGCACCTTTTGAGTTCCAGAGGTCAAGTTGATGAGTGGCTTGCAGATCTTTCGGAGCCCGGTCCCAAGCCAAGTCGTTTTTGCAACGTCGATCATCCCTTGTCGTATTTGGGGTCGCCTGCAAAACGAGAGGTTTTGCCCTTCAACAATCAGGGTTCGTTGGTGGGGGGGGGGGGTAGCAGCCCTCCTTTCCGCCCGCAATGACCATGACCGAACTGAGGTGCTGGACTTTTTGCACATGGACTCCTTTCCTTCCTTGCGGAATTTCGTGCAGCTGGGCTTCTCCTTCTCGGCCTTGCAGGCGATTGGACTCTAAACTCCTGCCACCCTAAGGCTCATGACCCCTCCAATGCAGGCCCCGGGGCCCTCCAACGAAGAACCCTCAGGGGCCCTTGAAAACAACCCATCTTGAGGACCCAAAAATCAGCGGGAGCCTTAGGGCAATTGTTGTAAAACCCTGAAAAAGAACAGGAATAGCCCTGAACTTAGCTCAAGCAGGTTGCAGACGCAGGCCATCTTTCAATTTTGGAGGTACATGGGCTCGAGACTCCCTCAGGATTGGGCCTGTCATAGGGCTCCCTTGGTCTCTGAGGTAATGAAACCCTCGACTTCGGATTAATCCGAAGAAAAGGAGAAACCCACAAAACATGATTGAACCTGTCACTAAAAGGGAACCCCTGATTACTACAGTCCTCTGGATGAATCCAAAGTTGACATTCTGATTTGCCCATGAATCACGGAGCAGACATCCCCTCAAATAGCGAGCTCACCGATTGGTGAAGGAAAGATGAGCTCCGTGATGAAGGTCCCTGAAGTATATTCAGAAAAGGGTTCCTGATTTCCAGTGCGTGGAGTATAATTTGCCCAAATGTGCGCATACAATTTGCAGATATGGTAAACATGCGATTGCCATTTGAAGGTGTGGTTGGCGACAGATTGTTGTTTCATGTTGTTCCACATGGACGTGGTTTCTTCAACGAGCTTCGCCGCAAGGTTGCGTCTTACATCAAAGGATTTTGAAGAGGTGAGAATCGGCGAAATGCACCCTGAAGATGTTCATGGGTTTCCGAGAAAAAACAAAAAATCAGACGTGGGTTCGTTTTATGGAGCCCTCAGCCTCGTCCAATCTTTGGATGGCTGGATGAGCTTTCCGCCCAGAGAAAGGGCGGGAGGTCAGGGCGTTGATACCGTTTGTCGTTGAAAGGGTAGAGGAAAACAGAGGCCATTTTGGGGTTCCACTATTTTTGAGGCAAACCCCATCTCCAAACCCACATTCAGGTAGCTAGATATGACGCATCTAATCGGCCAGGTCATGATGTGGTCCTATCGTTATCCAGGGACCCATGGCGGAAACCCACCCAGAAGGTCATTTGAAGCTTATCAGGCCCTATCACGTGCGGATATGCGGTCTACTATGGGTAACTGGCATCGCGCAGACGCTCAAATGGTTCCATTGGGATTGGGGCTGCCCTTTTGGCGGGTCCTGCTGTCACAATGTTAAACCGCCGTATTCTCGGGGTCAAGAACGTGTTTCGTTTTTTTCTTCTTTTTTTGTCAATGGTCATTTGCAGGACCTTCTAAGGGCCGGGGTTCGCCCGTGTGTTTTCTTTAAGGGGCGTCATGACCCTGCGAATGTTCCTGCTGCACCTACTCAGTCGCCAGGCCAGTCGTTCTGAGTCGCCGTTGCTCGCGCTGGACCTTTTGCATTTGGGCTCTTCGCCGCTCGGCCAAGGTCAAAGCAGGATGGGCTTCTAGTGGGCTGTACGGTCAGTTTGATAGTTGGCTGGAACGTGAGAGTGTGTGTGTGTGTGTGTGTGTGTGCGCGCTCGCATGTGGGCGGGTGTGTGAGTGCGTGCGTGCGCGGGCGGGCGTGCGGGCGTGTGCGTGTTTGCATGCGTGTCGTGCGGGCGGGCGGGCGGGCGGACGAGCTGCGAGCGGGCGCGTGTGCGTGCGGCCGAGCAGGCGCGCGTGCGCGTGTGGGTGTCGATGTGGGTGTGGGCGTGGGTGTAGATGTGTGTGTGTGTGCGCGACTGTGTGTGTGTGTGTGCGCGAGTTGTGTTGTCCTTTGTGTTGCGTTGCGTTTGTACGATTTGTCCGGGGTAGAGTGTTTTTTCTCTGTTTGTTTCCGGTTGGCTTGAAGTCAAACCAAAACGAAGTCCATCATTTGGGTGGTCCCCCGTCCGGGAGAGACAGGCCTTTGATCCGTGGAAGGGCGGTGTTTTTGGTCTGGCCCCCCGCTTGCCCGGAGCTTCCCGGAGCCGAAGTACCTATGGGGTACAAACCTGAAATGAAAAGGGTAGTGAGCTGAAAATTAAAGGGCGAAGCAGGTTAATCTTTGCCAGTCTTAGATTACATTGTGGTTTGATTTGTTTAAAGTCTTTTCCCCAACAACTGAAAGCTAAGGTTTTTGCCCAGATAGGCTCTCGGGTGGTTTGGGGCAGCTTTCGGGCAGGGTTTTGGAGGGTTCCAGGTTCCGGAAATGTTGGGGATACCACCTGGGCTCAGGTGGTCTCCATTATGGGTCGCTTTTTGCCATGTTCGGGTCACACAGGTTGCAAGTCTAGGTCCCTTCTCTCCCCTTTTTTATGGGAGGGTTCCCCTACTAAAATTACTGAAATAGACTTTACCCTTTATTTGGGGAGGGTTCCCCTACTAAAGTAGACTTCCTATGATAAAACATGGTGTACCCTTATTCTAACCTCTTAACTGGAGGACCTAGAAGTCCCTCGCCTCGGAACTCGCCGATTTTGAGGCTATCGGCGAGAACCTGCGCGTGCCCAGAGCTGCTGATGCCTGCGTTGGACCGGGAAAAAAAGGGGGCGTGGTTTGCTTTTTCAGGGGCTTCCTGGGGCTTGGGGGGTTTTTAAGTGGGAAGCAGGAAGACCATCCATTTCCTTCATGCACCCAAACAGAGGACCTCCATTTGCAGGGAGCTCAAAAGGAAGCCAACAACTTGCAGATTTTAAGGGGCCTTGAGGAACACCCCTTTCCAACCACGCCCTGAGCAGCCTATTTGCAGATCAATGTGGGCGTGTGTGTTGCCCATTTCAGGTCGGTGTTTGAAGGGAAACCACAATGACGACTACGCTTCCGTCTAGTTTGGCGGGAGCTCCCATATGTACTACACAGCCACGTCCTCGGCAAGCTCTCTGCCTGGTTTATGGCGAGCCGGGGGTAAAATGAGTCAACGAGCGAAAATTGTATCCGATGAAAGAAACACTTACTTAGAGTCTCCATGACCCATAGAAAGAAGGGGTCATGACCCCTTAATCTTGGGCAATGACCCCAGTTTTTGAGGGTCATGGAGAGTCTGGGTACCGCCGGCACCCGGGTCCCAAGCTGCCTAAAGGTTTCCCATGTCATGGTTGTTGTTGGGAAACATTTTACATGTTTGCTTATTGTGGTTTAGTGGCAAATCCCCACTTAGCTGCTAAAATTTAAATTGTGCTCCCCTTCCAACGTCAACCAAGATGTCCCAAATCGAGAAATTATACTGTCCAACAGGCAGCGGTTGGGCCCCGGATGCTGGCGGCGGCTTCCTTGTTTTCTGTGAACATTGAAACATGAAGTTTAACATTGCACATCGTCGATGCACCGTCCGCCTCTGTCGCCCAAGAGGACTCTCTAGAACGTACCCATGTTTTATAGAGGGTTTGCCGCACCATTTTGACCGCACGGCTGAGTCCCTTTAGAGCCACTTTCTCTCTTATCCCCCCTTCAAAGTGACATGGCACGGGAATGGCCCACATTGGCGTCACAGATGTTTCCATTTTTATGTTTTTTTGTGGCGTAGTGGATGCATACATTTGTTTCTCTGGGGTAGTATTTTGGGGGGTAGAAGCTCGCGACCAATGGCAGGTTCAAAACCCACGACTTAGAAGACTTCAGGGCGCTTTTTGGGGTCTTTTCGAGAGTTCGTTCCAGGTGCCCTGGCTTTTGTGGTTCAAACCACCATCAAAACAACGGGGCTGATAGAACCATCATTTTTTTGATATACCAAAAAGGAGTTTCGTCATCTACATTGGGTCGACCAGTCTTCCACGGACAGTACAGGGCAGCTATGGGGAAAAAGGGCTATATCCCTTATTAACCCCTCAATAAGGCCTGAAGGGCTTATGCTGGGCTTATCCAGGGATAGATGTCAGGTGAGGTAAGGTTGTCCAACAGACAACTTGTTATTGATCTGAATGGGAAGACGACAGTTGCATTCAGACAGCAAGCTAGTCTTCTTGGCGAGGGGTCCATGAAATTTGGAATGGGGGTTGATCCAGCAAGATCGTCTTGGGGTCTTGGGGCTTGAACCTCCGGGTGGACGCACACATTTTGATTCCGATCGATTCCGATTCGACGTCGGCGGAGGACTTTTTGCACCTGGGCCTCACTTCGCCGGCGCGGGGTGCCGCACGCTCGGGCTCCGGGACTTCCTTCCTCGGTGCGCTGCGCATCGGCGGGAAGCCCAGCCAGATCCAAGCGGAGTCCGCGCGCCGAGCGCACCCTTCGGCGGTTTCCTCCCCGGGGCTTGCGGGAAACCCTGAAAACTCCGGAAATGGAAGGAGGACCCCCACGCCAAGTTAGACATAGTGAAGCTTCAAGGCTTTGCGGATGTGACCTGATGCAGAAAGCCTGGGAGAAGATCCTAAAAGGGGCTCCGAGGCAGAAAAGACGTGCCATGGCTGTCGAACTTTCAATGGGAAGTCGGTGCTGGGAAGTGTTCAGTGCCGAGTCCCCTGTTCCCTATTGAGGGTGCCAGCCTATGGAGGTGGGTGTATATTCCGGCCCCAGGGAAGTGTCTTAAGACAAGTTGTGAAATGAGTTCAGTGCATTATATATCTGTTTGATGCCGGATTTGGTTCTAAAGTACCCCGCCCGTTCCAATTGGGCTTTTGCCAGCACCAACGGCTTCAATCAGTGGGTGGGTGTTGTATTTTGGCAGCTTCTTGTAGCTTGCTTACATTTGCCTAAGGTGGGCAAGTATCACAGGGATAGGGCAATGCGTTTCAGCCGGTCCATCACTTTGCCTCTGGGGAGGTTTCCGGGCGTTCCGACTGGAAGTTGTTGGAATTCCGTGTCGCCTGAGGCTCCCTATCTACGCTACCCGTGAGCGCCTCAAGACGTCGAATCGCTTTGCTTGTTGATTGGATTGTTCATTGGCTTGTTGCATTGTTTTGTTTGTGGCTTTAATTTTATTGGATTGGTTGATTGGTGGATTGGTTGATCGGTTTGTTCGTTGGTTTGGCTGGTTGGTTCAGATGGGAGTAGCTCAGGCGGCTTGCGGTCTCTCCGCGCTGCAAGGTTCCCCCCTTTTGAGTCTGGGAAGTCCGAACTTCTGGGTTCAAAACAGGTTCTTCCAAGGGAGCAAGAATATAACACCTACATAGGTTACTTCGGCGTTGAGTTGACATATGTCCCTGGGTATGGCTTGGGGGTTCTTGGTTGAGGGTGGGTTCGATTCTCTTTGCCAGAAGACAGTTGCCATTGAAGATGAGCAGTGCTCTTACCGCTGAAGTAGTCTCACCTTTGCCAGACCCTACCCGCTGGTTCTGCTGCAGTTGGAAACCCTATAGTTGCGGAGAAAGAACATAATATAGGCGCGTATGTTTTCTTTTGGGTTTCCTTTTAAACACAACACAAAAGGGCTAATCTCAGGACTGACACCTAAATATCCCCAAGATAATTTTTGAAAGGGGTCAGCCAGCGTCTGGCGGTCGCTGTAGAAATTCCTGAGCCGAAGCAGCTAAAGAAGCAAGGCTGGGGGGTTACTGGTGTACAAATTCCGGGCAAGAGTTTGCTAAAATGCGAGCATTGCTCAGTCTTAACATGGTCAGTGGCATAGGTCCCAAGTTGAATCAGTCCA